>CM017562.1:2389808-2953029 GCA_007844125.1 Sinonovacula constricta | reverse complement strand
TATAGTATATTTGTTGCTTCTGTTGCTGTGGCTAGTCTTATAATGCTGGTTGATTGTGCAATAGTAGTAGGGTAAATTCAGTGGTAATTATGGTACTTGTTGCTGTTCTTCTTGTTCTAGTCGAGGAGTAGGTTAAGTAGGTGTGTCAATACATCAACAGATACTATAGAACTTGTTGCAGCAGGAGCAGAAGTTGTAGGTGTTGGCATAGTGGAAATAGTTGTTGTTATGTTGGTGATGATGATAATGATGATGATGTTCATGTAGTTGTTGCTGAAATTGCTTCTATTGCTGCTGCTGCTGGTGATGGTGGTGTTGATGTTGTGTTGTCATTGATGTTGATGATTATGATGTTGCTGTTTTTGTTGCTGCTGATGATGATAATAATGATGATGCTGTTGTTTTGCTGCTGCTGATTTTGTTATTGTGATGATTATGATGCTGTTGGTTTTGCTGATGATAATGATGCTGATGGTGTTCTTGTAGGTGGTGATGGTGATGCAGATGCAGATGATGATGATGTTATTGCTGCTGTTGCTGAAGATTTTCTTGTCGTTTCTGCTGCTTCTGCTGCTGATCATTTTTTTTGTTGTTGATGATGATTGTGATGTCGTTGCTATTGCTGTTGGTAATGATGGTGTTGATGTTTTGTTAATGGTACTGTTGTTGTTGTAATTGTTGCTACTGGTGCTGCTGCTGAGGATTTTTGTTGGCGTTGCTGCTTCTGCTGCTTCTCCTGATGATGATGATGATGATGATGATGACGATGATGATGATGGTGATGATGATGATGTGACGAAAAGGAGGAAGACGACGAAGACGACGACGCCCGTAATGATGGTGCTGAAGCAACAGCAAACAAAATCATAAGCATTGCAGAGCAGAGCACGAGGAGAAGGAGGAAGCAGAAGACAAATGGAAGAAAATAAAATACAATTATATATGCTAAAAGGTCGATTGAAAAAGAAAACGTAATTAGTAAGCAAATGAACGACATATTAAAATTTTGAAAACGAATGAAAATGCAGCAGAGAATGTGAAAACAACCGCAATAAGCTAAGAGTTCACAGATATGGTTTTGATGATGCAACACAGAATTCATTTGCAGATGAATACTTGCCTGTTTTCTAGTTTTCGATTCGCTGTAAATTTGATTTAGTACGGAATAATTTTGACCATTGTTGCATACCAGTAATAGCGTACAGGGTCAAACTTAAACTGCACTAAAAGCGCTTTTTGGGCGTTTTGGTTAAAGCAGTGGCCAAATACTCAATAAAATATGTGATATGATTTTTCAG
Source organism: Sinonovacula constricta (assembly GCA_007844125.1). Taxonomy (NCBI): domain Eukaryota; kingdom Metazoa; phylum Mollusca; class Bivalvia; order Cardiida; family Solecurtidae; genus Sinonovacula; species Sinonovacula constricta. The sequence goes on along the minus strand of CM017562.1, from coordinate 2,951,731 downwards.
AAATCATCACCATTTCCCTTTAACTGCGAGGCAGCAGCTTATCTTGTGTCAGATGAGACTTGAAGATCTTTAACTGCAACAAAGGTTTTTACCTATATTAGATACATTGCGAACACAAACGGAGTATAACGCGGGTACCCGACTGCTTTAGGATAGGAATATTACCGTAAAGTATCAGTCACATTATCCAGCGATGGGACATACGATGGGCAACCGATGCATTATTTTATAAAAATGGGTTGTTTCCGGCCGGACACCCGTAGTAATCGGACGGTGACTGAGGCCATCGGGCGCATCGGTGTGTGCCATCGTGAGGAAATAAGTTGTAGTTAAAAATCAGCGATGTCTCCACCGATGCCCCACATCGCTCTTCATCGGCAACTCATCATTAACACATCTTTCAAGGACCGGCCGATGTATGGCCGAGCATCGTCCAGTGTTGGTTGATTCTGATGTCATCGTGGTGGGCAACAGACCAAACATTGGCCCATTGTCGACCGATGTACGACCGATGGGCGAACGATGGTCCCCAATGTATGAGCGATGTAACATACATCGGCTGATTATCGCTCGAAGCCTCCACTACATCGTACATTTCAGGCTCCATGCGGAGAAAGACTTAAAGTCTGACGATTGCTCCGCCTCAAGCACCCTTATAAGAGTTTCGTACTGCCCAAGCAGTGCTCTTCTCAAGATCCAATCTCGGACCCAACACTGTCGTCTTCGTCTTGGAGCTCTTTGTTGCTCTCATTCAGCTTCTTCCAACAACGCCGCCAAGATAACGACATGTTGATTGTTGAAGCAGAGCTTGTGTGAATTTTTTATGCAAGGCCAGTCTCAGATGTCTCGGTGATAAAGGCCTTGTGGTTGATTGACCATGCTAGGTAGGGTGGTCATTTTACACTCATTGTCAGAAAGAATCTCCATCGGCCACGGGAGTTCAAGTTACTTTGGCCGACCATCGCCCTGGCATCCTACAATGTCTGTAAGATGGTCGACCACTAATAGTTCGAAATCTAACTCACCGCCTGGTCACCGGCCGAGCATTTTAGGATGATCGGTGAAGGCTGTCCGATGTCCGGTCGTTTTCCGGTCGGTAGTCGGTGCCACGCCGGTCAAAAAAATTCCCTCTGGAGTCACTCGCAGGGGTATGCACGGCCTACGTACGAAGCCTGTTGCTGTGACAGATGTGTTAAGAACTAATTGGCCGATGAGAACCGATTACCACCGGTCTACGGCCACAGGCCGGGAAATCTGACTGAGGCATAAACCGGTATTGAAGTTTTCATACTCTTTAGCCACTCACGCTTTTCTTGATCTCAACGTGCAGGGGCCGATTAGACCGATTCGGTAACTGATCCAGTGTCTCGCGACTTGAGTTTGACTGGTTAAAGGAAACAACAACACGTTACTAGAGTAAAGGGAATACGTATTTTTTTATAAAACACTTGGACGAACATATATAATATAGGAAATAAGGTAGTTAAGACAAATAAATAAATGGATACACAGTCAAATCTCCAAAACATGAACCAAACCAGACACGTTCCAAAAATAACGAATTGTGTACAAACACTGTGTTATGATGTACAATATGGCGATACGCAGTCGTAGGTCAAATGTGAATAATAGTTTCGATATGTTTACAGGTGAGTGATGAAATCCAAATGCAAGCATACAAAAATAGGGAACTCACGTATGTTGCAAAACATCAATGTATTATTGTCATCATAGTATCGTCATAATTCTCCAAACGCATAAAGAGTTGCCAACACCCAACCATCCGCCTACTACGAACACATTGACAATGCCCTGGGAAGAAAGTAAAGTCAATACCCACAACAGACTTTTTATGTTCATGGATGGAGAAATTTAGAAATAAGTAAAAATGTATCTTCAGAACTCAGAACAGTAAATATGTAACAGGAATGCTCTACTGTAGTGTATCCAACTCGATTTGTGGTCATGTAATTTGCACACTGGTCGTGTACAGTTGTCGTACTGCTGAAGTTATCATACCTTATTTACTTAGTTTTCGTGGCTTTGGTCTGATTGAATTCTTCTGGAGATTTAACTTGCGACTATGATACGCACTTAGTGTGGACAATGGAAGGTCCATTCTCATCGTATTCCTGGCTCGTCACCTTAACATTGGCAAAGGTAGACAGTGAAGCAAGTATAGAGCCACCAATCCACACACTTAATTTCCGCTCTGGGGCAGCAACTACCTTCACATTCATTTTCTTAGGTACTTTATCACCTATCTCTTTCGTCAGACGTTCAGCCATACCAGGGAACATTGACGATCCACCATACAAAACTAAATTACAATAAAAATCTCTTCGTGTATCCATGTCGCATTTGTCTAAACACCTGAGTACTACTTCTTGCACTGACAACACTTCCTTGTCTATCAGTTTCGGATTGAACAGCACTTCTGTCGCCTTCGATCGCTCAGCACCAAGTTGGATCATGCTTCCATCCGGAAGTTCATAACTTTTGATTTTTGATGAACCAATATCACAAAGGTGCATTTCTTTTCCAAACTCTTCAGCAGCGTAGCACGCCCTTTGTTTCATGTCGTTACACATGTCATACTCTATCTGATCAGTAAAGAAATAACCCCTCAGGTGTAATTGGTGATTCAGGAATTTTGTGACGTCACTTCCGCCTAGGTTTGACCGCGTGTGAGACTCTTTGATGGTGTAACCCTCGTAAACTGGGTACGCTTGAAGGAGTTCATGTCCGACGCCTATACTTATTGCCGTTCCTCGACCAGATGCGTAAATAGCAAGAGTACCGTCTGTTGCAACATAGAAACCAGGAGAGTTGAACGTTTCAAACATAACTTCTATCATTTTTTCTCTGTTGCTTTTGGGGTTGAGCAGTGGCTCCGTCAACAGAACATCCCTTTCTGCGGAATCAACACGCAGTTCCGACTCAAACACGTACGACCAGATTGCTTCCATAGCATCCCAATCTTTCACAACCCCGTTCACTATTGGCTTTCGCATTGCCAACATACCTCTTCGTGCCTGTGCATCATCACCCACGTAAGTGTCTAGGTATTGTTTTCCGTCAACAATCGACATGTTCCGCTGATTTCCAATAATTGACGGAAATATAGATCGGGGAGCATCGTCACCTGCAAATCCCGACTTGCAATGGAAGGAACCGTTGTCTATGACGATAGGAAGGATGTCATCGTCATCTGACATGACTACAAAAAGACAAAGCGGAAAAAAATAGCTAAAGTAAGCCTTTTGAAAATTATGCAAAAAGTACTAGTACTAGCCTTATCAAAATGACAAGTAAGCATGACATAATATATTCATTTCATTCATCATAGGACGCCAAACTAATCATTTTAAGAGGTTTGACGTATGCTTTATTATTTATAAAGGTAACAAAAACGTATTCGTTTTAGTGCAACTGGCTGCATTTTTCTGCATATGAACTTAACGTTATATAATACAGCTACAACTTTATACTTCCAAGAATTTTTTATCATATTCGTAAAAAGCGCTCAATATTATCCTATTCTCAATTTATTGTTAATTAAAGCATTGTTCCATATGCTATAGGACTACATGCATTTATAAATTGGATTCGAGTTAACGTATACACTGCCGTAATTTGTTTATGGTCGAATTTTTCGGTTTTCTTCTCTTATCTGGGATTGGCAGTGCAGTGCTCATACTCGTCAACAGGCAATGCCACAACATCAATTAACAACATCAACTAATATTAAAAATGGGAAAGCTTAGTATAAGAAAGTCATTGAAGAATTAGCTGTGTACTGATGTGTCTAAATTGCGACAGACTTGTGGTCTGGAGGACACTGTTACATTTTCTGCCTTCTAGTGTAATACTGCTACTTCTTTTGTGTAATAATTTTACGCCTTTGCGCCAAGGATGGATCCAGAGGAGGGTGGGGATGCACCCCCCACCAACCAGGTAAAAGAGTAGTGTTGTGAAAACACACACATGTACGCTTTAAAAATACTGAGCTTTTAAAGTAAATTTTGCCTGCTGAATGCTTAGGTCCAAGTCAAGGTCCCTAACTGTGTATATACATCTAGTATTTACTGCGATAATGTTGAATGATTCTTGATTCATACTCCAACCCCCACCCCGCCCCACTCCACCAAACTTTTCTGGATCCGCCCCTGCTAAGCGCTGTATTTTAAACTTCTAAAAACGCGAAGGAAGTTTATTTTTAACCCTAAACGAAACAGGGAGGGGTTTTGCCGGCATTTTTGCCGATACTGTGCAGCGACATTTCTTTCATTATAGAACAAGGGCACTTATGAGTTGCCCAGGGACTGAACCCGGCCGGTCCATTATACTGACACCGACGTGTCAGGAGTAATGCTGTCCCCTTAGCCCCGAGCGTTAGGAGGGAAGCCAATACTACCAACTTTAAAGTCTTTGGTTTGACCCAGCCGGGGTTTGAACCCGCGACCTCCCGATCCGCTAGTCGACGCTCCACAACCTGAGCTATTGCGGCCTAAACGAAACAGTCTGACGCTGACCTGGGAAGAATGAACAGAAACAGTGTCATGTATATGCATGACAACAATACACGTTTATCTGGGATTACGACAGTGTTGATGCTTTCTAAATTATTTCATTGTAGATTGTGTATATGCCTGTATTGTATGCAGTAGTTGTACCTGTATAACAACTTTGGAAGTCAGGTCTATAATTAGACCAAGGAGATTATTGTGTACACACATTGTGTACACTATATGTCTATGGTGTACACACATGACTGCCTTTTATGGTAAATGGTATCCTAACGTACCATATACACACACCTTTATGTAGAGTAAACATAAAACGATCAATCAAGCTGCCCAACACTTCGCTCAGGCAAATGTTTGCATAATGTGTCTTCAGTTTTAACTACATGTACATACATTATGCGACATTGATTAATAAGTAATACAAACTCTTTACACCTTACATATTTTTCAATATTTGTGTTAACACATGCCTTTTAATATTACTTGGTCAGCGAAAAGTACTACACCGCCAAATGTTATAGTTTTTAGTGCATACATGGTTCTAAACAAATTTTGACAAATGAAATAAACAACGGCAAGTGGACAACCGTGATTAATTGTTTTATATATACAGTATTACACGAGTTAAATTCAAAGAAATGCAGATCGATAACATACCTGAGTGTGCATAAATCCGTGTTCCAAGCTTGATGCTACCGACCTCGTAGAATTACATATCAGTACTAAGTTCTGTACACTATAGATGACCGTCCAACATCAATTTTAGTTTACTTGTATACTGCTATATAACTCCTGGAGGTAATGGTTTACTTTTGTGTAAAGACATGTTTCTATAAAAAGCCATGACAAGCGTAATGGTCTAACGGTATGGCTGTTGGGTTTTATGCTCCATCAAAACTATTTCAGGTATTTGGAGACGGTCTAATAATCCAGGGATGGATCCAAATAGCGGTGATGGGGGATGCATACCCCACCCCACCCCACCCTCAACCAGATAAAAGAGAAGAGTTGTGATAACACATACATGTAAGCTTAATAAGTACTAAGCTTTTAAAGCAAATTTCGTATGTTTACTGCTTAGGTCGAAGTTATGGTCCCTAACTGAATGTATTTCAAGTATTTACTGCGATAAAGTTGAATGGATCTTCAGTCCCCCCCCCCCCCCCCCCCCCCCCCACACACACACACATTTCTTTGGATCATATGAGTAGTGTAGTGCATTTATGTAAACACAGAGTGGATAGCAAATTAAGCCCATATTGCATGGGTTCGACTGTGAAAACCCCACCGACAGTTTTTGTCAATTAAATCAATATCCATTTGTTTAAATATAGCTATCTGTGCAGCGTAGCTCAGATAGGAAATACGTGTTTGTAATGGCGATTGGGGGTGTTATGCTGCACTATTCATATAGATATAGGGCATAAATAACAGCGCTTTGTGTGATCTTTCCAGGTAACAAAGATTTATATGGTTTGTTTAAGAAAATATAATCTGGTCCGAACTTTCGGATATCACTTTTAATTGTTAAGGTGCTGATTGGTGGACCCCTGAGGGAGTTTGCACTAGCTGACCTCATTGTTATATCTACTTTCGATTAAAAGATGTTTTCGTATTAAAGGAAGAACAAATTCGGCCGAGACTGTCCAGGTTTTTATTATTAATCATTTCATATGATTGAAATTCGAATCACGGAGATTCGAAATAACTTAGAATAAAGATAATAACGATTATTGTTATATTGACTGTTGTGATGATGAAGATATAGTTATTGTTACTACGGCTGATTCTGTTGCTACTGCTACTACTACTACTACTACTACTACTACTACTTACTACTACTACTACTACTACTACTACTACTACTACTATTACTACTTCTACTACTACTACTACTATATACCTACTACTACCACTAAATTCTACGATTAATTCTACTACTACTATTTACTACAACTAACTACTACTGCAACCACTACTACAAACGACTGCAGCTGCTACCACTGCTGCTACTGCGACTACTATTACCATTTCTATTACTGCTTAATTAATTCACTTGCAGCTTCAATAAAATACGATTGAAAAGTCAACAAAATGGAAGGTACACTATTTTATTTCAAAACGACTTGCAATGAAGAACTTTCAATAGAATTATCGAAAGATTTATGGCATTATCAGTGTTTTCGCATGAATCACCCCGGGCCCACATTCGTCGTATTCTTGTCTTGTCACTTTGGAGTCTTGAAAGGATGACACCTCAGCCACGACGGATCCACCAAGCCAGACCGATGACCTTGCCTCGGGTGGACGAATGACCTTCACCTGTGACCCGCTTGAGGTCAATGCATTCAATTCTTTATTAAGTCTTTTATCCATGTTCTTAAACATTGTTGACGATCCATGCATGATTATATTGCTATATAAAGTTTCATGGACTGATGATTCACATTTATCAATCGATGCTTTCACAGCTTCAGGCAAAGGTATTATGTGTTTCTCAGAAAGTTTAGGATTGAAGAGCACTTCCGGCGCTATAAACTTTTCTTTACCAACTTTGAACATTCTTCCATCCGGTAATTCGAATCGTTCTTCATCTGTTGCGAGTTTCTCACTTTGAATAATTTCATTTTCATAATCTACAGCTATATAACACAACGCATGCTTCATGTCATTAATCGTCTCCTCTGGTAGCAAGCTATACCCTTTTTGTGAGAGCATCTTGCCCAATAATTCAGTTATATCACTTCCACCAAGTTCTGCTTTAAAGCCTGCATCTTTGATAAAATTTCCATTGATCACGGGAAGAACTTGTATAATTTCTTTGCCAATCCCAACAGTCATTGCGGACTCACGTCCAGATGCGAGAGCAGCTAGAACACCCTCCACATGAACAAACACACCTGAGGTCCGAAACTTTTCAAACATAACTTCAACCATCTTTTCTCGTACCTTCTTTGGGTTGAACACATGCTCTGTCAAAAGAACATCGCGATTCTTTGAACTTATCCGCAATTCACTGTCGAATATAAAATTCCAAAGTATTTCCATGTCATCCCAGTGCTGTATTACGCCGTGCTGTATGGGACACCGTAATGCAAGTACTTCACGATAAGCACGGGCGCGATCGCCGACGAATGTTTCAATAGGTCTTTGACTATCTTCTGGCAATCCCCTGAGTTGCCTGCCCACGACCGCTGGAAACACAGAGCGACATGTTTTGTCCCAGCTTAACCCTGCCTGGCACAGATAGGAGCCATTGTCGATGACGATAGTCGGTTCGCCCTCATCCTCAGACATTGTTCACGGAAAAAGAGACAACGGTGTATCGATGTGCTGTTTCTTATACTTGTTCACGTATAAGTAACTTTTACATTACACATAGTATTCATGTCTTAATGACTAAAAAACATCAAATGAGGTTACAGATGAATAAACACAGCAAGCCAGCATATCCTCTGTGTTGAACGCATGGGTATTGAAGGGAGATAACTCCAGTCCACTTTGACCTATATATTATTAATTTAGCGGCATGTAGACTACGTTTGTGATTTATAAAGAATTTTACATTAGATAATCAATTGCCACAATCACAAAAGAAAAGTAAATTGAGTAGGAAATAATCCAAAGTATCGAATTCATTAAGGTCGCAAGCTGTTACTACAAGTAAACTTTGCTTGTTTGTTTGCTAAAATCTAACACTTCAAGAGATGTAGTTCATTTAGGTGGGCTATTCACGCTTGTTTACTAAATAAAATCAGCTGTTACTAATACACATACCTAAACCTGGGCTAGTGTGTTTAATTCGCCAAGGCCAATGTGCTTTTTTACTAGTTTCAAACAATCACATGTAACCTCGGCGAATTAAGTAAAGACAACACCCAGTGTAAACAAAAATGAAGGTCAATGTCATCTAAATATAGATCTTACAAAGTTCTATATTTACCTGCATACAATGGTACCTAGCGCTCGTACTTGCTTTGTTGAATGACCAGTATTTCGCTAAGTAATAGGCAGTTCTCATGCATATTTGCTACTTTGTGGATGGACTATATCGTAAATCAATCAGTAGTGATTATATATATTATGTTATTTATATTATATTATATTATATTATATTATATTATATTAGTACACCGTACACGCATGCCTCAAATAAAATCTACAGAAATAGTATTAGTAACTACTTGCTAATTAGCTAATGAATCCGCATGTACTTATGTGAGACTGTTTACGGAAATCTGCTTCGCTCGTACTTGCTTTTTTTGTTTATTGTACTTGTGTTGTCATTTGTATCATATCACTATATATATACTTGCTATTTTGTTTAGTATACATGTTTAGCTTGTATATACTTGCTATTTTTATAGGTGTACATAAAATTAGTATGTTTCGTTTGTACTTGCTGTTTTTATGTGTATATGTTGTTTTTTTTGTTTTTTCTGAAATCGATATGTTTCGCTTGTACTTGCTTTTCTAGGTGTATATGTTGTTGTTTTTTTCTTAATTCTATGTGTGGCTTGCCCACGCTATTTTTGCGAATTTGTTGTTGTTGTTTTTCTCAGATCGGTATGTTTCGCTTTTGCTAGTTATTTTAGGTGTATATGTTGTTTTTTCTCAGATCTATATTTCGCTTTTACTTGCTTTTTTATGTGTATGTTTTTTTCCTCTCAAATGTGTGTTTCGCTTGTACTCGCAATTTTTGTTTATATGTGTTGTTTTTCTCAAATCGGTATTGTTCGCTTGTGCTTGCTATTTTAGGTGTACATGTATTTGTTTTGTCCGAAATCAGTGTTTCGCTTGTACTTGCTATTTTCAGGCTTATTATGTTTTTTCTCAAATCAGTATTTTTCGCCTGTACTTGATATTTTCAGGCGTATGTTTTATCTCAATTCAGAATGTTTCGCTTGTACTTGCTTTTTTTAGATGTATATGTATGATGTTGTTGTTTTCGGACCAATATGCAGGTCACGTACTTGTCATTTTGTTGATGCATTTTCATTAAAATAAATAAAAAAATGTATATTGTATACGTGAAGTACATTCTCGTGTTTATTATCGTTTAGTTTTTGTTTAGTACATTACCACAATTTTCAATACCAAAGTCCATAAAAATGGTAGTTACATAGTTCCCTTGCTAAAGCTTAAGCAAATATAAGAAATATAAGGGTAGTTCTACGACTGGTTGGCCCGGTGTCAGGATAATTTGACTGGGTGTTGTATCATGCCAGCATGTTTTCAGTAAAGGCAGCACTATATGTGGTTCAAGTGGACACTGTCTCCAGATAACTGAAATACTGCTGGGGAGACGATAAACTTAATAAACAAATAAACATGCCATTTTGTGTAATGTACTTGTATTGTTCTATCTTGTGTACTTTACACTGCAGTACTTGCTATTTTGTTTAGTGGATTTATAAAAACAACAACACAAAAACTTGCATATTAGGACATACATGTAGTGATGAATTACTGTCAAGCTATATCCAGATATATCCAGACTGTATGAGCGACGAGTATTTTTTCAAATACCAGAAAGTTCTATTGTCACTGCTTTTGCAAAATTATAATACAGTACGTACAGATGTAGTTTTGAAATACATTGACATTGGTTGCATTGGCATCAATAGGTTTTCTGTTGCAATTTTATTTGACACAGTTGCAAAACAACATTGAAGATTTCTTTAAGTTTTGCCTTTAATAAGTTTTTTTTAATAATTACACAAAAGAATCATGTTCATAGTAAACAACAAGATTATGGTGTAAATATTTTATTAAACAATGCAAAAAACATACAAAAGAAAACAATCAAGAGCTGATCAATAATGTCATCTCCCAGTTTTGAATTTTGATGGCGTCTGTCCAGGACTTATTTCATATTCTGCATACTTGGGAAATGGCCCTGAAACACGAGTATATGCATAGCATTTTTCTATCTTATTTTTTTTTAAAAACACATTAATTTTATTTATAAATAAATTAATTGTATTTAAAAAGAAAAAACAAAAAACATTCTTCTTTACAATATACATTTCCATTTAGATCTTTTATTCCTATCTGATGGTAAACACAAGATACGTCTATATTCAGCACCTATCTGATGGTAAACACATGACTATATTCAGCACCTATCTGATGGTAAACACATGACTATATTCTGCACCTATCTGATGGTAAACACATGACTATATTCTGCACCTATCTGATGGTAAACACATGACTATATTCAGCACCTATCTGATGGTAAACACAAGATACGTCACTATTCTGCACCTATCTGATGGTAAACACATGACTACATTCAGCACCTATCTGATGGTAAACACATGACTATATTCAGCACCTATCTGATGGTAAACACGTGACTATATTCTGCACCTATCTGATGGTAAACACATGACTACATTCAGCACCTATCTGATGGTAAACACATGACTATATTCAGCACCTATCTGATGGTAAACACATGACTATATTCTGCACCTATCTGATGGTAAACACATGACTATATTCTGCACCTATCTGATGGTAAACACATGACTATATTCAGCACCTATCTGATGGTAAACACATGACTATATTCAGCACCTATCTGATGGTAAACACATGACTATATTCTGCACCTATCTGATGGTAAACACATGACTATATTCAGCACCTATCTGATGGTAAACACATGACTATATTCAGCACCTATCTGATGGTAAACACATGACTATATTCTGCACCTATCTGATGGTAAACACATGACTATATTCAGCACCTATCTGATGGTAAACACATGACTATATTCAGCACCAATCTGATGGTAAACACATGACTATATTCAGCACCTATCTGATGGTAAACACATGACTATATTCTGCACCTATCTGATAGTAAACACATGACTATATTCAGCACCTATCTGATGGTAAACACATGACTATATTCTGCACCTATCTGATAGTAAACACATGACTATATTCAGCACCTATCTGATGGTAAACACATGACTATATCAGCACCTATCTGATGGTAAACACATGACTATATTCAGCACCTATCTGATGGTAAACACATGACTATATTCTGCACCTATCTGATGGTAAACACATGACTATATTCAGCACCTATCTGATGGTAAACACATGACTATATTCAGCACCTATCTGATGGTAAACACATGACTATATTCTGCACCTATCTGATGGTAAACACATGACTATATTCAGCACCTATCTGATGGTAAACATATGACTATATTCAGTACCTATCTGATGGTAAACACATGACTATATTCAGCACCTATCTGATGGTAAACACATGACTATATTCTGCACCTATCTGATGGTAAACACATGACTATATTCAGCACCTATCTGATGGTAAACATATGACTATATTCAGTACCTATCTGATGGTAAACACATGACTATATTCTGCACCTATCTGATAGTAAACACATGACTATATTCAGCACCTATCTGATGGTAAACACATGACTATATCAGCACCTATCTGATGGTAAACACATGACTATATTCAGCACCTATCTGATGGTAAACACATGACTATATTCTGCACCTATCTGATGGTAAACACATGACTATATTCTGCACCTATCTGATGGTAAACACATGACTATATTCAGCACCTATCTGATGGTAAACACAAGATACGTCACTATTCTGCACCTATCTGATGGTAAACACATGACTACATTCAGCACCTATCTGATGGTAAACACATGACTATATTCAGCACCTATCTGATGGTAAACACGTGACTATATTCTGCACCTATCTGATGGTAAACACATGACTACATTCAGCACCTATCTGATGGTAAACACATGACTATATTCAGCACCTATCTGATGGTAAACACATGACTATATTCTGCACCTATCTGATGGTAAACACATGACTATATTCTGCACCTATCTGATGGTAAACACATGACTATATTCAGCACCTATCTGATGGTAAACACATGACTATATTCAGCACCTATCTGATGGTAAACACATGACTATATTCTGCACCTATCTGATGGTAAACACATGACTATATTCAGCACCTATCTGATGGTAAACACATGACTATATTCAGCACCTATCTGATGGTAAACACATGACTATATTCTGCACCTATCTGATGGTAAACACATGACTATATTCAGCACCTATCTGATGGTAAACACATGACTATATTCAGCACCAATCTGATGGTAAACACATGACTATATTCAGCACCTATCTGATGGTAAACACATGACTATATTCTGCACCTATCTGATAGTAAACACATGACTATATTCAGCACCTATCTGATGGTAAACACATGACTATATTCTGCACCTATCTGATAGTAAACACATGACTATATTCAGCACCTATCTGATGGTAAACACATGACTATATCAGCACCTATCTGATGGTAAACACATGACTATATTCAGCACCTATCTGATGGTAAACACATGACTATATTCTGCACCTATCTGATGGTAAACACATGACTATATTCAGCACCTATCTGATGGTAAACACATGACTATATTCAGCACCTATCTGATGGTAAACACATGACTATATTCTGCACCTATCTGATGGTAAACACATGACTATATTCAGCACCTATCTGATGGTAAACATATGACTATATTCAGTACCTATCTGATGGTAAACACATGACTATATTCAGCACCTATCTGATGGTAAACACATGACTATATTCTGCACCTATCTGATGGTAAACACATGACTATATTCAGCACCTATCTGATGGTAAACATATGACTATATTCAGTACCTATCTGATGGTAAACACATGACTATATTCTGCACCTATCTGATAGTAAACACATGACTATATTCAGCACCTATCTGATGGTAAACACATGACTATATCAGCACCTATCTGATGGTAAACACATGACTATATTCAGCACCTATCTGATGGTAAACATATGACTATATTCTGCACCTATCTGATGGTAAACACATGACTATATTCAGCACCTATCTGATGGTAAACACATGACTATATCCAGCACCTATCTGATGGTAAACACATGACTATATTCTGCACCTATCTGATGGTAAACACATGACTATATTCAGCACCTATCTGATGGTAAACATATGACTATATTCAGTACCTATCTGATGGTAAACACATGACTATATTCAGCACCTATCTGATGGTAAACACATGACTATATTCTGCACCTATCTGATGGTAAACACATGACTATATTCTGCACCTATCTGATGGTAAACACATGACTATATTCAGCACCTATCTGATGGTAAACACATGACTATATTCAGCACCTATCTGATGGTAAACACATGACTATATTCTGCACCTATCTGATGGTAAACACATGACTATATTCAGCACCTATCTGATGGTAAACACATGACTATATTCTGCACCTATCTGTTGGTAAACACAAGACTATATTCAGCACCTATCTGATGGTAAACACATGACTATATTCTGCACCTATCTGATGGTAAACACATGACTATATTCAGCACCTATCTGATAGTAAACACATTTCTGATAGTAATATTCAGCACATGGCTATTTCTCATTGTATACACCTGTCAAGTCATGCATTTTTTATCATTAATATATAATTGCTGTCAAAGTTAAAAATATTTCTGATAAAATGCTAAAAGTATATAACACTATAATAACACACCTACATAAGCTGTTAGTAAATTAGTCACATCATTTTGACTATGGGTTGACAAGTTCTGGTACTACCCATTTATTTGCTTTAGTGTTAGCAAGGGTGTTTTACCACAAAATAATTTTAATGACTTTGGTGTAAAGAGGCCTGGGGTTGAACTCGGCGCATCCCATACCTGTAAATGTTACTCTACCAACTGTGCTACCAGGTCAAGTGTGTTTCAATGACTCAATACAACATCCAATTATACTGTATTGACATTCAGGTCCACAAGTACCACAGTGGAGCCAGACACAATGCCGATCAGCTGAAAACCTCTCCTCATAAAAATTGTTGCCTCTTTTCAGGTTCAAACTCAAATGGTCTTTGAGGATGAAGGGCTGAATGTCAGCATTTGGTGCCGAGGATCTGTAATAAGGAATATTAGGGCCTGTGTATGTCACCAAACAAAACTTACTTTTAGAAGTATCCCCTGATATATCTTGGGCCAAGGTGGTTTGTTCTGTCTCAGAACCTGCCTTTTCCTGAAAAATACAATATCTTGTATCTTTGTACCTTCCATGTTTGTATGTAAATCTTTTAAATAAAACTTAACAACTTTTTCTTTTTAATTTCCAATATTTGTTAATACACTGTAACTACTACATGTACATTTTCTCAGTGTTTTGCTAACAGCTTCATTTAGGTCAAACATTAGCATATAACATAAGATATAGAATAACAAGAAACAAACTTAGATTTAGCTGACTGGGTCACTATGGACCCATTCATCATACTGTTTTTGACTGCTGTATACACATTACATATGTTACCACATGGTTGTTAAACTTTAATTTGCTCAAATAAAGTTCAAATGTAACAACACTTTCAATAATCACAATCACAACACATTCACACATAAAATACTGATCAGAGATAATATTTAAATTCTTACAGGTGTTATTCGACAGTTTGCCTCTATTAAATGGATGTAACATTATTTTCCCCACTGTTTTGGGAAATTTAGGCATAATTTCTACCTTAACTCATACCTTAGTCTAAGTAAAGACAATTTTGAAAACCATCTATATTGTTAAAGCCATATGTGGCTTTGAAATGGAAATGTCACAAATACTGTGTGTTAGCCTTTAAGATCCTGTAGTGCGAATGTTTAAATGCTAAAAATAAAAGTATGTTTATTTGTCTGACTAACCAAAATATACATAGAACTTAAACCTTACTTTCACTTTCGTCACCAGAGTCGATCATAGCAAATAATTTCACTGTGCTTTTCCGCACACCAAAGTTAAACAGTGTTGTAGTGTTTTTCCAACCCAAGGTGAGTTCTACAATTGTGCTTTTCCATCCTACGAGTTAATGATCTTTTTTATTCAAAATAAGAAAAAACACTGGCCTTCCTCTCTTTTATGTTGGGCTGCATTCATTCGCATGTGTTATTTATTTAGGGCCACAGACGAAAGTGAATACAAGTAGAGATAACATGAACTCTTACAAAACTGATTAAAATATTTTCGGAATTTGACCAAAGTATTTCCCCAGAGCTAACATATTTTATAAATTTCATGAATATTTTTTTTACTCATTAAAAATGATGTTAACTACTATGGACAAACAGCCATTACATATGTCATATCATGTATCTGAAACATTATTTGCACCAAATTTGATGACAAACTTCCAAACCATGCATAATTTTAAACAGCACAAACTGCGAAAAAAATAACAACACCCTACATTCTTTCCAAATCTATAAATAGCATAATAGTGATCAAGGCTAAAAATAGATATCGACATCATAACAATTAAAATATTATAATGTGATCTTAAAAAAATAAAAAATTGTCACTTATATTTCTTAGTTTTAAAAATATCTATGTTTGCAGTGTGACTTAGATAGAGAAATACCTGTTTGCAATGACAAGTGGGAAATTATGCTTTACTGTTCATATAAATCTAGGGCATTAATGAACATCATTTTGCAGGACCTTTTCAGGTTATAGTGACTTATCTGGTTATCTGAGGAAAATCATGTTCGTTCAAATTGTTGGATACCACCTTTAACTAAAAAATAGCAATATTAAATAATTTGATCAACAGAGATTTAATTGGTATTTTTCAAAATACATGTATTATATAAAATCACTGAGTAATACAAATGTTGAAAAAATGGAAAATTTATTTATTGGGTTTATCGTCCCACCAACAGTATTTCAGTTATCTGGAGACGGTGAAAAAAAAAAATAGAAAAGGAAAGAACATGAACTGTACCATTTTCTCCAGCTCTTTCAACCTTTCAACTCTTTGTTTGACTTTCATCTGCTTCAGCATGTTTGCTTCGATTTCCTTGAAATAACCATAAAAGAACTATTTTGTTTTAAGGCTGAATATAGAGACATGTAGAAAAATAACAAATCAATCACAGGAATGTACATTACTTCTTATGATTATGAATTCTACTCTCTGCCTCTGAGTAAAAAAAAAAAAAGAAGAAATGTATAAAGCATAGATTTGAAAAAATATATGATCACACAAACTAGCGGTTAACATGACTTGATAAACTTAAAACAAATGTAAAGTATGGTTTACAGTGTTTTTTTATTGTTAAATATTATTGTCAATCTTGAAGTACATGCAGAGGTACAACATTAGTCTTTACAGGATATTATCTAGCTATTGCTTGAAGATCATGTATCTGGGTAGAAACACCAAGGCCTCATAAAGCCAGTTGGCAGACCTCCCCATATACTGTAGGAGTTTTTGCCCTGACTTTGACTTGAATCCATGCAATGAGATTATTTTTAATTACCATACCTCTGGTGTGGGTGGTTCGGTCCTACGTTTCCTTAACCATGCTGAAAGAATGAAAGGCCTAATCAGGCTAATAAACATAAAATTGACAAATATTATTATGTTTTTATGAAAAAGAATGCTTGAAAAATCTTCCAGCTAAATATAGAAAAAATATATATTTTTCTCCATATTTTTACAGGCAAATGGGTTTTTAGTAATTCAGCTGAGTCATTAAAAATCTTAAACTACTTCATTTTAAAAAATGAAAAGGGTAACATAACTTCCACTTCCGTATTTTTTAATTTAAAAGTCATCCGAAAATGAAGGCTTTTATTGTTACTGACCATCAATTTTATTCACAATTTGCACATGCCATCATTATTCACGTGTCTATGGACATATTGGATGCCATTATTGCACAAGAATAGATGGGTTCACAGTTTACTAGGCAAATAAGTCCTTTGAGGATCACTACATTTTAATAAAATGAATAGAACCTGTTGATACATCAGTATGTGGATAACCAGTCTAATAAATATGTTGTAAGTAAATCAGAAAATCTCAGATTTTTTTTATGACAGACACTCTCGACAGAAATGTAGATAAGTTCTGAATAAAATTAACCCTACTTAAGATCTCAGTTTATGCATGGTTTCTATTACCGGTTTATTATCCATAATATATAGGATAAATATAAAGTGTTAATAAATGCAAGATAGGAAATTCTGAGTGCTTTTTGATAAGCAATAAATTTTGAAATATTTTTATCATTACAATGTTCATTTGTCTATGAACACATGTACATGCATTAACTGTAGACCAGATCTCTTACTTATAGTCTCTGAGCATAAGCTAGGCTAGGAAGAGTGATACCAGAACCATATAAAAATATTTTGTGTCTAAACCTAGGATCAGACTTGAAACTCATCCCTTCAGCTGTTGAATTATTGCATACTGCTGGGCCAAGGCTTGCGCCAATTTATTTTCATAAAAGAATACAAGAGAATTATCTATGTACCATCCCATTCTTGAGGTATGTTCATGGTCAGCTCATCGTGGAAGCCATCTGCCACTTCCTGTGATGGTTCTACCCAGCGAGCCTCACGTATATTAGCTGCAGGATCTGTAATATATTGGTGAAAAATAAGGTATTATGAGGGAAAACAATTCTCAAACCCAGGTTTTCTTACTTATGAGAAGTTAGTCATTCAGGTTGCTGATGTGTGTTTTACCACTATGTAACAGTTACTCAACTTTGGATATTCACTCAAAGTGATCATTTAGAGGATAAAAATAAAACATAGATAATAATTTGGTTAATAGTTTTGAAAACTGTGATAAAAGGTATGTAGCACTTCTGCTAATGGGTCTACCGATCTGGGCTGAGGTGGAGGCTCCAGTAGCTCTCGGGAAATGTGGATAAGAGTCTGCTGTTAACACCTGCTGGTTTGTGGCAGTCCCTTTAACCAATGTGCATAAAGTGTGACATCAGATACATGGTTCCCACACTAACTGGTTTATGAAAAGCACTAGCGTCAGGCTCAATGCTTTTGATTAACTGACTGTGGGTTTGATTCCTGGGGTAAGTTACAAGGGTTGCATTAACTGATCTGTCGGTCTCAAATAAGCAAGAAAAGGAATACAAAAAGAAAAAAAAGTAAAAAAAAAGAAGAAGCGACAGTCTTTTGACAATGCAGTAGTTCAGAAAACTGGTTAGTGGAAGCTCTTTCCAACAGATTCCGGGTTCGTAATTATTATTGACGGAGTTAGTCTGAATTATATGCTCTCCTTATATCTGTCATGTAACTCAATAAGCAGAGGAACATACACCGGGCCAGAGTATTGTGACTTTAATCCCTCATTTTGGTTAGATTAGTTCAACGGTTAAGCTTCAATAACATTAATGTAAAATGAAACGCGAAAACCCATTACATAAAATATCGCCCTTGTCCATACCTCCATGCCTTAAAAAGTATGTATTGCCATGGGAATCTTTTCCAACGTATTGTTTTTGGATAGAAATGCCCCCTTTTTGAAAGTAGTTAAACAGCCTTTTTATCAGGCCTGTTTTAGACATTTAGGCTGTATTTGTTGTCATTCTCATCCTGAACATTTCCGGTTGTTAAAAGAAAAATTCGCGCATGCGCATCTTCCTCGTTGGAAAATTCCGAACACACCGGCAACGAAAAGTCTGAAAATGGGTGTTACGAAGACCGTGGAAAAACCAGGAGATGGTAATTTTTTAAAATTCAAAACAGTTTTTAAACTATCGCAAACGCTTCTGAATAATAAAGGACACAGTTTATATACGAATATGTAATCCATTGCTGATCATAATTTGCAAGCGTTTTCGTCAAATCGCACCTCGAACTAAGCGTAGCATGGTACAGAGCCACTACAAGCGCCTATTAGAAATTTGCAAGACAATGCTGTCATAGAGGGAATGCATGTAGTGTTAAGACAAATGGTGGGAAACACCATTTTAGTATGAAAAGCTCAGTTGTTGTTTTTTATTACTGTTCAGTTGGTCATTTTGTTACAAAGCCAGTTCAAATTGTGATAATAAGTTTGTAACTCCCCGACATCTTAGCCTCACACTTGTGTGGGAAGGTCTTCCAGCTGACTTGCGGTATGCACATGTATCTACCCATTACATGTCTGGTGTCTTCCTCCACCAAAAAGCTGGACATTGCTATAATGATCCTAAATGGTCACTGCGATGTAGATCTATTAAAAAAACACAATAAATTATGTAGGTATGTTTTTTTTTAAGAAATGGAAAAGGATTCATTTCTTAAAACAAATCATACCAATATTTGATAGTTCATATTCTGACAGCCATTGTAACAATGCCACACATTATGCGTGTAAACTTACTTTTATATATTTATTATTCCCTCACTTAATGTCATTTATTTAACTGTATTTTCAGGACAGAACTACCCAAAGAAGGGTGACAAATTGACTATGCATTATACTGGTAAGTTATTTTGAATCAGCAATGATTTTCAGTTGTAGTTTAAATTCTTAGAGTTTTAAACATGATATTTGAATTTATTTAATTAACTAATACATATGAACAATCTTACTGTTCAATGTTTCAGAAGATAGAGTTTGTACCCTTGGTAACTTATTCAGTTTAACGATGAGAAAAATGGAAGTTAACATTTCATTGAAATTTTGACTTGTAATCAACATGGATAATCAGAATTAATTGGACATGGTATTGGATCAGCCATCAGTTATGCAATAAATATTCTGGTGTACCTGGTGTTTGTATTATGCACTTTTTTTATCAGATTCAACATTTTCAAAGGATGGAAATATCATTCACTATTAGTAAAGTTAGGGATTACTCTCGTGCAGAATAGAAGGGCGCTCCGCCCTGCCCTTTTTAAGCCCTATCCTGTCCTTTTTAAGCCCTTCCCTTTTGCCCCTAAACTGCATACAAACAGCGCCTGTTTGCCCCTTTTAAGACCGCCCATTTACTTTTTGGTCAAAATCTGATCAATCAACCAATGTCTTTACTGCTAGGTTCGGCACTGTTATCCGGATGTGAAGCGGTTACACAAAATTATTGTATATTGCAACTACCGAGTGAGGCAATAAATGAACAGCACCATCGACCAGTAATTGGACTCTGTTCTGTTAAACACTTAAAACATATTTTGACCAACAGCAGAAAACCAGCGGTAGAATAGTTGATCACAAATATCACAACATGGCCAATTTATTCTGAGTAATTCCGCAACACAACAGAAACTTATAAATGTAAATTCTCTGGTAAAAGACGAAGAAAAAATACATGTATGATAAGTATACAAGTTGTGTTCTCGCCAAATAATATGTCCATAAGCGCAATAGTTGATCAGTGAAATAATCTGAGAATGAGGCTGTTGTTGTAGGTAGTGTGCACCTGGCATGCTGTACACAGTGAAGGCAGTACTATATTTGCTTCCAGTGAAACCATCTCCAGATAACTGAAATACTGTTGGTGGGATGGTAAACCCAATAAACATAAACAAAAAACAGTTTTGTTCACTGTTCAAATTCACTGTGGAATCAATTGAACTTGCTGGACCTTTAGTGTGTTGTGTTTTAAAAGAACTTGTATTCCAATTAGCATTTTGCATTTTTCTCTTCACAGGTACTCTGAAAACCGGCGCCGAGTTTGACAGCTCTGTAAAGCGAGGGAAACCTTTCCAGTTTACAATTGGAACTGGTCAAGTTATAAGAGGTATATTATAACTAATGCTCCTTAATTTTTAGCTCCACTTAAGCTTAGCTCCACAAAAAAAGTGGAAATATTGTCAAGACTAACTTGTCAACATTGGTTTACATATTTTTAAGGTCCATTTTTTAAAACTGTATACTCTTTCCAAACTTATAAAACATATTCAAGTGAGGAACCCATTCAAAGAGCAGTTAACCCTATAATTAATTTTGGCAATTGTGTTCATTTCAACTTAGAATTTTTAGTGTTAAGGTTTATTTCTCAAAAACTGTAAAGCATATCCTGTTTTAACTTGAAATACTTCACAATAGCATCACAGTAGAGCAGGTAACCCTAAGTAACTTTTTGACAGTTTGGTCCTTTTTTTAGTATTGAAGTGCTGTGTTATGTTTCGGCTACCATAATACGAGTCTGCTACACTTTTATGTACTTCTATGTATTAATTTTTCATCTTTTGTGGGCAAATGACCTTTGCTTTTTTGGACTGGACACAGTGCAACAAAATAGGCTTGGGGAGAAAATTACTGTTGACTGTTATGTCTTTTGACCAAAAAAGACGAAAATGTTCATTGAATAATATAGCTGCTGCTTTTGTTTCATGTTTATCAAGGGTAGGTGACACATTATAAACAATAAAAGTCTTCTGCTCTTATTTCTGCAAGAAAAAGTTCAAAATTCTGTTAAAAATGCTGTTTTCTTCATGAGGAAGTCACTCTTTTACTCAGCAAAAGATCCAGAGGAAAACAGCACAGCTGGTATTTAATGTAACCAAATATGTTACAACATCAACAAAATTGCAAGCAAATGTTGTTTTTATGTTTCAGGATGGGATGAGGGAGTCATGCAGGTAAGGATATAGGAATTGCTTGGAGAAATCAACATCTGCCTTTTAACTCTTAACCTTTTGAGAGTCTATGGTCTGATCACCATTGCATGTAGATCCAATGTGGCTTATTAAATTCATCACAAGCTAATTTTATTTATGACTGTTTAGGTTTTCTTGCTGCAGTGCGGCGCTGGTTCTGCCAAGACATAGGTCTTGCGTCTTCCTTCACCAATAATTAGCTGAAGGTTGCCAATATGACTATAATTGTGTTTGTGTGATGTAACTAAAAAGAAAACAGAACACTAGTTCAGAGTCGTAATGGTCATGCAGGTTCAATCCTTTGTGTGACCAAAATTAAGCTTTCTCTTAACTGGATGCTGTCACTCAAAAATGTGTTATGTTGAACAAAATCAAATTGAGAAAAAGTACTTGAACATTGTTGTGATGACAAAAAGTAAAAAATGGGCAAATTATAAATAAAAATTTTTTTTTATCTAAAGTATATAAAAAAAATACCTTTCTTCAGGGGAGATAACTTGCATTTTCTTTTCAGAAAATGAGGAACAATAGTGTTTAATGTTGAAGTTTATCTTTACAAAAGTGTTTATTTTAGCTCATCTCATGTCACAAGACTTGAAATTGAGCAGACATTTGAAATTAATATGATTCCATTGATATAATATTTGTTGTTTGTTTGCAGATGTCCTTGGGAGAAGAGGCCGTCCTCAATATCACACCTGACTTTGGTTATGGTGCAACAGGAGCTGGTGGAGTATATCCTTTATAGTTCCACATATTGATATATGCATAATTTCGATGACTAATTCATGTGTTTCAAAGTAAAAAGTTATTTACAATGCTTCAATTTTGTGTAAGTGGTCTAGTACAATTTTGGTCAACTTTATTTCATGCTGTCATATGGAGCCACGGCATTTGGTAGTAATTTCTTGAAGTATACAGTAGTTTTTTGAGGTATTTCTTAACAAATATTCATAACAACAAATGGCGTTATCTATCTTTCAGTGACATCATGAATGCAAGAGTGGTAAATTAAAATAATCCATAACATTTGTTTTTAATTATTGTACAGTCAAGGGAACATGTCAGAATGGAAAAAGATTTTGGTGTCGCATGATACATTGATAAGAGGATGGCAATTAATAATAACCCAGTTGTTGTTTTTTAAATCCGCAAAAGTAATAACTACAGTGATTTAAAGGGATTTAATGATACAATTTCTTACAATGAGGTATAAAGTATAAAAGTTATTCAACTGATGAAGTTTTAAAATATATTTAAATTATGCAACAAAGTTGGATATTTAAGAATTGCAGTAATTTAAAATACACATTTAGGGGCTAAGAGAGTGCATCAATCAATACAGTTGATGGAATTCTTTATGAAGGACCCTGTGCTATTTGGTCATCTTTCTTTTTCATAACAATTATTTTCAGGTTTGTTTACATGCACAAAAACTATATTCCTTAACCTAAGTCACTATCCCACCCAACGCTGACCTCATCTTTAAAGTCAAACTCCTTGGAATCAACAACATGAAATGTTAGCAATGCTCTTAGTTGTAAGAACAACAAAACTCCTCAACATCATCACGGCCATTGGACAGAAGAAGATACATTGCTGAAGAGATCTGAGAGGTTGTTCACAGTAAAATGCCAATCTACCGCTGACAAATATTATTTTTTTTTAGCTCTTGTGCTTTTTCACTATTGTTGTTAGGTCGATTTTCATTTGTTAAACCAATGTTTTAATTGGTTGGGTTTCTATATATTTTTTAAAAGGAAATAACTTTTATTTTTATTTAAATGGTGAATGAGAACGTATTGTAAATTTTGAAGAAATTGTGCAAAAATCTTGTAACATACACAAAAAGATTTTGGAGTGGAATATGGTATAACTGATGGCACAAGATATACTTTCTTTGGTTCTTAGATTTCTTTCATTTATTGATTGATTTCAAAAACTATCTTGGTTGCATCATGATTTATATTTTTGTGTTCAAGGTCGACTCATTTTATTTCACACTTGCATAAAGTAATATACTCTTCATATCTGATCTAGGTCATCATTTTTTATGCTTTGTTTAAAAACAACTGGAATAAATAAATGCACGCATATTTTCTAAACTTTTTTGTTGTATATTCTTTACTTTTCATTTGTTAGCTCACCTGAGCTGTCACCTTATCCATCCACATTTTGGAAGGGGTGCCTGTGACGTAGTGGTAGGGAGGCATAAGCCTTCACCGCATGGCTTCGAGTCCCTTTCGGGGCGAAGGACTCAAAGTGGGAAGGTCTTCCAGCTGACCTGAGGTGTGCCTGTGATTATACCCAGACATTTGTTTGGGGTCTTCCTCCACCAAAATAGCTGGACGTCGCTATAATGATCATAATTGGTCGCTGCAATGTATTTAAAAAAAGACATCTACATTCTTTTGACAGCATATAGATAAAACTGCCAGCCCAAAATCAACCAAACATAATCAAACGTTTTAGGGGGAACAAAGCTGTTTAAAGAATTTTGTTCAAAAACATAGCCATTTTCTATATATAGCTATTAAGTAAAACGTATTGTCCTAAACTACAAGAGTTAAACACCCTCTTTCAAGATTCTTCAAAGAATTTAGATACATAATTATGCAAACATGCATGCCATGGGCCTGGCCATTTTCCAAATATGGATTTATAGTAAAACTTTAAAAAAATCTAGACCTTGACATTTTGTATACATGTTAATTGGATGGCAATATTCTCAAGCTTGATAAAATGATATGTAAAAGACTTGGGGTATGGCTACTTCTATAAATGGTTATATAAATTTGAAAATTTTCTTGCCAGAAACTTCAGCAATAATTTGGCATATATTTTCCGGTCCCTTGGGTGGCCTACTATCAAGATTGTTAAGTAAATGATCCATCAAGCAGCCTTGAGTCCTGTTTAATTTTCAAATATTTATGTAGTATAAAGTTTTTTTATATGGCTATTCATGTAGTATAAAGTTATTGGTAGGAACCACAAGACCTAGAGCCTTATTTTTTGGTACACATGGTTATGGTTTAAGATTAAAACAGAATAATCAGTTAAAAAAGTCATGGCTGCCAGTTGCATGGCCATTCTCCACATATTTCTAAGAAACCTTTGTCCGACTAAAACTGTAACTCAAAACTTATTTACAAATTGATTCTCATGTTCTGATCAGTTTTAAAAACTATTAACATATCCAGCATCCTGGGAAACCTTATAGTGCCTCTTGTGGCCTGAAGAGTATAGCCTGATAACATTCAAGTGATTCAGAGTAAGTTAAATTTGCTTTACCTCAGCACTTTAATTACTATGAAAACGAGCCGTTCAAAAGATTACACTGGATTTAGGTTGAAACTGTTTTTATCACTCAATAGTGATAAAATAAATAAAATACAATAGAAGTACAGATCATGTGATTAAAAATAAATGAAAGAAGGCTATACATGTTTGTTGTACTTTTATCATGAAATAATCGACAAAAAGGCAACATTCAATTTAAACATTCAGAAATGTAAGTAAAAACATTTAAAACAAACATACACATAACATTTTGAGCATATTTACAAAATTTTATATATATAAATTGAGATGTTAGCCAATGGGTTTTGAGAAAATAAATATCCTGGTACTGTAGTACAAATATGATGAGAGAATGATGACAATGAATTTGTTTTTATAAAAAAGAGGGCATACAGGTATATCAGATATGACAGGCAGTTGATAAAAATGGTGAAATATGATTCCGATTGTTTAAAAAAAAAGATAGGTGCATTTAAAATTGGCTTCATAACAAAAGCTATGATTGTTACTTGTCAGTCACAGCATTGAACCCCATGTTATGGGCTTGTTTGAGCAGTTCGTTTTTTAAACCGCTATATATTTATCTAGAACAAAGCAAAATCCTAATAGTCTTTGTGTCTTGCTCCACATTACGTTGAACCCTGGTACTGGGCTTGTTTAATAAGCTCTTGTTCATGGGGCTGTAGGACTTCAGATGCATGTTCTTCCTGCCAGGCATTCACCCGATCCAGTCCAAACTCTGCATGTAAACTGTCAAGCTTGCGATTGGATTTAGCAACCTCACCACTCATTCTGAGATAGAAAAAAAAGGAAATTCAGATTACACTTCAAGACAAACTGGTCAATAATACTGATGAAGTACAGTCTTTGACAAAATCCATTGGACGGTGGCCCGACTCCACCAAAAATTCTGTCCGATTAATAAATTTTATAAGATGAATGGACCGAATGTCCACCAGAATTTTAGGGCCACATCATTTTCAAAATTTTGAATTATTTTGACATATTTACTAAACTGAAGCTTTACAGCCTTTTACTAAACCCAACCACTCGTAACACCTTGGTTAGCTTACCAACCTTTTGTGTCAAAATGCCAAAATCGTGCTGGTCCAGTAAAATTTGGTCCGGGCCAGCATGGTGGACAGATAGTCCCGTGTTTTTTAATTTCTTTCGAGAAGACTGGGAGTATACACTCAATGTTTCTATTTACTGGATACATAGGACACTTATGTAAAGGGAACTTATTGTATGGCCAACTGTTTTAAATATTAAAATCAGATTGAAAAGTAAATGTTACCCGGTATTAACTACACATAAAAAAACAACAACAGATAAACACTAATGATTAATTTTTTCCAGTTTTGCTCTTGAAGAGGGATTAGCCGGTATTTTGGTCGATACTGTGCAGCGACATTTATATCATTATAGCACAGGGGCACTTACCAGGTGCCCACAGACTAAACCTGGCCGGTCCATAATACTGACACCGATGAGTCAGGAGAAATGCTGTCCCCTAAGCCCCGAGCGTTAGGAGGGAAGCCACTACTACCAACTTTAAAGTCTTTAGTTTGACCTGGCTGAGGTTTGAACCCACGACCTCCCGATCCACAAGCCGCGCTCTACCACCTGAGCTATTGCGGCCGGTTGCTTGCTCTTGAAGAACTTTGGCAGAAGCTTTAGTTAGTTTTAGCTAGTTGGTTAGATTTATTGGCCCACTGACAATCTTTCAATCATTCTGCGATAAGACTCTTAAAACAATTCCTTTTAAAAAATTAACTTCACCCTTACTTTCTAGGGACAGGAATAACCCCATAAACATAAAACACACCCCACCTAAATGATGTTTCCATCAAATAAAGAGTTACATGTAACATTAAACATACCCAGCACAACTTGTGTTTTCCAGAAAGTAATGGGTTAAAACATACCAAGCCCATATGGTGTTTTAAGTAAGTGAAGGGCAAACATAAAACATACCCCACTTAAATGGCATTTCCCCCAAGTAAAGAATTAACACAAAACAAACCCCACCAAATGGCATTTACCGCAAGTAAAGAAATAACATAAAACATACCCCACCAAATGGCATTTACCGCAAGTAAAGAATTAACATAAAACATACCCACCAAATGGCATTTCCGCAAGTAAAGAATTAACATAAAACATACCCCACCCAAATGGCATTTCCTGCAAGTAAAGAATTAACATAAAACATCCCACCAAATGGCATTTACCGCAAGTAAAGAATTAACATAAAACATACCCACCAAATGGCATTTCCGCAAGTGAAGAATTAACATAAAACATACCCCACCCAAATGGCATTTCCCACAAGTAAAGAATTAACATAAAACCTACCCCACCTAAATGGTGTTTCCAGCAAGTAAAGGGTTACCATAAAACATATCCCACCCAAATGGTGTTTAAAGTAAGTGTATGGTTAATAGATAGTTTCCATATGATGTCATAGGCACTGATAAGACAGTTTAAGGCAGCCATCTTTGAATGCAGAAGCTAATGCAGGCCAAAATCTGGAAATATATGCGCTGTGTTAACCTCACCACTGTGTTTTTATTTTTCTATTTTGCTAAATTTTATATCAAAATAAATAGCTTTTATGAAGAATTTTTAATATCAAAACTATATTTTGATAGTTTAAAAGGTAAAAAAAAATACAACCAAAAGAGTAACCCTGTTCATTTTGTTTAAGGATGAGCCAATAATTTTATTTATTTATGTGTATTAATTCTTTGTGCATTTATCAATTTTAAAAATATTGTATTCTAAATATATTAATTTCAAGATCTTTCCAATGGGGTATAGCTTTTAATTCATGGACCACAAATAAAGAAATTACAAGAAAATAAAATGTACGCATCTATACAATTTATCTGAAAATCCCTTGAAGATAAGGGCACTTCAGTGATGTGGAAACTATCTTTACCTACCTCCTACTTTCTGCTATTGCTCTTGCAAAGAACTGGCTGGTTCTCTCATCGCTCAGCTCTGCTGTTGAACTCATTTTACCCTCATCCTAAAAAAAAGGTTGAAAATGCACAACTAAAAATTATTAAAGTTATGAAATCATAAAATAACATTTCTATATACTTCCATAAGACCATGTTTACTTGCAGAAATGTTGATAATGCTGGCTTAAATGATGTGATCATTGCTGAGTCATATTCTCCTGACATGATAAAGCAGTTATCTAATACCTAATATTATCTTATTTAATTAATAAAATTTAACAGCATCAGTCAATAAATACAACAGATTTTAGTTTTATCATGTTAATATAGAAGTTATTTGATAAAAAAAGTTTACTGTCTAAATACTGACTAATACCTAAACACACAAAGATTTTCTACTTGGTCTAACAAAACAAACAGAAACCCAAATTAACATTTTGATGTAATTGCATGTTTATAAAGCTGCACCTGAAGACAGATTGCAACGATTAAATTGGCAGTTTGTTTGATTTTTTAAATTATTTGCATGATGTGTTCTCTCTCCAACACTGGAAACATCTTCCATCAAGTTTGTTCATTGGCTGTGTGAATTGGTCTTTGTGTAACTTTTGTTATGTTCAGTTGTAAATGTTACATTGCATTTACAAATTACATCTTATTCCTGATTATTAAAGTAGTGTCCTAACAATCGCCACCTCAGAGGTTGCATGCCTTTCAGATCATACACATCAACTTCAAAAACGACCCTGATACATGCCTGATGGAAAAACATAGAACTCTGCTTTATCACACTATGAATAAGTGAACTTTGTTAGGTTGGCTGCATTAACTTGCATCAGTTACACTGTAATCATTGCTAAGGCAGTCTATACAAAAAATAGTATATATTTATGTTATTTATTATATAAATACTAAGGAATGTTTACATTTAAAACTATAGAATTTTTATTTTTTCACATTTAATCCTATGTAACTTGACTCCGATGCTGATCTACACCATGGTTATATGCATTTTCAAAACGGCAGGGATCACTGTAGCACAGCGAAATATAACCTGTGTGTTGGACTTCTACTTTTACCGGATACAGGCCGCACTCAACACTTTGAGTATGGGTTGCACAAAAAGACAGAAATTGGAAAACATAGTGAGAGTATTTACAGTGATGCGTTATTAAAGGGAAATATGTATTTAAACAAAGTGTTTGGCTAGTTGGGCTTTGAAACACTCAATAGAGCCTGCTGATGTTATGTCAGGTGGGAGGCTGTTCCATTCCTTGATGGTTCTGGGGAAGAATGACTGTTGTCTGTAGGTTGAAGCTGAGTATGGGATAGTGAAGGCGTTGTAGTTGATGTGTCTTGATCTTCGCTGCATTGGGATAAGCCTGTTTTTTGCTGATCGCAACTCCTTCATTGGCCATTTTATAAAGGAGAGTGAGTCTTCTGTTTTTTCTTCTGTCTTGGAGTGGGCATTTATCATGGCGCGATCACTGCACTATATGGCTATATGGTGAACATTGACCATGGATTACGATAGACTTGACTATGCTCATGACATGAAATCATTTCACTGAGATATGCTGCCATTGGGGAAGAAATTTGGGTAGGTCTAACAAATTAGAAATATGCATCCACAACCTTGTCACTCAGTGCACTTTAGAGAAAAGTTATAGGCAGACGATTTTATTTTATTTTTTTAAAATACACACCTTTTGCATCTGATAATGGTCGGTTACAAAATCTTCAAGGCTCCCATCTCCTTTGGAATTACTTTTATGATCGTCCTTATCCCCATCATCCGCTACTCTTTGCTTGTTGTTGTCGCCCATTTGTAAACAATCTTGTCGGCAGCGTTCGCAAATATGTGAGACGAAGAAGACCGAACATTCCACATGATGTCAAAATCTCAATATCCTTCCCTTCACCCCCGGGCCAATATAAAACGCAGCTTTTTAACGCAGGCTGCGTTATGCAGGCTGTGTTTTTCGTGTATAAAACGCAGCTGCGCAGTCTGTATAGATATATAGGGAAAACGCAGCTTTTTCTAAATATATTACTAGACAATATGTTGTGTTTATAAAAAAAGAAGTATTTTATAAATGTATTTTGCTGATTTTGTTATAATTGATTAAAAAAACTTGTTTAAAAATGACTTTTGTTATTTTTATCATTCATTTTTTAACTTTCTGTTAAACCTGAAGACCTTTTTTTGACAATATTAGAATGAACATGCAATAAAAATCTGTTCATGAATAAAAAGATTCCTTCTTTTTGCATTGAGTTCTTCTTTTCGGTGGTGAGGTCAAATTAGCGACCGCGTTAACTAAATTACAATATTAAAACATCAATTATATTTATTTTTTATTCATAATTCATTCATATATTATTGATAAATAAGCCTTCTATTCTTATCAAACAACATTTTGTCTTATTTTTCCATTAAATGCATAACCGCAGTGAAAATCACACCTTTCCCCTATATATTCTATACAGGCTGCGTAAAAGCTGCGTTTTCCCTATATGTTTATACAGGCTGCGTTAAAAGCTGCGTTTTATACAGGCCCTTCACCCCCACCCCACCCCACTTTTTTTAACCCTTTGCAAGTTGGCATTCAATGGTGGCCTCCTTATTATTGATAGTTTTCACAAAAATTTCATTAAATTTCCACGATTGTTTGGACGTTTTCGTGATATGTATTTTGTATCACAAAAAATATTTTATCTGTATCAAAACTTAAGATTTTGCGCTTTTCTTCTTTTTTTCTCGGCAACTTGTAAACTGGCTAAGTTTTCATGAAACACTTATTTTTAATAAAAAAAAAAAAACATTCAAAAGCGCTTTAATTTTCGATCCCGTTCTTGAGTAACAAGCCCAATGATAAATGAGATAAAAACCAAGGGTATCCAAATATATAACATTTAATTTTAGTTAAATGTTATCGTGAAAATTTGTGTACATATATGGAGTTATTTTCTTGAAATTAAAAAAAAAATATTGATAATTACGTCTTTTCGGGAATTAATCTTGAATTCTTTAAGACCCATTATGATCTTGGAATTCAACCATTAGCATTATAAGTTAAAGCTAGATTATATTGTGTTTTATGGGTCAGAATCTGAATGGTATATGTATTCATATCTGTCGTTTATTACGAAAGACTATGTTTTATTTGCATTCTAATTCATGTTAATTGTCGCTGGATTGCCTTTGTAAACTGTACTCTAAATAAGCTTCTTAAGTCGAATTATATTAATGTACAAGTTGGAAACATTAACTATTTTCAAAATGATTGTTAATAATAGACTATAATATGACCAATACTTCACCTAAATTTTTAATGTACCGTGATTGCAAGAAAGACCATTGCTTTGAAAAAAAAAATTAAATAGGCTATTAAATACTTTGTGCAAATACCTGTTTGTTTCCAACTACAAACTATTTGAAGGTGGTGGCGGCATAAAACACTAACTAATAACATATGCCAAATGCTTCCACAGATAATTTTGCTGTAATGTCGTACATGTGTTCTGGTGTGTATTTGGTCTAACGGTGAAAGCTTTTAAATGACTTATTAAAATGACTCTGAAGCTTAAAATGGAAACACATATTTAAGAACAATTCTGTGTTGAATAATTGGCACAGAAATGTTCACAAATGAATCAGAGTGTGCCTACACATTGGACCATACATTTCAGTTGGGGCTCCACCCCACTTATCATTATATCATCGTCAGTAACCTACGTAACGATATGTTATTGTGATTGTGACTGTGATATAATCGGCTGGTTAAATTTCTTTTTTAATAATACTCACCGGCCGAAAGTGTCCTACGTAAAATATGAAAAAGTTTTGGTCGGATTTCGAACATGCAAAATTTTATTAAATGGACCACAAACGGATCAAAAAAAAAAAAAAAAAAAAAAAAAAATTGGTGGGAAGGGGTTGGGGTATTAATCAAGATCCATTCAACATTATCACAGCAAATACTGGATCTAGATAGACAGTGAGGGACCCTAACTTCGGCCTAATCATTCGACAGACATAATTTACTTTAAAAACTTAGTATTTTTTAAGCTTACATGTATGTGTTTTGACAACTCTACTCTTTTATATGGTTTTGGGGGGATGCATCCCCATACCCCACCCCTGATTCCATCCCTGGGACAACAGACTTGCCTACCATTAGACAAAAGTATTTGTCGCTTTCTAATATCCGTTTTTCTTTATCAACAAAACAAATCTAAGGTGTGTATTGTACCAACAAATAGACAGATCTTAAGACCAGAATGTACCTTACTATTTTTCGGATTCTGAGCGCCATTTTCAGTCTATGTTTACGCTTAAATTACACAAGCGATAAAATTTTATATTTTCAGAAAGTATATACGTTAGCCTTTCCATTAGTATATAAATTATTAATTCAGATCAACAAGTAAAAGTAAGGTAGGACGTTGAACCTCGCAAAATACCGGTGAACAATCCGGCCGGCCGACTTTTATACCACATCGATTCCGCAATACAAACATGCTTCAATTTTCGGAATACTCCAGACTCATCCTCACATTAAAATAAAATGTCAAAATGTTAAATGATTATTTATTCATTAAATAAGTAGTATAAACATCCTTAATATGGGTGAGTCACTCTTATGTGAATATATTGAATATCTTAATAAATGTTTATCAGCTTAGAAAATGTGTGCAACAATCCTAAAATTTCTGATAAGAAATGAATTGTAAGGCGTTTTCGCGCCTGCTAATATTATAATATAAGTGAATAAATTGTACACATAGATGGAGTTAACATATAATAACCAGGTCAATTAAGGAAATTTGAACAGGATTTGAATAATTTAATGGTAATTCAAACTAGGTGGCAAAATAATGTATACATTCTAAATTTAATTCCAACTTTAAAACACATTTATAACATGTATATCAGTGACATCTTGTACAAATCTAGTTGTGCCTGATTCAAGAAATAGATTTAATGTTGTGATATATTGCAGAATTATGCACTATGCAGACATGTGATCTTCCCTTGGTCTTATATGAAGGCTCTCATGGAGGGAGATTGGTGTACCAGGGAGGGAGATGATTGTGAATGCTGATTGAATTGACTATGTGACTAATTCCTATTAATAAAACAATATGCATTGTCTTTTATATCAGAAAGATTAATTATAATAACTTACTTAATTAGATCTACTTTAAAATATGTTTCATTTTCTAAATTTATTTTGAAATATAAAATATTTTAATTCACAATCTTGCCTTAAATTGAGTGGTTTGGTTTTTAACTTTTGTCCTACAAAAAAAGAAAATTGCCGAACATAATGTTTTAAATAGGCCAATTGTGAACAACCTTTACTTGTATGTCAGGATTGTGTGTTTATGTTAGAGATTTTGTTAATGAGAAATATTAGTTTTTTATTTTATTTTTTGTTAGCATGGCATTTTCTTGGGTGTGTGGGTTGCTAGAACAAACAATTTTATTAAAATTATCATAATTTGCAGTAAACAAACTGCTTTTATCCCATTAACCAGGCAAATAAGATAATATTATAATTAATGACATCTGATTATAACTATGACATAGTACCGTAAAATCCCCCTGTTAATACTCCCTTCCGTTCTGACTCAAAGTGGTCTTAATAGTGAATTGGTCTTAATAGTGAATTTGGGTGAGCGCGTGAAACCGACATTGTTAATATATCAGCAGTGTCAGCCTCATATGTCTCTGATCAATGAAAGGGGACATAAAACTGAAATCACACTACTTTTCAAAATGTTTTTAACAAAATCATGCTATGTCATTGATGTAATGAAAATATTTTAACTCATATAAATCATTGATTCAATGAAAAATTGTGATAATCATTGAAGAAGCTGTCAATAATTGTTTGTTTTGACATTTTCAAGGATTTCACAGCCATTTTCTCCATTGTTTCCTCATTTAGTTTTGAAAGGGAGAACAGAACACAAGTCCTAACTACCACAATACAACTTCAAGTGCTGAAAGTTTTCTAGTGAGATTTTTTTTCACAAGTGACCTTCAAACTTCAAAAAAATTGAAGTGCTATTTACCTGTATAAAAATGACCAATCTTGACAAGTAAATTGTTTTTACACATTCTTCGATTGATCCAAATTGTGAAGTGCTTGAATGTTTCTCTGTAAAGTTCAGTTAGTCAGCCTTATTGACTAAGATTATGACCTCGTGTGACTCTGGTGATTGTAAATTGAAAACATCCTGGAGAGCATTTTGTAGCCAATTATTAGTGCAAATCACACCATGGGTGACTTAATGTTCCGGTCACAACTAAGGTTAGTGTTTACATAAGAAATACATATGTTCTAGTAGAACTAGTGGTTATGTCGGAATAGAGGCATGCCCATTATTATGGTCATGTTTCTCTTTGAATAAAGAAATCAATAATTTGTACATATGAAAATTGGCCTTTATAAAAGTGTCCTCGTTTTAGTGGCATGGTTGTTAGGTGGCACTTTACTGTACTAATCGTAATTTACAATAACTGTCCTGTTTTGTGCCATACAAAATGTTGTTTGATCTA
This sequence comes from Sinonovacula constricta, assembly GCA_007844125.1. NCBI lineage: Eukaryota > Metazoa > Mollusca > Bivalvia > Cardiida > Solecurtidae > Sinonovacula > Sinonovacula constricta. The sequence goes on along the minus strand of CM017562.1, from coordinate 2,916,789 downwards.
TTTTTCTTGTCAGTCAAGTAAACTTTTAAAATGGCTTATTTTAAAGCTAACTCTAGAAAATGTTTTAAGAGTTAAGATTAGGTCAGATCCGAGAAAATAGCATTTTTCCATTACATTTAAGTTAGCCAGACAGTAGGACCAGGAAGTTACTTTTTAAAACCACATTGGGCCTAAATCTAATGGACATGTCCAAAGGTCTGACTCCTTTCCAGAAGTCTGTTTAGATAAATCAGTATGATTGGTATTTATTTTGTAGATAAGTGTACACTTGGGTTATCCAAAGACCTATTTACAAATAAAAAAACAACTCCAGAACAATTTAATCAGCGTGGACAATCTAAGACCTCTTCCTGGCTTTTTTATAATTCATTGGAATGTGTGAACACTTGTTGTAAAATCAGCAACTTAACTTGATCGTGTTTTATGGAGAGGCACAGTAAACCAATCATGACAGCCTTTGATCTGATGTATTACCGTATTCACTCGTGTAATGGTCGCACCCGTGTAATGGCCGCACCCCCAAAATGACCGCAAAAATTGAAGAAAAAATCATAATTCAATGTAATGGCCGCACCCACAAAATGACCGCAAAATTTGTCGGTCAACGATTAACTGTCTCACATACATTTCCCTTTGGTCTGCATGAAACACAGCTTATTATCCGTCAGTAAACACTTGAACAAACTTTCAACTTCAGTCTGCTAAATACACCAAGCTGTAATTTACTTGGCATTTCTGTGTAAAGTTGCCTCATTACACAGGTCAAGTGACTGACTCTGAGATAAGCTGTTGTCAAGGTGATATCGATTGGAGCAGTTTGACAGTGAGGGAGTGAACGATGTGTTTTTATAAGCAGCTGCTGATTACATTTCACCATGAAATTATTGATTGGTGGAATGTACACAAGGACAGTGCACTGTTCCCCGATATATCGTGTACTGTCATACCAGACTTGGTGACGTCGATCAAAGAAATTAATATCATGCCGCCACAAGCTACAGGATAGCAGTGCGACTGAGACTAGATACATTTGCAACGTGTCAAAAATACAGTCACTGTTTACCAATTAACCCTTTTGTTGAGACAGCATGACTGGTCGACGCTCCTGTTCATTTTTCACCTCGTCAAAGAGATTGTCGCCTCGTATCAAAGCTGTGTTGTTTTATCGGCTCTACTATGAAATCCTTTGATCTGCATGGTAGTGTGCACATGACAGCTGGGTGAAATTGTTTGATGATGCAAACATTCAGAAATATGATACAAGAGATAAAACTAGGAAGTCATTTATAAATTATGGAATATGTTCACATTGGTTAGACAAAAGCATAGAACGGTGCTATCTCGTTCATATCGTCCGTCAACCTCCTACTAAGAGAGCTCATCTAGACGCATGGCGTCCCAAAAATCGGCAGAATCGTTCTAGAAAAAATGTCCCAAGGCCTTACACCTATAGAATGGCCACACCCTCAACTCCTTAACGATAAAATCGGGTAAAAAAGTGTGGTGATTACACGAGTGAATACGGTAGTTTCAAAGCACATAAGTAAGACATATTTACTTGACTGTAATGTTAGATAAGGGATTCAAATGTATTATATTTATCCTTTTGCATTCATAACAAGTTAATTATAAGTTTGTCCACATTTGACAATTGGGCGAAAAGAATGTTAAGTGTTATTTAAAGTGAAAGTGAAACTATTTTGCTGGCCATGATCATCATAATATATCAGTAACATCAGTGAGCTCTCCAAATGAAGCTGGTGTTCTTGCCTACAAATATTTGCAGTTTTGACAATGCATTTTATATGTTGTAATCATTGTTGGCAGAGCTAAACTGTATTTTTCTTGGTCTGTTTAAATTGACTATATTTCAAGCATCCAAACAATGTTAGTGGTGATAACTGTCACTAATCGTTGCATGCCTTTACCGATAAACTCACAAGTTATTGTACACAGTTGTACTAAGGTACACCACCATCACTACATGTGATGTGTAATGCTTAGTAAGGTTAACTTAAGCAGTATGAAATGTGACATGACACCAAATTCATAACTAAGCTATTGTTTGTTTAAAACATCAATTAAGACTATGCTAAGACCTATGCCTATAAAGATAGGCAATTTTTTCTTATAACATAAAAGTTAAGTTAGGATGCTCGCTATGACACTGTGATATGTGACAGCAGTAAATATTAAAAAATTAGCCTGCAGTCATTTATATATTAAATGGAGAGTTGTCATAAAAACCTTGGATATGTGTGAGGTGTTGACATTGTTTTAAATTGTCTTAGATTTTCATGTTTCTGCTACATGAGTTCAGGAGAAGCACTGGGATTTGTTTATAGAAATCAGGTTTTATTATAAATAAGTGTCTTGATTATTTTTTTTTAAATTTCATTTTCTTATCAAGAATGCAGCCCATAGCTAATATTTCTATCATTTGTAAACTTGTGAAAAAAATTTGAAAGAAAAAGACATGTGTTTTTTTAGTTATTGTTACTAAACTTGATTGTCAACAAGTAGTACTGGCCGCAATTGCTCAAGTGGTAGAGAATTGGCTTGCAGATCAGTAGGTCATGGGTTCAAACCCCTGCTGTGTCAAACCAAAGATTTGGTAGTAATGGCTTCCCTCCTAATCCTTGGCTAAGGAAACAGCATTATGCCTGACTCGTCGGTGTCAGTATAATGGACCAGTCCCTGGGCACCTCATAAGTGATCCTGTGCTATAATGATAGAAATGTAGCTTCACAGTACTGGCAAAAATGTCGGCAAATCCCATCCCGGCTAGTAGTACTTGCACGAATGTAGACATTGTCTAGGCCAATGTCACAAATTTCATAACTTCATTCACTGAATCAATTTTGAATTCCTGAGTGCCTGTCAAACTGTAGTTAAATGTTACTTAAATCAAATGGATTGACTGTTGAAATGCTATTGTCTATATTTTAGCCTGCCTTGGATGCTGCAGAAATAAAATCAAGCCCAAGTATAAAAGGAAAGTGGATGAAATATTTCCAGAAAATCCTGAGGTAAATGTAATAGCTTTATGTAAATACATGTTTTGTTAATTGCAGCATAGTAGAATTGTTAATGATGTTCTGAACACATAGCTTCATTTTATCTCCAAGGAGAGGTATTTTAGCAACTCATTCCAAAATTAACAGGTTAAAATGAACTCTTACCTAATAAAATTCTTAGTTCCACCTTCAAGGGGTGATGGGGTGGGGCCCGTGGCCGAGTGGTTAGAGTGGCTGACGTGTAACTTTACAGCCTCTAACCACGTGGGTTTGAATCCCGGTTGGGGCAAGAAACTTCATGTGGGAATGTTTTCCAGCAAAACAGCGGTGTGCCAGTGGTTGTACCAAGGTATAAGTCTGGGGTCTTCCTCCACCAATAATAAGCTGGACGAATTTCAAGTTGCCCGGGGTGTATGTAGCTGGGTGATAGAGAGAGAATATGTAAGTGGTCCGGTTAGCTCAGTCGGAAGTGCATTCACCCTGTTAATAAAGGGTCCCGGGTTTGAGTCCTGGACTGGCTGCACATTTTTCTCCCTATGTTACATGACCATAATTGTGTTGGTGTGATGTAAGAAACAAAAACAAGCTTCTTAGGTGTCTTTGAAAGTTGGGACACGTTTGTACATGTATGTAGATTAACTTCATAATTAACTTTATGATTAATTAATATCCACATAAGTAACAGTGAAATCATGAATTTATTTTTCCATCACTCCTTCCTTTGCTGTGAATTGCTGTGAGTCCGTGTCATATATTTGCTAAGTGAATTTTTTCATTGAAATTTTTTTTTTTTACACGATCACTACTAGGAAGAAAATTTAAGAGTTTGTGTTGATCTTTTTCATTTTGAACAGTTGAATGACATTATCCAATGGATACTAAAATATTGGTAAATAGATAAAATTACCTGTTAAATGCATATGCTACTATTTTGTCAGTAGCACTAAGGCTTTGCTTATGTAATGAAGAATAAATGACTCTTATGTCTAAAAGTATACAAATTTAACTTACTGTGTTACAATCTTAGTAGGAAAATTTAAAATACATGTACTGGTATATGGAAAACTTGGTAATTTATAAGGAACTTAAGAAAAAAAAAAACACATTAAAGGTTAAATTTTAAAGCACTGCTACGTGCATGTTTTAATCTTTTTTTAATTAATTTTATTACTTATTTTGACAGGATGGGTTGGTAAAGAACAACATAGAGAAGCTGGTTTGCTATGCTCTCTTATACTCAGAGAAACTTGATAGGATTGGAGAGTATCTTGTAAGCCGTCTTACCCGGGATGTTTCACGCAAACGGACACCGTATGTATTCTATTAAATCAATCATCTGAAAATTGTAAAAAATGCAGTTCTTATGACCGTCCGCAAAAGCTCAAGCGGTAGAGCGTCGGCTTGCGGATCAGGAGGTCGCGGGTTCAAACTCCGGCCGGGTCAAACCAAAGACTTTAAAGTTGGTAGTAGTGGCTTCCCTCCTAATGCTCGGGGCTAAGGATACAGCATTATGCCTGACTCATCGGTGTCAGTATAATGGACCCGCCGGGTTCAGTCCCTGTGCACCTCATAAGTGCCCCTGTACTATAATAATATAAATGTCGCTGCACAGTATCGGCAAAAATGCCGGCAAATCCCATCCCATCCCACAGTTCTTATGATGAAATAAAAACTAGCAATTTTCTGAACTTTTTTACAGATTGATATATTTTTACAGATTTCTCTTTGGCCTGGCATGGTCTTCTTTTAAGTCATTGAAAATTAGAACTTTTGGCTAAAAATATGTTGAAAATTTGTACAGCTTATTCATTTATCTTCTGGCAGGATTTGGTCTTTTTATACTTTAGTTCTTGAAAAGAAAAGTGCAAAAAACTGAAAGAAAATATCTGATGATTGTGTTGCATATTCTTAAAATAGCATTTTTTTTCAGCTTGTTAACACATTTCAGTGCAGGAAACTACTATAGAGGAAGCAACCTGAACATTTTTTGTGGCCAAAAAATAAAAATGGGTTCCTCATTGCTGCTTCAGACTTTGAGGAAAATTACTCAATGAATAAATCTTCAATTTTTCTTTAGATATGTTGAACTCCATCCCCATCTGTGAAAAAGCACATAAATGACAATGTTCAATTTAAATAGACTCGCCATTTATTTGCTTCTATTTAGTGATGCTGACTACCCAATTCAAGAAGGGTCCACTCACCTTCTCATTTTTCCTATGCATGTTTTTGCTGTAAATAATGTATATGCCAAATTTTTGTATGACCAAGTTTGCTTAAAATTGAAATTATATTGTATCTTAATGTAACTAATTTAGCTTAAAAGGTGCATAAAAGGCATCGTGTCTTTGGTGAGAGTATGAACTATTATTTAACATACCTTAATAATTCTATTATCTGGTGGCACTCAATTTACTTTGTACATACTTCACAGGTATGTTATCATTGCCATGGAAACCATGGACCAGCTGCTGGTATCTGCCCATGACTATTCCCTGAACCTGTTTGTGGAAAGTTTCCTCAAGATGGTACAGAAACTGCTTGAATGTGACGATCTGGAGCTGCAGATTTTAGCCACTGCATCTGTAAGTCACCCGGATCTTCTTGCAGACTTAATATTGCAGGGCAGTAACCTTTGAATTTTCACCCTTTTTGTCATGCCATGTTTTAGTGATTTTAATATTTTTTTGTCTATTGACAATGCATGTGCTGGATTCTACAACACATAATGCTTCATTTCTTTTTAAAGTATTGTGTATTTCTTATAGGAGTTACTTGTATTACATTTAATTTATATCCATAAAAGTCAGAAGTGTTTAACCAAGCACATGTAGATATACTGAATGAAAAAAGGTATTGATTTTCTGCTATTAAAGTGATGCATTAGATGTAGCTGAAATAGTATTTAAATATAAGTTTTTTCAGGCTAGAAGTTTTTTCAGCTAGCCTATTCAAAAATCATAATTTTGTTATAAATTTTCTATTAACACAGGAAAAATACTTTTTATTTTTAAGTTGCTTTATAATTATAACATGCTGTACAGTTTTTATTTTCACCTTTAAGATGTGAGCAGAGATTATTGTACTGACATAAATATAATTTTTGTTGTCAGTTTGTAAAGTTTTCCAATATCCAAGAAGACACACCTTCATACCATAGGCGCTATGATTTCTTTGTGTCGAAGTTCAGTTCCATGTGTCACAGTGGCATCGATAATGAGGTGGATCGAGCAAAGTTAGTATACATTATTGAGATAAATTTAAAAAAAATTAAAAGAATTACAGGCTTTCTTGTGGAACCATAAAAGCCTTTTAAGATATTGTTGTAAAAGTACCATTATTTAAAAAAAAAAAAAAAAAAAAAAAAAAAATACATTGTACTTAAAGTCACAGTTGATGCACATTGGCTAATTGCACTGCCAGTGGTCAGCATGGCTTTAACTCACACACCTTTCCTAAGACATTAGCCAGCTAAGATACGCCCCACTCCCACACCTTCCAAATCCGTTAACTCACATTGTGTAGGTTAGATGAGGTCATGAAATTTCAAAATTATCATATTTTTAGATTCTAATATTCCAAAATCTAAGTTACAAAATACAACAATATATTGTCTTCAGAATTCGAACAGCTGGTTTACGTGGTCTGCAGGGGGTGGTGAGAAAGACAGTCAGTGATGAACTACAGGTGAACATCTGGGAACCTATCCACATGGACAAGATTGTACCCTCTCTACTCTACAACATGCATGATCCCAGGTGAGTATGGAGTGCTCCCACCTTACCAATATTCTTCATTTCAGTACCAACAACTGGTTGGCAAAGTAGGACTGTTTTGTTGTTGATATTCAGCTGTCTGTTTAATGTCACAGTAAAAATCACCATTTGTAATTTTAAAATTAAATGCCAATTAATGTAGTCTAACGTCATTAATTATGCAACATTTCCTAAGGCTCTCACCTTGGAAGGCTACTTTAAGGAAGGGAAAACATATTTTAAACAAAATTGAGTGTTGCCTAAATGGAAAAGCATGTAATGGGGACATAATTTGATAGTGCATCCACTCACATGATCATTACAACATTTGATCAGAGCTTCGTTAGTACTTAAAACATAAGTGCTGCCTTTATTATGATGGTATTCTACTTGGCATGATCTTCCATTCTGTCTCAGGGGTATTATACTAGGAGAACTAGTCCAAGATTTGTAAATGTTGGAATTAAGTGCTGCCTTCACTGTAATAGCATCCAGTCACATTTATGTCTATATTGTTATTTTGTTTTGAGAAACAAGTTTTTATCCACCTTTTTGTTATTTGTTGTAACAAAAAGTAACCTGTTAAAATAATGTTAAATCATAAAAAATCTTTGGCACAAGGTTGTCAATAATCATTGATACTTTTTCTTGTTAGTTACATTGTCTTGCTGAATTTGAATGTATAATGACCACTTGCTGTATCAATCCATATTTACCTGTTCCATCAGTGGTGTACCCCTAGATATGGAGAGCCCAAAGGATGAAGGGCACCCAGCCCAGGTGGCAGAGACTGCATTTAGGGACCTGGTATGTCGGGCATCATACGGAAATATCAAGGCTGTCCTGAAACCTGTTCTTATGTAAGTCAATTATCAAACTGTAAGGCTAGGCTTTTAAAATTGACAAAAATAATGACATTGATTGCTCCTAACCCTCCTGGCATGACAGATTAGGCTGAGGCAAGTGAAGGTCCTGATCAGCCAGACAGAAAATTAACAAAATGCTTGGGAAGACAAAAACATAACAGCTTACATCATAGTGATGGGTCATAAAACATGACTGCTAGCAGTTTGACACTTTGTATTGATGCACATGTAAAGGTACATTTATACTGTTATAGCTTATTATGATGTTTAAGTCAAAACCAGAAAGACTAAAAGTGACAGAAAAGTGCAACAATAGAGATAGCATCCTTCTTAACTCGTGACAGTTTGAAGAGGACTGGCACAAACTCAATGCTATGTACTACGTGCAATATGTGAATACATAAATGCTGCAGCAACACCTAGGGTAGGTTCAACTCCAACCATTTTTTATGTGCAAAAGGTGCCTTTGTCATTCCACACAGATAGCAGCTGCAGAGGATTTCCCTTAAGGGACATGTATCATTGCTTTACTCCTGTCACCTTTGTGATACACTGGGAAAAGATAAAGGTGCTTACCTAGAAATTACAACCACAACCTTTACCAGGAGTTGATGACAAAAATTTAGACAACTTTCACCCATCAGTAAGCCAATGTCATGAGTACTGAAAATGAAAAGCTGGAAAATGCTGCATGTGCTCCATGACATGGTTGCAATACATGGCCCCATGAGAAAAGATCATGAAAAACAATAGAGAGAGCCAAGATGAGAAGATTGGGACTTGAAGGAATTTCAAGCATAATGCATCTATTATGTATCAGATCGTTTAGCCATTCAGTTGGGAAACCTGACAATAATCTAGAGACCACAGCCGATCTGAGCAGAGATGAAGACCCATGACATTAACTTGGAGGATGCCTAAAGACAGAAATAGATGAAGAGCTGTCATTTATGGAGCCAAGGCTTACGAAGGACAGCCTGGGCCTTAGCCTCAACAATGATGGTGATTATGTCAGCTTATGAATCACATGGGAAATTATTTTCTCAAATCAAAATGCTTTCAAGCTAGTTTTGTGTGTGTATTTGTGCATTGTTTCTAAACTGTCACCGACATCTGCATCCATGGACTATAGTTGGAGTTTTCCTAGCCCAGAAACTTGGACAACCGCTGCAGAAACTTACTTTGGGATCAGAAAGACAGGATAGTTGACACATGAGCTATGAATGCAATTCAAACAGCAAGAGAAAAAATTATTTTGAAACCATGTTTCGAAACAAAGTAAGCCGTAATAACTATGTTGTATTACTGATTGTAAACAAGCAAATCAAAAACCATAATATGGAAATGTATCATGTTCTGTTTTTAGCCACATGGACAACCATAAGCTGTGGGTTAACCCTCCTACCTTTGTGACCAGATGCTTCAAGATCATCATGTATTCAGTTCAAGTAGGTGTACATAGTGTAAACATGTGTCATAATCAGTTATGATCATAACACAAATACTTACACTGAATGGGTAAAAATCAGTTTCAGAATGTTAAGTTTGGCATCAGAAAAATTGAGCGCCTTGTGTTACCTTGTAAGGTGTTTAGTCAGCACAAAATCAGCTTCCAGTGAACACAGTCTTTGGAATAACACATTTCTAGTGTTGTGAATCTTAAAGATAAGAGTTACGCCTATTTTTCAACTAAGAATTTTCATCATACTATCATCAGATCTGGTAGCACAATCGGGAGAGCATCGGCTCCAGGTACGAGAGGCACCAGGTTTGATTCTGGGCAGTGACCTTCCAAAGTTTTTTAAAAATTGATCTGGAGTATAGCTAAATCTGTTAAAATCGTAAATGGTAAATAATGCAAATATGAACAGGAAAGTCTATTGACAACAATATTGATTTATTTTCTTTGTTAAAACAACAGTATACCCACATGGATATCTACACTCCTTGCTCACCCCATAGCAATTATTTGATATAATGTCTAACCTTATTATTTTGAGTATATTTTTTTACATTCTCCTTGTAGCAACAATATGCCCATGTTGTGATCCAAACACTTCTAGCTCACCTAGACACACACGTTCGCAGCAGTCCAGCTGCAAAGGTGGCCATGACAGAGGTACTTTATGAGGCTGCTCTGATCGCAGCTGGAGCTTCTATAGGTGGGTAATCACTATATTAATTTATTAATAAACTTAAATATTTCATGAAAATTCATGCAAACAAGTCTGAGAAAATAAATAAAATGTAAAATTCTGTTGTTGTTGTTTTATGAACAAAATGATACATACAGTAAAACCTCTCTAACACCTGTGGTTCTTTTTTAAAGTGTTCCATTTAGGGACGTGGTCCTCTTAGTGAGCTCATACAAATCAATTCATTACGCTGCTTATATCTATGTTTTAATATTATATTATGTTGTATTAATATATAAGTGTACATATTTTTGTTATAGTTCACATTGTTTCAAATTTTTTTTTTATGTTTTACAGTATATTTTATAATGTTAGAATTCAGTCATTTATCACTAGAATATAATTTAACATAAAAATAAAGTAGATCGTTTTAGTATTTATTATTTGATTTAATGTTATATTGTCTTTATATTGTATTATTATTTAAGTGTACATATTGTGTTACAGTTTATTAGTTTTAAATTTCATTTTTATATTTTACTTGATATTTTATTGTAAAAAAAAACTGTGAATTTGTTAGATGGTTGCCAGGTAGCAGGGTCCCCTGCTTTCTGAGGTTGTGGGACATTAAAGTAAATAAACAAAAAAAGGTTCTGGAAAAACGTGTCCCACATAGCGGTTGCCCTACTTAGGAGTGGCCCTTTGGGAGGTTTTTCTGTACATTGGTTGATACAAAAGCTAATAATCCTCAACATGACACATTTAAATCAGCAGTTTGTTGTACTTGGTTATTTGCACCAAACAGTCGGAGTGAGACCCGTACTTTTATCTGCTTCAAGAAAATATTTCCCTCCTTTTCTTACAGGTCCATCAGTCCTCGATGTGTTTGATACGCTTGTGAAACACCTCAGGATCTCCCTAGATGAGAAGAGCCCTGATGAAACCAAGAGATTCCAAGAGAAAAAGTTTGAAGAAGCCATCATTAATACTATAGGTTGGTGTATATATTTTTCTTACAACATATTATATATGTGAGTCATATAAGTGATAGCAAACAAAAGAATAGAAAAAAGGAAAGCTTGTTATATTCTTGCTTATTAATTGCATGAATAAGATTTTTGAAGAACAACAGATAGTGAAGATAGTAAATATCTTTCCAAATGACAATGATCCTTTTTATATTTTAGTTAGCACCAAGTTAACTTTTTTTAATATGGGGTGCCCTTGGCATAGTGGTAGAGTGGCAGACTTGTAGCTCGTCCGATAGCCTCTCAGCAGGTGGGTTCGAGGCCTGTTCAGGGTGAAGAACTTAGTTTGGGACGGTCTTCCAGCTGACTGCGGTGCACCAGTGATTCTACCGAGACATTTGTTTGTGGTTTTCTTCCACTAAAATAGCTGGACATCACTAAAATAGTCATAATTGGTCGACGCGATGTATTTCAAAAACAAACAAAAGAATGAATTTATTTTAATTTCCCACTTTTAAAAGTTCTTTTAATTGTTGTGACAATAATAGTTAATATGTTTTGATAAATATCACTAATTTGTTTTAATGAATTTGACTTTTTTTTATTGTTAATATGTTTTGATTATTGTGAAATTAATTATTGTTAAAACATTATAATTCTTGTGACACTAATTGCTGTTCATATGTTTATTGTTTAAAGAAAATGGTCTTGTTTCATTGTCCCATTCAGGTAAATAATGATCTTGTTTAATTGTCCCATTCAGGTAAATAATGATCTTGTTTTATTGTCCCATTCAGGTAATTAATGATCTTGTTTTATTGTCCCATTCAGGTAAATAATGATCTTGTTTCATTGTCCCATTTAGGTAAATAATGATCTTGTTTCATTGTCCCATTCAGGTAAATAATGATCTTGTTTCATTGTCCCATTCAGGTAAATAATGATCTTGTTTTATTGTCCCATTCAGGTAAATAATGATCTTGTTTTATTGTCCCATTCAGGTAATTAATGATCTTGTTTTATTGTCCCATTCAGGTAAATAATGATCTTGTTTCATTGTCCCATTCAGGTAAATAATGATCTTGTTTCATTGTCCCATTTAGGTAAATAATGATCTTGTTTTATTGTCCCATTTAGGTCAGTTTGCCAACAACCTGCCAGACTATCAGAAAATTGAGATAATGATGTTCATAATGGCCAAGTTCCCCCAGTTCCAGAGTGAAGAATATGGGTATATTGATAAATTAGTTTTAAATAATCAATATTTTGAAAAAGAAAGAGTGACTTTTTTAAGTAGCATTTTAGAGTAGATAAATAATTAGAAAAAAGTTCAATAAACTATTTAAGCTAAATTTATCATGTTCGAATAACTATGATTCAGAGGTTTGAAAACAATCAGAAATGTTCCTTGACTAAAATTTAAATCAAGTGTTTTAAAGTCGAGTGTCTATGGTTGATTTAAACATCTTCAGTTTTTTATTTAGTAATTACATATGCTAAGTAAAACATTTTTCATTGTTTTTCAATTATATATATTATATAAGATGGGAAAAAATGTTAAAATCTAGCAAGTATTTACCTTTCATATTGGTGAATTAAATATACCTACAAGCTGAGGGTGGGGCACCTTTTGCCAAGCGGTAGGAGTCACCTACTTGTAACACCTCAGGCCCTCAGCGTTGGGTTCAAGTCTAAGTCGGGGTGAGAATATTCATGTGGGGAGGTTTTTCAGTTAACCTGCAATGCGCCGGTGGTTCTACCCAGAATTAAGTCCGGGTTCTTCCTCCATTTATTTGCTGGGCTCTGCAAATATTACCATATTTGTGTTGGTGCGATGTAACAAAATAACCAAATGACCAAATCTTAGTTATGCTTACAGTGGTCTTTTGACTCAGTCAGCATGATGTAGAGGTTAAATTATGGTGGCCCAACAGGTACAGTGCTGACACTATGATTGCGTAAACGATTTCCAAAGCCTTAAGTTGTGGGTGATAAATTGATCAATTTAACTTTTGACAATTTTAAGCTAAGTCAACCCTTTTGTTATTACAGATACACACATATACCTTACTCTCACTCTTTGTAAGTGACACTTTTATAATGTGCACAACCAAAATTGTAACTAAACGTTTGGGTGTTCGCTCACAGCTCCACTTATTATTCATGATGTGTTTTAACCCATGGCTGAGTTGGGTTCGATTCCCAAATGGCTGAAATCTTTTATGTTGAGAGGTGCCCCAGCTGATCTGAATTGCACCAGTGGTTCTATCCAGACATATGTATAGGGATATCCTCCACCAATAATTAGCTGGACATCGCAAAAATGAGCATAATTTTGTCTTAGGGATTTAACAAAAGCAAACAAACATGGCTGAGAAGTTAGTCAGTGAGACTATCATGCCTCTTGTGTGGAGCTTTCCTCCACTGATTATTGGGCATCAACAACATGCTTAGATTGTGTTTAAACTTTAAAAAAACGCAGAATCATATAATTAATATTGATTAAAGCTCTTGTGTTACCAGTGAAGAGCTGGGTTAAATACATAAAATAATGATCATTGTCGCAAGACAACCTACCAATTGAGCCTTTGCTGGTCCCTCACCTCTGATCTAGCATCTACCTCCTTTTCCTTGATTTGGCCTTTGATGCGAAAAGATGTGATCTTGAGAAGTTAGGCTTCAATGAGTGACTCATATTGTGTTGACTATTACAATGCCGACCTCTACCATTTCATTGGTGGAAGTGAAAGTCAACTTTTGAAGTCTCTATTAGCGTTAACCAGGGCTCAGTCCTGCTTTTAAACATTGTCAATGAAGCAATTACAAGGGAGTTAGGCACATGCTTGCTGTGGAAGCTTTTGTTTGCTGCTGATCGTGTCTTGTCCTGGTTGACAACAACCCATCGCAGCTCATCGTCGGATACCCATGGTTGATTCTATTACGTTACTCTCCATTCATCACCCGTGGGCAAATTGCTACTCATTTCGTCGTTCTGTTTGAATAGAACAGAACAGACATTATCCAATCAGATGATAGGTTACAAAATTAAATACTCTTCAATCAGAAGATCAATACGGTGACCTGAGAACATAAACATGGCGACCGGTACAGCGCATCGCAAGTGTAAAATATGTCTGTCAGCAATACGCGACAAATGTTCTTACAGATCTTTGGGCACTCCAGCAAGTATTGAAAAATACACGTCGGTTTTAAACGAAATTGGTATCCTTGCTCATGAAGACAGTGACGTTGCTTGTAGTTTATGCGTAAATAAACTTTTGACAATGCTATCGAAGTGGTATGAAAGCGTAAACTTGATTGGTTGGCAGATTCGCTGGATGGTCTCAGCAAACCAATCGGATTGCGGCATTTCATAGTAAACAAAGCGACGAAATGAGTAGCAATTTGCCCACGGGTGATGAATGGAGAGTAACGTAATAAAATCAACCGTTGGTATCCGACGATGATCACAGCTATACACAAGTGCAGCACATGGAAATCCGTCCTTGAGTCCCATAGTCTGAAATTAAGATTGCTAAACTAAAGCTGATAGATTGCACAAGAAAGGAGGAGACTAGAAGATGCCTGGCTAGCTGGGCAGCAAAATACCCATGTACTGCAGGCATAGGCAGCAATACTTTCATCTGCAACAGTTGTCAGGAGTGGCTCCACATTCCGTGCTCCGGATTGCGTCAGATACCAAGCGGACAACACATGCTTCCCATGTAGTAGCTGATCAGAACCCCAGCACAGATGAGCTGTCAAAATTGACAGCAATGGACTTGTTTTCAGTATCTCGGCAACCTCATTATTAGGGAAGGTGGCTGTGTGCATGCCAGCGCTTTGTGCATAAAAGCAAGTGGTTAAGCTTTCAATCAACTACTTCCTGTTCTCAGTGACAAACTTATCTCTCCTTAAAAGAGAGTGCAAATGTTTGATGACTGTGTCAGACCTTGTATGCTCTATGCAAGCTAGACAAGGATACCAATCAGCTGTGCTGTTCTGCCTATTGAGTAGTATTTTTTATATGTCAGTATGTAATGCACGTCAGAATAATGTGCTAGGAACAGAGATAATAAGGCTCATTGTTCTGTTTGCAGATTAAAGATGGATGTCCAGTTGCAGACAATGTTATTGAAGACTTTGCTGAAAGTAGGTGCCATGCCAATTGTATAAACCTTTCTAATTTTTTTATCTCTGAAAATTGTACTAATTTCCGCTTCCTACTCAATGTAAAGCAAAAACATGCTTCTCTTTAAACAAACTTTGGCCTGTTAACACCAACTGTAAAAGGTGGTATCCGACAGTTTGGACCAAAGATTTTTTTATCAAATAACCAAATAAGTCATTGTTACCTGAGAAGGACATGCAAATGTTGTTCATTGATCTGTGTGAATAATGAAGCATAATTTTGCAATTGTCATTGCAAACAGGTATTTCCTATCTGAGACAAGCTGCAGAGATTGCTATGTTTAAATAAGTGACAGCTTACTTTTGAGATCATTTTATACGGTCATCCAGGTAGTCTGCTCTGATGTTGATATCTATTTTTAACAGAGATCACTATCATGCTTATATAGAGATTTAGAAAGCATTAACATTTAGAGTAATTTTTTTACAATTTGTAATTTCTAACAATATAGGTAGCGTTCAAAATTGTCTTAACTTAGACTAAAGTTCAAGTTTATGCTGTAATATTGCCTAAATGCCCTAAAATACTGTAAAAGATTGTTGTTACATGCAACTGATATAGGTAATATGTCGGATACCACCTTTAAGCATGTCTTATTTCCTCATGTCCTCGTAAGAAATTTTCAAATTTCAAACATCTTTTGATCCTCGCAGACTTTTTTGAATTAAAAGAATTAGCTGTCTCCAATGTGGGTAAGTTTTTTTTTCATAAAAATATATATATTTTTTTTTTTTGTAAACAACCAAATGGTTTTTTGGCATGTCATGTGTCTGTCCATTAGCAGTTTCTTCTCCAGATAACTTCTCCTTTATTACGCATCAGAATATTTGCATGGATGATTGATATTGTTTGAAGTTGTGCATGAAGGTAAGATAACTCAAAATACATTGTTTTGGATACAAAATCCCTTTCTACAAGGGAAATAACTCAGTGCAATTTAACTTGTTAGAGTAGTGACCCCTCTTATATTACGAAAAAAGGAACTGCTGGTGTCAGCAGAATGACAGATAATGTACTCTATAGCAGTGGTAAAGTATGTTAAAGGTAAAGCTCTGTTGCTTATAAGGTAAGTTCTCCCATGTGTCAGAATACGCTGTTGTATCATTTATTTTTGCATGCTGTCACAGCAAGTCCATTACTGTATATTTTTAAGTGAAGTCACCAGAAAACTATAAGATTGTTGGTGGGACATCCCATTTAACCCAGCAGATAACTTAAATTATAAGAGTTGCATTTCTTGTTGCAAGTATATCCCATCATGGTGAGGCTTTGAATTTAAAATATTTGTGTGAAGTTTTGCTACCTTATAAAAGAAATTTCCTGGGTGTATTGTTGCAGGTTGCCACTAAGTACAAGACAGTCAGTATGGGTAATGCATTCCCTCCAGAGTTCCTGCAGCCACTGTTACGTATGTCTCTCTTTGACGACCCTGGACTGCGGATCATCGTCCAGGAGATTCTTCATACCTTGATTGATCGCCATGGAAACACATCAAAACTCAGACATGTTACGTGAGTATTTTAGACATAAAGCTGTAAAAACTTAATAAGTTTGCCTTTAACTACTCGTTTGTAGTGGTTTTATGGGGTTGTAAAAAAAACGGACCCTCACCTGTAATGGTGGGAAAAATACTTTGTTTGAATTATAGGAGAATGTAAAGCCATTCTCATTTTTGTTTCTAGTTTGATGCTTAAAGACTTGGATATAGAAATGATTCAAGAATTCAACATACCTATAAATGCAAAATTTATAATTGACCATTTATTACAACAACTTACCTAAAGCCTTGCACACTTGACTTGCCCACTTTCTGGGTAGAACCAACCATCTGAAGCATTGCAGGAACATGAAATATGTCTTTCCCAAGGACTAACATCTCAAAGTAGGTTGGAGTATGAACCAGGAACCCTCTTATTTGGAATTAAATTATAGTTATTATGGTCATCCGACTTCAGTCGGATGACACTACTTATTCTATTTATTCTTCATCCTTTTATTATTATTCTTTTTCTTTAAAAATTCAAATGCATCGACAGCAAAAAGCTCTGCACCGATTTTGCTCAAATTTTCAGGTTTTGTTGGCATCAATTAGTACAACAATGTCCAGCTGTTTTCATCTTTTTAGCCTTAGTAGAACTAATGCTATTTCGAATTGTTTGCTTTTTGGGGGGTATGTTGCTTGTTGCTCCCTTATTGGGCAAAGTATTAAAACTAGAAAGATGAAAACTAGACTGTCGTACTCAGAAGGTTACGCAGTTGAGCCTAGTAAAAAACTAAATTGATAAGTCTGTACAATTCTGAGCTGCATCTTCTCAAAGTTGACTGTTGCAGATTCTTGGCAGAGAAAATCATGCGTTACCAATTTTCAAACTCTCATAACTCTGTCAGTTTTAGGAATTAATCGCTGAAACTTCACTAGTTTGTAGTCCTTGATAAGCCAAACATTTCATTTGCAGGTACTATGGGGATAGCAATTTTTGTTTAGCCACAATCCACATTTTTGTGGCGAGTATGCTATAAGTCGTTAAACCTATATGGCTGTAAAACTACATACAGCCTTCTGCCACTGGCAGTTTCAGTGGAACTGCAGTACAGCAAGCCACCTGCACATTTACACCTCCCTGTTCCTGCTAAACTAAGTCGCTCTTGTGTTAGCATTTCACCAACAATCAAAGCATTGTAACTATGCCAGTTTTGGGAATTTATCGCTAAAACTTCACCAATTTGTAGTGCTTAATAAGCCAAACATTTTATTCGCGAGACCATGGGGATCAGAATTACTATTTAACCACAATCTGCAATTAAGTGTTGAGTATTCTAGAGGCCGATAAATGTAATGGGCTGTATAGTTACATAAAGCCCTTGGTCACTGTCAGTTTCAGTGTACCACAATCCGACACTGCGGGTGTATTAACACCTCCTATCAATGGTAGACAGGAATAGTCGCTGTTTGTGTAAATGTTTCAACATTGTCAAAGTATCGTACCTCTGCCAGTTATAGCAAGTTATTGCTGAAACTTCACCAGTAAGTTGTTCTTGATAAGTCAAACATTCATTCACTGGTACCCTAGCTATCAGAACAACGGTCTACAATTCAGTGACGATTATTGTTTTGCTCAAAGACAGATGCATTCATACGCTGCAGTTTGCTGTTAACAACGACTGCAGCGTGTGTTGAATGCAGTGTACGGGAGACAAATCTGTTAACAAATATTCTTGTAATGGTTGATGACTTATATTCCTTGTTCTTGAAAGATGTGATGTTAGCACGTGACCTAGAGATGATTAGAAATGATTATATAACAAATTGTTTGATGCGATTATGCTGAACTAGTATATTTACTTTGTTTACAAGACTGTGTGTTTAACTGGAATGCAATTGACGATTATTCAGGGTATACACTGTTCACATCCACAACGTGGTTAAACATTAATATTGTAGCACCGTATCTTTTGGACAAATGAATTGTATATTCACATACTCGCACAAAATGAGTTGTCCATACTGAGTAAGATTTTTCTCTAATTTATATTGTTAGCTATTAAGCAATAAACTGTTGTCAAGCATCATCAAAATCTGGCTGCAAGCATAGGATGACCCAGTTTTTGCGTTTCAGCAAAAAGCATCTTTTTAGTTATATTTACATTTGATGTATATTAAAGGTACCTCACTGATATGGTTGGTTATTTTGATATATGGAACTTAATCCAAGGTTATAGAGCTTGCGTCTGAGATCTTTTTCTCTGATCTGGGCCAGAGGTTTTAAAACTGTTGAGCTGGAGTCTTGTATTCTCAAGGATCTGATTGGCTGAATTTAAAATTTAATAAGAATTCCTACCAATCAAATGGTTGTGGATTGTCTTAGACTCCAGCTCAATGTCTTTTAACCTGATTGGTTTAATTTTAAATGAAAAGTTAAGCCTGTCCAATCAATTGTTCGGGAACCATCTCATATGCAATCTAACATTTTATAACTTTACTCCATATAGAAGTATTCAGGTACCATTCTTCAGGCATCTGTTGCCCCAAAATGCTTGAATATATGATAAGTATATTTCTCTGATATAGCATGAATAATTGTAGCCCACTTAAAGTTAATCACTTTTTATAATTTATATAAAAAAAAAAAATTCTTGTTAATTTCAAATTGTTTGAATTCTTTTTTTGTAGAATAGCTAAGGACATTGCAATGCTTGACATGACAACAGAGAAGGTTAATCGGCAAGATATTTTGTTTATGAAAAAGGTTAGTATTTATAGTAATAAGTTTAATGACATTTTGTAATTAGTTTTGATTGAAAGATAAAATTTAAATTTAATTTAAACCTAATTGACATTGACATATTGAACAAATTTAACCATTTCGTTACCAACCTTTATTGTTTAAACATTGAAAAACAGTAATCATGCTTTTATTAATTTTGCCTAAACACTCTCCATCTAAAACCCACTTTACTTATAAATAAATAAATATAAGACCTGTATTATACACTGCTGCCATAACTCGTTTGTATTTTTCATTGTTAGAGTGGCCCCCAGTTCTACTGGTACCTATTGGAGAACATTAAGCTGGAGAGTAACAAGGTAGATAACTTTGAGGCATTGTACTGCACCATGGCTCTTCTAACTGTGGAGATGGGGTGCCGAGACATTGTCATCGAGCTTATACGACTAGCCCTGGACATGCAGGTATGTGATCAGTAACCATGTTTGTAAGTGCAACATGGTAAAAGGTTTACAAAGCATATATCTTTAGCAAGGAGCCAATAGTTTATTGGTTGGAACCATTAACCCTTTCCTTGCTGTAAACACCATTCACCCATTAACATAAAACATACCCCACCAAAATGGTGTTTCCAGCAAGTAAAGTGTTAACTTTTATCCATGTTGTCATGGCAACACAAGGTTTCAGCTGACATGACGAAATGTGGTATTTATCCAAAGGTTTCATGTGACTATGCAAGACATAGAGAAACAATTGTAGAGATGACTGACCGATCTGAAGGATGCCCATGATATGCATACATGTGAACTTTTTCTGAGGCCAAAGTGGGAGATTTTCACTTGCAAAGCGGGAGATATGTTATTTTCATATAAACAAAGAAGGAAGTTTTCTGTTTCCTAGTAGGGGGATTTCTGAAAATGTATTAAAAAATAGCTCTTATTTTCAAATAATTTTGAACCTTAAAAGTGTGAGTCTCCCTCCAAAAGTGGGAGAGTTCACATCTATGGACATGGCAAAATGAATTGCTTTGCTGTAGAAATGACTGACCTCTAAAAAAGTATTATTTAGCAAATATTTCTAGCTGGCAATCAGTGGTTGGGAGTTTGAAACCACAGCATATGGTGTCAGGGGATGGGAAGATGTGTGTTGCGGATGTAAATGATCCTCATGAACAGACAAGAGTGGCAGTTGTTGGAAAAGAAGGCTAACCTGCGTCATCCGTGACAACAACTGACAGTACAGTTTTGATGAATCCATAACCCCTTTGTGTTCATCTTATGTTTATTTTGTTTAGGGAACCTTTTTAGTAAGCTTTTAATGTATCAAGGATTTTGTCTAGAAAAGAACTTAAAGTTTCTATCCACTGTAGGAGTTTTAGATTTCTAAAAGAAATCTTTTTTTTGGTTCTCATTCAAATTTTGTAAGAAATATGGCTATTTCATATGAAATAGATTCATTTTATTATTTCAGAACTTTAATATATTCAGTAGAATGATCAAGCATATCAATTATTTAATGTTTGGTAAATACAGAGTATTGAATGTTTTTGTTTTGAAATAGGACTACGCCTTGGAACTTAAAGGACACACAGTCGCAGAGGAAGACTCTGATAAATCAGTGGTATTACCAACACACTATTTGCGCAACATCTATATCTTCTGCAAATATTCTCCAACAAATGAGCACCTATGTATACACTAATTAAATCTCTTGTAAATTTGGTCAGTCCTTACCAAACTATGCAACTAGCACACAAAAATTATAGTTACACATGATGATGATTCCTTCTGACCATTGGTTATCCTGTGTGTGTGAGACTGTTTATAAATGTCACCAAATACTCCCCAACACCTCAACATTTTTTTTTTAAATTTGTGCCTTTATAAACCTGTTCCATTTCCTATTATATCACTCATTTATACACCTGAGAAATTGAATGAATATAAATAGTAAATAAACATAGATGACAAAACGATGGCTTATGAACATTATAGTTATTTAAAAAAAAAGTTTTTTATCATATTTAAATGTTCTCACTTAACAGAAGTTACCATTGAACAAAGCATTTTCAGTCTTCCAAATGTTGCTACTACTTTACGATCTTGTATCTACGGTTGTTATAACCATTAAAGGTTTAGCTGTCTTTAAGCTGCCCATCGAATGCTTTTCTGTGTTTTTCCTTACTTTGTTCCAGCATCATTAAACCCTTTTAGTTTACTACAAAATCTGCCTAGTGATACCTTTGCAAACTCTATCCTTGCAAATTAAAATCAGTAAAGAATTAGTGGTTATATGCATATATGTTATACATATAAAAAATTCTTGTTGTACCCGCTTAGTTATCCCCTATTTCCACTGTCCGTAGAACAACGTACACAAATTACCCCAGTTTTTAGCACACCAACTCAGCTGTGATACTCTTTTTATGTCTTAGAAAGGTAAATAGATGCACCCAGTAATCTTTCCTTGCTTAAAATTGTCACTTTAATTGTTTTAAATGTATTTTTTCTGTGCTGTTAATTCACTTTAAATGTGTTATAAATGTAAGAGATCTATGTAATTAGCATTTGTCAAAACATGTTTTCTTACCTACCCATTTATATGTAAATTTGAGCATGCAATTAATTGGTACATGTTAGCAATATTAAAATTTCTTGAATTTATCGTGTGTGCGTGTGTGTATTTGTAATTTTCTGTTTATATTATAAGATTGTAGCTTTTAAAAATGTATCATACTAAAGTTTTAATTCCATTTATCATATATCTTTCTTGTTATAGCATTATCAGGCACTATGTCGTTATTGTGTGTTTTATATGCTTTTTAAGGCTTATTTGGGCATAGTGGTATAGTTGCCGACATGACACTTTTCTGACCACTTAATCTCTCACCACGTGGGTACGATTCTCAATCAGCAGTTAATAGTTTATTAATTCAAAAATAAACACTAATTGCTGCTTAAATGATAGTATTTATCTTATAAAATATATTATAAACATTGCTTTAGAGTGATATATCTTACGTCGCAACCTGTGGCATTTGCTTAAGTTAAGCTATCCACTTTACTAGCTGGCCTTTTATCATTACATATTCATTGACCCACTAAGCAAAGTCTAAGGTTTAGGGTAATATGATGAAAACATCTATTATATTCACATTGCAGTTTGTACTGTAGTAAAGGCAATAGCCATTGTCACATACCGGTATATCCCTGATATGCTTCTGTTGGCAGCTAACAGACCTTGTAGATGATACTCTCAAACATCACTAGGGGTCTTGTATCTTTGACATGGCTTGTTAATGTGACTAGTTTGTGCAAACTAAATTTTCGCACATTTATTGAACTTTTATTCATATAATGCTACATAATATTACAACAAATGTAGCATTTTGGGGTTAATTTAGGTAGAATATATTATATCTGGTAATTATACAAGAATTATTTTAGAGAAAGTAAAAAAAAATAAGGTGAGGTGCCCATAGCTTAGTGTTATCAACTTGTAACTCTTTTGACAGCTTAGCCACTCACCACCTGGGTTCAAGTTCTGTTTGGAGTGAAGGACTTCATGTGGTTAGGGTTCTTCCAGCTAACCTTCTTTGTGCTGGTAGTTGTACTCCAGACATTTTTCTGGGTCTTTCTTCATCAAAATAACTAAATGTCACTAAAAAGGCCATATTTTGATGTTTTAAATGTGATGTTTTAAAAAACACACACAAAAAGCAACAACAGTATAATGTATCTTCAATGTTTTGTATTTTGTTTTTACTTGTATACATGTGACTTGTATTGGAATAAGAAGGCTTTTTGTATTCAGTTTTCTCTTTTGGGACGGTTCTCTACTTTAACACATATTACCTAATGTTTTTCTTTAATTAACTTTTGCATTTTCATTCCTTTTGTTCCATTGTTATCAACCTAAAAAATTTAAATGGCTTCAATTGCCTCTTAACAAAATTGCACCAATAGTGGCTTAAAAATGTGGTGTACATTGTATACAATATTGGTTAAATCAGTAAATACTTTTTATTTTGTTTTAAAGCACATTAAAGCATTTTAAATTATTATGACGTCATGTATGACATACTTATTATAAAAAGTAAGTTCTCACTCTGTTTATATTTAAAAACTGTCCACCATCTTTAATAACACAAATGAGCATAAATTCTGATTCCGAGTCATGGAGAAATCTCAAACACCTAATTGGTCAAAGTGGAATACAATTTTTGAAGTCTAGCCAATAGGATTTACATAATAATGATGTCACAATCAGGCTAGTAATGTTAATTGGATCAGGACACTGCACATTGTTTGATCAAAATATGATCATATTAAAATATAGTTGTACTTTATTTGAGCTGGTTAAAATGGGGTGTCTTTTTTTTGGTTAAAATTGATATTACCTGTTGTTTTATTAGTTTTTGTTTTTGTATTGTTTTGTTTTTTTTGTTTTTTTGTTTTTTCATTTCTCTTTTTTTCGAGGGCGCTCTTGGCGTAGTGGTAGAGTCACCAAGTTTAACTCCTTTGACTACTTAGCCTCTAACTGCGTTGGTTCGAGTCCCAGTTGGGGCAAAGGACTTAGTGTAAGAAGGTCTTTCAGCTGACTGGCGGGGTGCCGGTGGTTCTTCCCAGACATTTGTCGGGGGTATTCCTCCACCAAATAGCTGGATGTCACTAAAGATCATAGTTGGTCGCTGCGACGTATTTCAAAAACAAATCAAACATTTCTCTTTTCTCATTGTATAAATGTATACATATAGACATGACAAGCAAGTACATGATAAAGTCATGACGGTGACAATTATGTTTTTGTTGAGCTTAATGAAAGTATTTTCTCTTTGTAGAACCTCGGAATGCTCCCATCTAGTCTGCCCATCACTCATAAGTGTGCCATCCACTCGGTTGTTGTAGCATTCTTTAACCTTTTGGCCCAGATGTGTGAGCTACCACAGTTACATAAGTACACACTTGAGGTATATTTGAATGTTGGTTGAGTTTAAAGCTACTTGCTTCCATTGCCACCTTTCTTTTTCTTTCCTTGATAATACACTTGATATTATTACAGTATAGGTTGATCTCTTCTGCTGGACTGTACATTTTGTTACCTGATATCCTTTAATACAGAACATATTTTCTTACTTGATATATGTCGACTGTTTCATACTGTCTTAATCAGTTCATTGACTGCTGTGGAAAACTGTTGAAATATACCAAGTAAGAAAAAATCTTCTTTGCAAAAGGATATTATGTAACAAAATGTACGATATTATTTTCTTTGTGCAGAAGATTGGTATAGCAACAGACCTTATGAAGAAAAATCATCATTTTAACCAAAAAAAACCCATACAAAATGCATCACATGGGCTTTCATTCTCTTGTCCCAGATCTGTAACCCGTTGCAATTAGGTCAATTAACACTTGCGGATAGGCAGCCATGTCCAAAAAGTAAAAATCATCGTCTTGTGACCCTCATCCATACACTTTGTGGGTTCAAGTCCCAGCAGGGGTGAGACCATTTATATGGGAAGTCTTCCAGCTGATCTGCTCAGAGCCAGTGGTTCTATAAAGACATTTGTTTGGGGTCCCTATCCACTAATAAAAGCTGGTTGCTGCCACACTGACCATAATTTTATATGGTATGGCTTTCATATATATATTTAGAACAAAACTAAACTTTAATTCACCAGGATTTTTTATTTACTTTTAGATATGATAGGTATTGATAGTAGTTTTGTATGAAGGTGTGTTAACTCAGATTGCATCATTTGTTCCAGAGTTGTTATCCTTTGTAATTTTCTACTACTCTCCCAGTTTAACGAATACTATCCTGGAAAGTCATTAAATAATAACCATAACCGGGGCACGGTTAACCGAGCAGTAAGAGTCGCCAACTTGAAACTCCTCAGCCTCTCACCATGTAGGTTTGAGTCTTGGTCAGGGTGAAAACTTACATTTGAGATGGTCCTCTAGCACCCTTATGTCAGTAGATCCACCTGGACGTATGTCTGAGATTTTCCTTCACAAATATAAGTTAGACATTACCAAAATGGCCATGATTGTGTGGGTACACTGTAAAAATAACTAATCTGAACTGCATTTTGATTCTGTATAATGCCATTCACTGTTTCAAATGTGTTGTTTTCTGCTATTGTTTAACA
Source organism: Sinonovacula constricta (assembly GCA_007844125.1). Lineage (NCBI taxonomy): Eukaryota > Metazoa > Mollusca > Bivalvia > Cardiida > Solecurtidae > Sinonovacula > Sinonovacula constricta. Next base: position 2,891,476 of record CM017562.1, on the reverse strand, counting down.
CAGTATTGTTATTAAATCTAGGTAATTGACATACGCCGAGCCCAGGCTCCTCATCTACTTTCTGAGGTTGCGTTCAACCGGAAGAACCGGCCTACCAGGTATGTCAACACCATTTATTTGAACACAATCATCAATGGTGATAGCATTACTTGCCTACAAATACTGGCATAAAATACGAAGATACATGAGTCAAAAATGTAACTTTGTCATCACTCTAGTCAATCATCTGTGATGACTTATTGTGTTGGTCTCCACTTTATTACAAACTTGACATGAAATATTATAACATGAAATAGTGAATGATCCTTAATATGTTAACTTTATAATGACTGATGTGGGTTTTTTTTAAATTCTAGCATGATTGTAAAATTGATGTGCTGTGCTCTAATGACTCACTATTCTTGAAGTTTTGAAGTGATGTTTTTATTACTGTAGTTTGTCGGCAAAAATATAGATTTATTTTCTTTCATTGACTTTAACGTCTTTTCTACAGAACTACATTTAAATACACACATTTTTATTGACATATCTATCATACTAAATCTTCCTTTGCTAACAATCAAGCAATAAGAATAGTTTCACAACTGGTTTGCCCAGTGTCAGGATAATGTAACTGGGTGTAATATCATGCCAGGTGTTCATGGCATGCTATACACAGTGACAACAGCACTATATCTGCCTCAAGTGGACACCGTCTCCACATAACTGAAGTACTGTTGATGGGACAATAAACTCAATAAACAATACCAAATGAGGGAAGCCCGTGGACAATCCATTAAAATCCCCAACTTTTAAGTCGAAAGCCCCTGACTGTATGGCCTTCGTCCTTGTCTGGGGAGATCTTTTAACTGCCTGCGGTGCGCTGGTTTTCCTACCGATTTCACCATTATTGGCTGAACTTTTGCTATAATTACCATATTGTTTTTGCTTTGAAGTTATATTAAAACAAAACAAAACAAAATCAGGAATTAGACAAGTTAAATGTACTAGTTGCAAAGAGCCTTCTGATGAAACCCAGAAAAAAATGTCAGGTTCTTGCACATTATATTTTAGATTGTTTAGAGCTTGCTTGTATTTTGTGCCAGCTTTGGTGATGTTGGAGTTGATGACTCAGTACTTTCTGAGTTTGAGGCGTTGGTAGAGTGAGTATAACAGAGTGAAACTGTAGACCACATATAGCTGTAGAGTTTGTTAAAATGTTACCAGTAGTAGTCTGTTCGTACTAACACAAAGAATTTTAGAAAGATTAAAGGGACTGTAGTTGAGGTATGCATGTACTGTAACTGTGAAAACTTCGGACTGTGTCAGATTATAAACTTGCTTGCTTCCTAAATAAGATGGGTATACTAAATAAATTGTAAACATTTTTACCATTTAGTATCCTAACTTGTCTTCAGTTTTTATTGACATAATTTTAGCACTTTACATTTTTATATTTTTACACTCGTATTTAAATTTGATTATACTTAATTTACATTAGCTTATTGTATTCATTGTTGTATGACCCATAAAGTGTTGGTGTGCCGTTGAATCTAAAATACAAATATGAAAACAGTGTATTGTCAGTATGGCCGTCTGTGTGATGTATTTGCAAAAGAATTAATCTAAAACAAAATGGGTGGATAGGCATGTTCTGCATGTTCCCAAAATGTTGCAAAGAAAATCATTGCATAACTACTGAATATTATCACAGTTTTATATATAATGTTTGTATTAAATGACAACATGTGTCAGATTCTTTTTTTCCCATGATTTTAATAGCCCATATATGATTTTTTAACAACAATAATCAGTCAAATAGTGGTATGAGACAATCTGTATTATGATGACCTTGATGATGTCATTAATCAGAAAGCTGTATTGCACTAGTGTAATATTGCAAACTATGTTGTGGGTGTATTGAATGAAAAACAAAGGGACTACATTTTATTTTAATACATGCATCTTTTTTATTTAGAATTAAAAAAACAGTATTTTATATTCACATATCTTTAAACAAAACCTTGGTCATTTGAGAACAAAATTGCCAAAACCTTTACTGAGCATTGCTATGTATGTACATGTGTACAATAAAAGTTAATATAGTTTTAGTCAGTACCTTTTTCTTTTGTGGTTATTTTTGTCAATTTGTGATAAATCATGTTTACTCAAATTATTTAAACAATTTACAGCACAGTTGGTTGATTGACCTTTGACTTGATTTACATGTATCCAGAATGTCAAAGAAATCATGATACAATTTTATTAAAGAATATCAACTCTTTTAAATATTTCAATAGTAAAATCTTGACTATTCAGGAAACACTTTGTTGAAATACTTATTCCGATAAAACAATACACCCTTGATGTCAATTAAGTTTACACACAACCAGATTCCATTTATTATAATTAAAAAGTTATTGCCATATTAAAATGTAATAGTAAAAAAACAAATCATACATAGAGCGTTTCTGTTGTTATCCCTATGTACAGTGTACACAGGTCATGGCATACTAGAGGCATATGCATGTGGCCCAACAAATTAAACTCACAATTGGTCCTTTTTTAGACATTTTTGCACATAATATATTGACATTTGGTTCTGTAATCTAAATAAATTCCACTCCTTAAAATGACATTTGAAAGTAAAATTTTCCTAACACATTAAATAATTAAATTATCATGGCCAATTACTTATTAAATTATATGATTTTTTTCCTTCAAGATATTGAAATTGTTTTTAAGTTGAAAGAATCCAGCTCCAGCTTGCAGTGCCAACCCTTGATATGTTTCATTATAAGTTATATCTTTGTGTGAATCAGAGAGTGTCTCTTTGCAATGTTTGCAAGAAAATGGTTATACACCTTGTATAACTGTGATCAATTAAGTTCCTTAGCTAGAAGCATTGCACATGTTAACCATTATGCATACCAAGTTTCTGTTATAGTCTGCATGCAAATGTTAGTTTAGCTACAATGTATATAGTTTACAGACAACCTGATGCACCACCAATCTAAAAAATTAAAACAAAATGTAATTTTGTGTCATGTATTACTACAATTTAGTGTATATGTAGTTCTCATAGCTGAAGAATACTTAAATGTAAACCTGGATTTACAGTAGGAGAAGTGAAATATATTAGGTTAATTTTATATACTTTTTTTATTAGTTGCACCTCATGTTGATTTTATGTGGTACTTTAAATTGACACTTTCATGTATATTGATAATTTGCAGACTGGTGTGCAGGATTTGTGTCATTATACTTCATTGTTTACTCATAGCAGGCTAGGCACTTGTTGATAAAACTTGAGCGAACAATGAAGATCAAGATAAGCCAGTCCCTGCTCAGAGCAATAAGTTGCACAGTTTGCTGCAGTGTTTTTATCAATTAGTATTCTTACCTATTAGAGAATTTTATTGTTGGCTGTATCTGTTTCCTCCTGAAGGATGATTGTAGGACATAATTACCTAGAATCAACAACATTACTTCTTTGTGTGCTTTGTTTGATAAATGTGTTTTTTTCCATGTGGGAATGTCTTCCAGCTGACCTGCGGTGTGCCGGTGGTTCTATCCAGACACATGTCTAGGTCCTTCCTTCAATAATTAGCTGGCCCATGCTTATTATGACTAGATTTGTGTCAATGTAATATTATAAACAAACACGTCAGCTACCCTTGTTGCATTCCAGCATCCGTTGTTTCTCTTCAGCTACCCAGACAAAGATGTGATGAAGGACAAATGGTTGTTTCAGCAGGAGAAGATATGTGAACTGCTGTCAGCAGACGGGCTAGAGGGTGCCCATCTTACAACATCGTACATGCAGAAACCAATTGGTGCCATAGGTAAAAAAAAACTTTACACAGAGAAGCACTTTTTCTTATACAGCATGTCGTGAACACCTGACATGATACCACATCTAGTCACATTATCCTGATATTGGGCCAACCCATATATTTGCTTGAGCACTTCCATTTAACGACTTTGGTATGTCGCAGCTAGGGATCGAATGCAGGGCCTCCCATACCTAGAGCTAATGCTTTACTGTTTGTGCTATTAGGTCTGGTTCTTCAGATTTGTGTTAAGCATGCATTATAAAACTCTCAACCGTCTTATTTAAACATCTTAAACATCTGGATTATTGGCTCAGGACTGTCTCCATAAATGTCCCTCCGCCAAATCTTATGAATGCAAATCTTCCTGTATGCCTAGTTGAAACTTAATGTAGGTATAATTAAAAACATACTACTTCTGTCTCTTAAAGAACATATAATTACAAAATACATAGTTAACTACAGTAACATTAAAATTTCCAAGAACTCTTAAAGTCGTATTATCACTTTAAGTACCGCTAATTTTTATCAACTCTTGGTCCTTTAAAATTTTCTTTGCCACACATTTGTCAATAAATATGTTGCCTGGTGCTTATTTATCCTTGATCTCTCAGAGTAAAGTTTGTTTTACTTTATTATTAAATGTAAAATAAAAAACCTTGTGTTATTTCATATATAATTGTATGACTTTTCTGTGATCCTTGTTTATACTTGGTCACAGTCAAGGATTTGTAAGTTTAAAGTACCTCCAGGGTCCATGTTCTATCTGGGTCACAGGCAAGGATTTGTAAGTACCTTTCTGGGGTCCATGTTCTATCTTGGTCACAGGCAAGGATTTGTAAATACCTTTCTGTGATCCATGTTTTAGGTTGGGCCTAAAGAAGTGTCATTTTTAGTTTATGTAGCATATATTGAAGAAATATGCCTCTGCAACAAGGTTTGAGACACTTCATGTGCTGATAAAAAGAGTGTTTAACCTTTAATCTGACACATTTTTAAGCAGCATAGTCTCCTGATTCACTTGTAGGTAATTTCTCTACTTTTCAGTTATGTCTTGAGAAAACTTCTATTAATGAGACTTACAAGGCATTAGAAATGACTTCCTTTAGAGTTCGCCCTCCCCAAGATAACACCATGCTGTGACACACCATTTCAACTGGGACACTTATCGTGTGCAGTATACACAGGGATGTCATACGCATGGACATGTTGTAAAAACAATTAGTCGTACATGGGCTGACTGCACTGCCTTTGGTCAGTAAGATTCTGATGCCCCACTGTTTCCTTATGCCGCTACAGCCTGAGGCAGCCTCCATCCACTCCACCCCTTTGAAAAAATATTCTTATTAAGGCCTCAGTCTGACAGCTGAGAGGGTCTGTTTTATATACAGTTGAGGGTGTCATTTTTATTAACAGATGAGATGATCTGTTTTAATATACAATCATACTTGCAGAAGCAGATGGCAGCAGAAGTGTCAGTGACATCCAGTCTATCAACATAGATGTCGAGAGTGTGGAAGGAACCCCCGTCATGGCCAGGGTAGGTGTTGGGAAGTGCATGTATAAAAAGATATTGATTGGTTCAGGGAAACCTGTAGATTGTTTGCACAAGCTGATTTTTCATTCTCTCTGTTTTCAATCTAAAATTTTACATATATTAAGAAAAAATCTGTCAGGACTGTATTGGTACTACCCCTTAATTTTGTATGACAAAACTTTATGAAACAATTAAGAATGTACTGAAATCATTAACAAATTTTTGGTTTCCAGCCAATATTATGAGCCTTCATCCTTAAACTTGGGTCAGACATTAGCCCTGGGGATATCTATCCAATGAATTTGCTTGTTTATAAATCAGTTTTCAGTCAGTTAAATTTATAAATCCCTGAAGAAATATTTACTGGTGTAAAGCAATGACCTTGCCCGAGCATCTATGAGTATGTTTGACCAAAATCTTTTTTTTTATGAGACTCCTTCTACAGTAGTTTGGTTGTAGTTTCTTTAAACGTCCCCAGAACAGGACAAGAAGTTCTTGTGGGGAGGTTTTCCAGCTAACCTGCGACATAAGTATGGGTCTTTCTCCAACAACAGTCAGCAGGAGGTCGCCAATATGACCGTAATTGTGTCCTTTGCAATGTAACAAAAAACAAACAGAAAAATCAAAAAACAAATACCTATTCAGATGAGTAATTGTAAAAATGGAAATGAGATGCAACATATTTATTTTATTGGTTATTGCGAATTGATGCCAATTTATTATCAATTTCCTTAAATTGCCTTTTTAGTTAATTTCAGTAAGTGCTCATTAACAGAATTACAATGCTTGAGTGGTACATCAGACTTCTATGTTGAGCTCTATGTGATACTGTTCCATGGGACATGGATTGTTGGATGGCTTGTTAATGGAAAATAAACATGCCAAGGTCATGTGAGGTAGAAAGAATACCAGGTTAGTGTTGATATAGATAAATGTTATCATAAGAAAAACAGAAAGCACGAGGCTCTGCCTATTGCTTTCTTATTTTTGGACCGAGCATGATAACATTTATCTATATCAACACTATCCTGGTATTCTTTTTATCCCACCATCAACAGTTTTTTCAAATGGATTAAAAAGGTAAACATTGAAATTTACCGCTACTGCTCCTCCGATACATGATCTGACATGCTAATGCAATACATGAAATTCATGCCTGTACATAAGTAATTCGGCTATAAGAAATAGTTCAATTTTACAATAAAAAAATAAGACAATAAACATGTTATTCCTTTTATGTTATTTGCTCTATACACAAGGTTGTAATTTTATTGATTACAATAATTAAAAATAATGGTTGGAAAATAACAAAAACAAAAATCACACCCTCGTATAAAGCTATACATATAGTGTGTAATGTCAACGTATATGGCATTAAGAAACACGAATTACATTCGAGGTTTGTGTGTACTTGTGGTTGTAACAAAAGTTTGCTCATGGATTTTGATTGTTGATGACATTGAAATTCTGAACATTGAATATACCATTGAAAATTGCGAAGAAAGTTGTGTTTTTGACAGGGTGACTTGTGAAATTTGGAGAAATGTTGGGATTGGAGGTGGTGTGCTGGTGTTCATGTTAAAGTCTAGAATCTGTGATTTATTAGCACATTTGTCCAGATCTGTGCAGTCAGCTGTATTTGGTTTAACTAAAGATTGAGCTCTATCTAAACCATTTGTATGTTCATCATGTAACGACATTTGATCATCAGGGTCTTTCCTCAGATTAGGCAGCTGATTGCTGCTTTCTGAGACAGTCACAGATTCAAGATCAATTTCCTTCTCAAAACCGTTGAAGTTAAAGCCAAATTTTGCCTCGAAATTCTCGTAGCTCATCTCTACAACATTGCTTAGGTTTTCACATGATTCTTCTCACATTCTTTCAATTCACACCAAATAACATCAAAACAACAGGGACTCGCATAGTCTGACATTTTGATGGTTTTTGTTTTTTTTGCAGACTACAAATTCATACTTTTATTGATTTTATTACTATTCCTAAACAGTTTTAATCATGTTCCTGTATTACATGTTGTTTCATTTTTTGTGTGCAAGTTTTTGAAATGAAAATGTGTACATTTTGATTAATAAAGCTTTTATATATTTTTTTTGTTCTTCAAATTTTCTATATCATTGTTAAATAAAACTTTGGAAGTTCGCGATGAACTGTCCTGTTAGCTCAGTAGGTTAAGACGCTGCTACTTAAATTTTCAATCCTGCAGGATAGAGATCGAAACCAAGCTTATCCCTTTTTTTTAATGGTCTCTTTGCTCTATTTACCCATCTTTATATTATGGACCATTTTTGGGGTGACCACAAGCATAATTACGGGATAAATGAGTTTCGTTCTCAAAACATTCCTGATCGTTTCGTCAAAAAAAGTAGTCCGGCTTAGAGCAGGTGCTTGAATTTCGGTTGATAAAGCTCATCTTTTTACACGGGTTATATCAACCGATAATTACAGAGATAGTGGGATAAATAATAATACAAAATATTTTTGTCATTTAATAAAGTGATTTCAAATTTTTTTTGTGTGTCTATAGTCACATTGCATCATATTAATTTAACATTAACATATTTTTCATTGCTCATTTCAGAAAAAGTATGGCGAAGAAGTTACAGTGGAGTCCTTGAAGAAAATGCTAGGTACAGATTTTTTAACCATTTCTTAATTCAATTTTTTTTTTGTCAGGACCTCATTGGTGTTCATGTTGGCATTGCTTAACCTACCTGTTAAAATCCATTCCTTTAAAATTGTCAAGATATTTTCTTCAAACTTATTCAAGATCAAAAGCATAACCCATTTCAAAAGGACAGCTGGCCATGAAGTTAATTTTTGCAGTTTTATCTCTTGTCTTCTCAGATAGCTCTGTGTTGGTTTAGCTGTTTGTTAAAGTTAGTTACAGCTTATTATACTATCTAGCATTCTGACAAGTGGAGTATTTTGTTAACAGACAACTTTTGTTTTAAAATATTGTATTAGTATAATATGTTGTTTTGTTTTATGATGAAGAATTATGTATCGATAAAGTTCATTTTCACTGTACTTTGCACCATATGACCTATCAAGTGTTGGTGTGCTGTAAAACCCAAAATACAAAATACAAAGTTCATCTTGTTTACTAAAGATACTTTATTATAGCTGAAGACAGCTCAGTAAAGAAAGCTGAAGAGGACAAAAGACGTCATGAGATCATAAACACATTCCGTACTGCCCCATTTGAAGAGATAGTGGCTAGATCAGAAGCTAAGGTGAGCAAGGGGTTGTACACTGATGAGTATTATAATGGAGGTGTGAAATTTGAAAAAAGTGTGGATGAACATGAGACATTTATGACTCCTTTAAGGAGATTGTGGCCATGTAGGAAGCTAACAGATATGGGTGAACACTACCGGTATGTGGAGAGGTAGTGCTGGTAATATTGTTGGTGATGGCAATAACGAATTGTGACACTTCACCTACATGGTTGAATAGTAAAGAATTTTTATTCAAGTCCAGTTCAGAGCATGAGCACTTTATGTCTGCAGTTCTTCCAGTTGATCTGCAGTGCACTTTTCTCTGTTGCCTTTCAAATATACTTGGATTTCATCATAGTGAACATAAGTGTGCTGATGCCATGTATATTTCTAGAAAAGAAAGTACAATGTATTTCCAAAGTAAAAAACAAGAAAACAACTGACAATGCTTATTAGGGATGTAGTGGTAATGAAGATATCTGTTTAGATAAATGATATCAGTATTGCTTTCTAACCCATCTAGTAAAGACTGAAGTACTGTACTAGTGTTTTATATAATGGCAAAACTTTTTAACAATTAAATGTCTATTCTCTTCATTCAGTTTATGTACAAACATTTTTAGTTGGACCATTAAAATTTCTACAATAATGTATATGTCTTTTTTACCGTTGGATCGTTAACATTTTTGTTATAATGCTTATACCTTTCAGTCAAACCATTTCCACAACAAGTTAAATGAGATCCTGTCCTTGGTATCCAAGGGATCGGACAGCCCAGGCACTACAAGGAAAGCCACAGAATCACCAGCCACTGTCTTCGACATTCAGTACCCAGAGCTCTATGTCTATTAGTTGAAAACATATTGTATTACAATACAGGCTTGGTTCATCTCCGATGCAAACCACAGTGTTCCAAATCCAGTCCTCTGAACTTAATATCTACAAATTGAAAATATGTTTTATTCAAATATATTACATGCACTTTGTGAAAGCAAGACATCAACCACTGTCAATCACATAAAAAAAATCAATTTTTTAATGCCAGGAATATATATTTGCTGAGGATAACACCTGAATTAAGTGATCTGTAGTGATCTCCCTTTAATAGTCTTGTGTCTCACCTCTTTTCCAGGGGGGCACATTCTCCACACTAGTTATGCCTCAATAAACCTCAGTAGCAGCTGTTTTATTTAGGAGCATGCGACCATTGAGGACAGTGTTTTTACAATTAACTCCCAGATATAATATTTACCATGTAAAATCTACTATGATACGAAAAATAATTAAATTGAACCTAATTGCAGTGGGTTTAGACCCAAGTTTCCTATGTCTCAGTTAAGGTCACTGTACAGTAGAAATGGAGATCATCAGATAGATCTAGATAAAGAGTATACACTTTTTATGCTACTCTGGATCCTTTATTTCTCTTAAATTTTATGTTGTTGCTACTCGTTTGAATTGTCTTAGTTTTACAATGTTAATAAGTACCAGCAGTACAATGGCTTAGAATTATGGGAAATATATATCACTGCATCAACTCAGTTACTCTCCTATTCTGAAGCCATTTCTTTAAATCTTAGGACCATTAATTAATGACCAGTCCTAAGACAGGTAGACTCCTCTCCAAAATTTCTATATGGTTTTGAGGCTAAGTTCTGTCCTAGGGCTTTTATTGAAATAATTGATGATTTAATGGTCATACGACTATAAACTTGTCTTAGGACTTTTGTTAAAAAGGCTCCCTTGATTTGTATCCATAAATTTTTGTGTTTTATTTTTTCATTTTCTTACAATTTTCTAAATTCACTAAGATCGAAGAAGAAGTGTTATGAATGTAACCTAAGCAACTCCTTACATCCAAGGTCTTTTTTTTTTCACAATTTAATGAAAGGTCTTTGTTTGAGAGAGATATTAGAAATAAGATTCTTTTAAGCTACTATCCGAAATTAACTTGAAAGCCAATTTTAGAAGTATATACACTGTAGTTTGCTTTCTTCAGTATGATCTTGTGAAAAAAGTTTGTTTGTATTATCCAGGCAACAAGTTGGTTTTTTATATGGAACTAGTTTTTAAGGTGTATTCACTCAGAAAGTTTGTTTATTATAATAGAATGTATTTTGTGTGTGCCTGTCCTTTTCTTACATGGACAAGTTGTTTTAAGGTGTAGAAATTCTGGAAATTTGGGACCTTTCAATAGTTTCAGTTATTGTGTCGTGTTTAAATCATCATTTTAGCCTTAGGTATAATTCAATTGCATACCTCTGAAGTGATTTAAGTATTAGAAAATATGTGGATTAATAGGGTTTTACATAATTATTGATGTTCATTATTCATTATTTTATGCATTAACCTTGATTTTTATTATAGAATTAATTGCTTCATTTTACACTTATGTGAACAGCAATACATTCTGACCTGTCGATATATAATGTAAAAGCTAATAGTATTTTTATAGCTTAAATATAGGCACATTAGTAGTAAAAAGCAGTATTTATATTGTATAATTGAATTAAATAATGATTGTCAATGTCAACATTTTATTCATTTATCACTAACACAACATGGTCACTTTTTATTCTCGAAATATTTTAATTAATTCATTTGCTTACATCATTCTTCTTTTTCGAGTTACAATTAGCCACTAGAGAAATATACCAAGTCTTGCAAAGTATTATTATGAATAGATATATTTCCTTTCATTTTAATCTTAAAATCATTGCCAAATAGTATGTGTCATTTACAAACATATCACCTCTTATGTTGTACACAATGCATGCTCAATGTAGTTATTTTGTGTTGCATTTGTTTATTATTGACTGACCAATCAAATAAGCCTGTTTAACCAGGTCAAGTCAGGTCAACTAAGACTGCCACTGAAATTCATGAAAAGCATTATTTATAATATACTCAATTATGTGCACTTACATTGATGTTGCTATGTACTTTTAAGTTGTTTTTATATAAAGAAATAGAAAAACCGCATACACTTTGGTAAGATATAATGAAACTCTGAAATTTTTATTACATCACCTTGATGAGATTTTATTTAACTATTGTTTTGATCTGCAGAAGAACTAAATGCAGGATCTGCACACTGTCCTATACACCAAAGGATTCATAAACTGTTATAAGAACCAGATCTGGTAGCACAATCGGAAGAGCCTTGGCTTCCTGGTATATGAAACCCTGGATTCTATCCTGGGCTGTGACATACCATTGTGGTTAAAAATGGTAGTTGTATAGCTCCCTTGCTTGCTAATGCTGAAGCAAATGTAATGTTGATCCCTGACTGGTTGGTCCAGTGTTAGGATAATGTGACTGGGTGTGGTATCGTGCCAGGTGTTCGCAGCATGCTATACACTTATAAGTAGGATAGTGTGACTGGGTGTGGTATCGTGCCAGGTGTTCACAGCATGCTATACACTTATAAGTAGGATAGTGTGACTGGGTGTGGTATAGTGCCAGGTGTTCACAGCATGCTATACACTTATAGGTAGGATAGTGTGACTGGGTGTGGTATCGTGCCAGGTGTTCACAGCATGCTATACACTTTTAAGTCGGATAGTGTGACTGGGTGTGGTATCGTGCCAGGTGTTCACAGCATGCTATACACTTTTAAGTCGGATAGTGTGACTGGGTGTGGTATCGTGCCAGGTGTTCACAGCATGCTATACACTTTTAAGTCGGATAGTGTGACTGGGTGTGGTATCGTGCCAGGTGTTCACAGCATGCTATACACTTATAAGTAGGATAATGTGACTGGGTGTGGTATCGTGCCAGGTGTTCACAGCATGCTATACACTTTTAAGTCGGATAGTGTGACTGGGTGTGGTATCGTGCCAGGTGTTCACAGCATGCTATACACTCTCCAGTCTGCACTTTATCTTCTTGAAATGGACCCTGTTTCTGATAACTAATGTATTTTAAAATCTTTTTTTGAGTGTTGAGGGGAGTGTGTGTGTTTGAGGGGTGCGTGAGGTGCATGCTGTCAATTGCCTTCTTTCATATAAAAGTGTTGTGAACAGATTTAGTTTTTGATTTTCCATTTCACAAGGTTCCAAATGCAAAGAAAATAAAGAAAAAAGTTTGCACTATAATGAGTTATTACAGTATTTCTGGTATTCTTGAGTCTTGAAAGTAAGAGCACTCACAAACATTTGATTGGTCAGATTTGAAATCATTCCCAACACTATCCAATCACATGCCTAAGAATTGCTCAAATATTAGTTTAAACTTGTAATCCTCGATCTTGTTCTACAAAGCTTGATAAATACCACAGGAATAATCAAACCTCTGCACAACTTTCACATTACAAGCTGAAGAACCTAGATTTAATTGAGTGTAATATCATATCTCAACAGACATGTACAGATTAGCATAACATCATATAACCAGATAACCCAATAACAATCCTGGACATCTGCAAGTGAAAAGTTAAATCTTAGATCATTTCTGTTGGTTAGCGGTAATTGTGTGATTTTGGAATGGACCATAAAGCGACTGATATAGATTAACCTGTTATCTGTTTACATATGTTGGTATACCCAGTGTGCAAATGATGTTTTTATGTTGTTACTTCATTGCAAAACAATGTTGATACTGGAAGTTTCTTGTACTGATGTTGTCAATATGGTGGTTGTGTATTGCTTCTTTGTCTCACAAGACTTTACATTCGTAAGATGTCTTGAGACAAAAATTGTTTACCAGCTTTGCCATTTAACAAAAAAGCAATTTAAAATATTAGCTTATAAAGTCATATAGTGGTATCATGTGATAACCAGTTTACTAGGTCTTGTCTTAATTGATAGTGATAATTATAACAGGACATTGATTATTAGGGATCATAAAAGAATTGTAAGGATTTTTTGTGTGCTTTTTTTGTTGTTGTGCATTTTGTGATAGTGTACGCCCATATAGGCATATTTTGATTGATGCATATGCTGTGATCCTTGGTTTTTTTTATTAAGCTGTTGAGAAGAATGGATAATAATTGTATCATTTTAACTATTAACTATATGAATTATGCAATGAGTTGGAACACAATTTTTTTTTACAATTGTCTTTCCAATTCTTTGGTTTAAAAGTGGCATGTCACTTTGACAATAAAAACTCAAAATGCAATTATTTTACCAACTTCAGCAGATGTATCAATTATATTTTCTTGGTGTATGGCTATGAGGTGTTCATAAAATTTCTTGATTTTTAATTAAAACTAAAATTGTAATAGTACAAGATAAAATAGATAAACAAAACCTCTATTACAACATAATACAATGTTAAATCAGTCTGTTATATATTATAAACAATCCATATATTTGTTATTTTGAAACAGTATATGTTAGAAACATGATGTGTATATTTTGTGTTGAACTAACAATAGCTATTTATTTATCTTAAATGTATCATCTGATGTAGTAGTATGATGATAATGATGATTCTGATGACAGTTATGATGATTCTAATTTTGATGATGATGATGATGATGACTATGATCATAATTTGGTTCTTGTACAATGTGACGTGTATTCCACCATTGACCTTTACCGGTACTTATGTCATGTTAAACATGTATGTGTATTAATGGGCCAGAGGCCTTAAAATACACTCAAATATCCATCTACCTGAAATCTACTAGTATTTGTTATTGTATTGTATGATTGGTGACATTTTATTCATCATTATGATTATGTTTGCTCCACTTTGGTTAATTAATTAATATTTTGCTTATTAATATAATTCCAATTGTAATTTGTGCAATATTTTTATTTCTCTGCCTGTTTAGATGTTTAAAATATTTTGTATTATTAGTAGGTTATATAATAGAGATGTATTGATAAGGTAGGAAATTATCTTGACAGAATTGTATTTTTCTTCAAATGATAAAATACATAGTCTGATAGATGCATAAATTATGTAGTTAATAATATTCACTGAATTGTTTTAGTGTGTATATATAATAATAAAAATAATACATGTATTTGTAGATTAGTTAGTCATTTTCTTAATTAAAAATAATTAAAAAGACTGGCTGTATTCAAATTATGTATGTAACAACTTTTTGCTCCTACCTTACATTTTGGTATGTTTTCAATTGTTTTGTATTTTTTTTATTTTATTTTATCTGTTCTAAGGCATAATGGAAAACACCGAAACTGTGCTCCATTATATTCAAATGAAATATTGGTAGATGTATAGTACCATAGATTATGCCTTTTAAAAAAAATATTTGTTTAGTTTATTCCATTCATTTCCCAATAAATATTTAATGGTGCACTTTTTAGTCTTAGCTGATCCCTGTCTACCCAAAACCAAAACCTGAAAGGATTTACCTATGAATGTATTATTAACATATTGAGATATTCCAGATTTCTACCACTAAATAAAGAAATAAAGATCTTTATAATTTACTGTGCCGAATACAGTAATTAAGTAAATTACTCTTAACCTTTTCTAAGTTCAACTTTGTATTGCCCATTAACAAACTTCCACAACTACAGTTAGCGGTACAGTGTAAGAGTATTCTGTCCGTCCGTACGTTAATCCACATATCCTGAGAAATGTCCGATCTCAATTTTCACATAAGACTGATTTTTTACTTTTCAAAAAAGAAATGCACACATGTTTGCTTTATTAGGATTGAGCGACATGCGCAAGAACCAGATTGCAAACTCAAAGGTTAATGTCATATTTGTCAGCCATGGGTAGTGACAAAAGCTAAAAACCTGCGTGTTCCAGCTCTAAGTTTACAAAGAATCTGAATTACCAAAACACTTTGCATACATATTTGCCTTAATAAAAATGGAGTGTGATGGACAGAAAGAAAAATAAGATTGCTTACTCAAGGTTATTCTCTCGAGATATCAAAGGGGACTGAGACTGCTTCTCCATGCTCTAATTAAGCAAAGGATCAATGGATTTCAAAATTATCAAGCACAAAAGGTTCCTCTTTTGTATTCACGTGGATAGCAGTAAATACAGTGTTACTACAGACGCTTAAGCTGCCGACTTAACAAAGTTCGTCTATTTCTTACGGACAAAAAGTAGTTCTTCATATTTCCAATTAAGGAGGTGAAACGAAAGGCAGAGTCCCACAGTTTAACTCCCATTCCATATTTATCAAATGTTTACCTTGTTTTAAGACGGAGTATGGCGCGCAAGAACGACTGATAGCTCTAAGGTCAATAACATAGTCGGAGGTCAAAGGTTGTACTGCCAAGTAGCAGTGTATATAGGGGTGGGAAAGGAGATATTAATTAAGTTCATTGTTAGCTTCATTTATTTTAATTATTTGCGTATAAGGTATATACAAAGCTAAACATACATGAAACTATTTCGGCACAGATCTTTATCGGAAAGCTTCAATGTTTGATTATCAGAATGAGAACTTTCAACTTGACGGCCGCATAAGAAAATTACATTCAGAAAAGAAAATATATGGCGAAGCCTGGTGAAGAAATCTTAAAACAGTTCAAACAAGACTTTGCCATGTATGACAGTGTACCACAAGAGAAGTAACAAATTGACACCAGTTCACATTTATTCCAACTCGTCTTTCTGTAAGAAAGGTTATTATAATCATATATAGCATAGTCAGGATTCGTCAAAATGATAACAAAAATTGCTTGTACATCGATGGTCCCTGTTATTTGTAGATCACTATTAATATAATATAAACTGGAGAACAGTAACAAGTCGAGGTTTTATTGGCGGTCGTGTTACTCTAACATGTTAGGTTTTGTTACCTTTTGTCGCTTGTATTTTCTCAATAATTCATGGTTATCTCGAAATGGAATCAAACATTTAAAAATCATTTACTCATTTCGTTGATAGCATATTTTATCATATTTTAATGTGGACCAACAACCCCCACCCACACCACACACACAAACGAATGTCGGCATGTAGCAGTCGAACCTTCCGTTTTATTTACTGTATTTAGCTCAGCCGTTACCATCTTCCTATATACACACGAATTTCTATTTGGTTTTGTTTACCCTCACCTTCCACCTTCTGCTGTATGGAAGCTCCAGTATTCAAAATGGTTAAAATTCTATCACTGGTGATTATCACAGATGTGCTTGGGTGTGGAGGACTTGGTCTAACTTTCAAATTACAAATTTTATTTAAGAACCTAAGAATGATTAAAAATATAAAATTCTTTATCCATGTAAGTTTATTTAAAATCATACAAGATTAAACGCACACTGAAAGGTATCTCATGCATAATATACAGGTTCAACCATTAAGGTCAATGTCATATTTAGGGGCATTTCTTAAAAATAGTTTTTAATCCTATAAACTATTAGGGTATCGGTCATTACTGAACTATTTTTATAGCTACTCCACAATCGTAATGACTTATACTTGAAGTGGTGTCGCTCAGAACATTTACAATCGCACCCTCAAGGTCAAGGTCATATATGAGGCTACGGGGCGTATATCAATAACAGTAACATTTCTTGTAACAGTATGCTGTGGCATAATTAATTAATTAATAAAGATACGTTTTATTGCAGCAAGTTGACATGTAAACCATTTTGACATCGCGACAGACTTTGGCGTACCCGACAAAAGAATGTTATTTTTGAAATGTAGGATATAGCCGTTTTAAAAATATAAGCCACACTCTTAAAAATAAAGGCTGTTTAAAAAATGAAGAACATTCTATTAAACGAGACTAGATATTAACCGACAATAATAATATCTTTATTATTTCTTTATGTAAAACAAAACAACAGCAACACCAAACAAATCCTGAAATGTTATTGAGTTTTATGTTTGTAAAAGTTCATGTTCGTTTTCAACTTTAAGACTTTTATTTCGAATCACCAAAATCTTTTAATTACTTTGATTTTATTTACAAATATGATATGATTACATATAATGATAAATAACTTTATATAACATTTTAATGCGTGGTATAGAGAATGTCAAAGCACTTAATTAAATTAGTTTACTTCTTATGTAACATTGAATTAAGTGCGCTGACATTCTCTACACTAAGTTAAACATTTAAAATGAAATTGCCAACGGGTAATGTAACTGAAGTGTTGTAGAATAACAAGCACGAATGTTATTACGTAAGATTGATCAAACCCTATAGAACACAACTGAGCAATAAAAATGAGACAAGCAGCTCTATGGCGCTAGTAAGACATGGAATTACTTAACACTTAAACTGCACATTTGACTAAAAACGCGATGCTCGTTGGTTTGCCAATATCTAATGCGACGCCGCAATACAATTAATGTTATTCGCAATATTTTTAAAATACAAAACTTGAAACTATTAAAATATTTGACCGCGTAACATTTATATGTCATCTTTTATTAGATATACAACAAGGCGTTACCAACGTGTTTAACTCCCCGGGTTAAGTCTTAACATATTAAGACTATACCAACACTTTCTTTAGAAATGCTAAATGCTTAAAGGGACTAAATGCTTAGACGTTGTGATTGCTGATTCCAGTTATTCCTCTGCGAATATTAACGAAACGCGCACGCCACGTGTTGCTTTGGCGGGAAGGAAAGGTGGAGTGCTAATTGTCACTTATTGAGTAAACTTCAAAACTCATTATCAGTAAAATAGTCACTATTTTAATTAAAGTTTATGCTTTCAGTAAATTCAACAAGAGGCATGTTACACCAGTAAGTATTGTTTCCATTTTAAGTGCACATGTATTGACGTAAATAAGTCGTTTTAGATGCAAGGGAGAACTGTCATAAATGTCATAAGGAAAATCGAACAAGGAGGACAATTTGATCTAAAAAGGAAAATAGACGAACGATGCAAGTTTCTATCTTACAATAACAGCAAATCAAACATAAAATTATTTTTTTATTAAATTTTAATTGTCATGTTACAAAAGACATCTTTTAGAGGGAGAAAACTCTCCCAGTAAGTTAGTGTACTGATTTTCTTGTGGGGGTTACTTCCCCTGAATCATGTCCTGTCACAAATTTTGTTTAAACTTACGAAAAAATATGAAGGTGCATGTTTATTCTAAAAATGCAGTCAGCATGCTCTTGATAAAAATGTTGGGACATTGTAAAAAATCAGGTGCTGAAAATAAAATTAAAAAGGAACTTATTTTGAATTAATATATATCCTAAATTCAATTAAAAAAAACAACAATTGTCTTGTTATGCCTTTCAAAAGAAATTTGGAAATTAAAGTACTAACTAGTTTGAAATAATAGATTTGATTAAGAATACAGTGGTCACTAATTATTTGCTGAGATATTAAGCTGGATGCAATTTGGAGGGGTCGATCTTTTTAAGACAATGATCCTCCCATCTAACACACGGCAGAATAGTACATAGTGCTGATCAGACACTAGCCCTCAGTAAAAGACAACCTGCTCTCTTGCTGTGTTATGTTACATAGCCAGCTAGATACCGTGCTCACCTGCCTATCCAAGGTTTTTCTGTCCTTTCTAACAACTCCCAAGGAGCTATACATTCTCTACACAGATTAAGCTGGAAATCCATGGCAACCAACTTCATTTGGGTTAAGCAAGGTTTTCCTTACTTTTGCCTCAAAGGAGGTCTTGTTAACAATGTCATATCTTTTTTCCCATGGCATGGTGAGTTACACCATCACAAGGTTCTTGGCTATTGGAGACCACCAAATGATGTCTGGGTGCGTTGTTGTCAGGCAGAACATCACTGGCAAACAAATTTCTTGCCAAAGTTAACTCTCAAGGTCATATGCTTGAGGCAAGATGCCTAGTGTTGTCATGGTTGATTAGGGTTTCTACCCTGAATGTAGAAATGGAAAAGTGTTGGGTCTATTATGGGCCATGTGTCCCTTTATTCTCCTTTTTCAAAGCTATGTGCAAGGACCCTTAAAACAGTGTCACGTCCACTTGTAGCGCCCTCGCTTCATGGCAGTGTTACATGCTGAGAGCATGTTCCAAGGTACTTTTTATTTTGTACACTGGGCAGAGTGTCAAAATGATTCTGCCTGTTAAAAGTGGCTGGTAATGGTAATAACTCATAAACTGACCTCAGAGAACTAAGCGATTTATACTTCTAGATCTCCTTCCAGATCTGCTGTTCCTGTTTTAAAAAATGTTTCTAAATCATACACATGCCGCAAGATTAATGGAAAGTCTCACTCCTTTGCCCATGCCTTCAGAGCATGTTTTATGGTAGAGCGTCGGCTTGCGGATCGGGAGGTCATGGGTTCAAACCCCAGCCGGGTCATACCAAAGACTTTAAAGTTGGTATTAGGGGCTTCCCTCCTAACGCTCGGGGCTAAGGGGACAGCATTACGCCTGACTCGTCGGTGTCCGTATAATGGACCGGCCGGGTTCAGTCCCTGGGCACCTCATAAGTGCCCCTGTGCAATAATGATAGAAATGTCGCTGTGCAGTATCGGTAAAAATGCCGGCTAATCCCATCCTTTCCATCCCAAAATTAAAGTCGGTTGTAAAAGGTTGTTAGACCTTATGTCACTTGTTGAAGTCCTACCAACTCAAAAAGGAATGTTGTCTATCAATCTACCTACCTACCTACCCACCCACCGACCCACTGACCAAAAACCCCTGTAAGTTTTATACTTTAAACCACCCACCCACCCCAGTATGCTGTATATTTTAGACATGTAATTGTGACATAACATACTTGTATATGTGCAGTTTTCACCTTCATCTGTGTGTGATTGTCATTGCAGTCTTGTCAGTTACAATTTCCTAGTAAAAAAAACCCAGTACAAAGAAAAGAATCGGGGTTTGAACAAGGCATACAATATGTGAAAGCATTTTTCACACAACACGCTGTAAAAACACTGATGTAAGAAACTCATGTACACAAACTCTTTCAACCTGACAAGTGCACGTTTACAAATGTCAAATTACAGAGAAAGATGATTTTGACTGTAATTGGCTTGCCCATGATGGAGCTGTGTTCAGAGCTTCAACTCTGCCTATAAGTTACAGTATGGAGATAAAACTCTTTACCTTATATACCTGAAAATGTTCGGAATTCAATTCAACATCAGGCCATATAGGCATTGTTTAAGAGTCATTCTTTGTGGTATTATGGCATTTTGCACCAAATTATAAAAATTAACTTTCTAAATTTATCTGCCTTGTTTTGTTATGACATGAACTTTAGAAACCATTGAAATGTCTTAAATTTCTTACTGATCAAGTATTAGGCTGTCTTTGTAAATACTGTTTACTTAGTTTTGACTGCTAATTAATTATTAGTTGATCGGTGTTGGTTAATTATTTTTTGTTAAGGTTCCTTTCTCAAAAAATGTCGAAGAACTTAAAGTTTAAGACTCATTTTAGACTATCAGAATCAAAAAGGGTAGGTAATCCTATAATTTTGACAAAGTTCTCCCCCTTTTTTACCTGGAATCTTAATTATTTATCATTATACTTTCCATCTCTAAGAAAAGTGGAGCGCAAAAAGTATTTATTTTCAGTTAGGATTAATGCTTCTAGGACTAAATTGTTTTTTCCTATTACTTGATGCTCTATATATTCATCAAAGCAACCCTCAAAGTATTTTTTGCCACATAGTTAACCTATTACACAATACTGCCAGTATATTCAAGGAATGTATGTCCATATTTGAAGCAGCAAACAAATTTGTTATTAAAAAACAAAATTTGGAGTAAACTCCTTTTTTCTGGTGGTTAATTAAGTTTTAGCATCACATGTACTTGCACTCACTACTGGTTCCGGCATTTCTAATAAATCTTAGTTTTGTGTCAAATAACAATTGATTTTTGGGCCTTTCTTACACCTGTTTAGAAGCAACATTAATAATAAATGAGTCCTCTTTATTGATAGGTTTAAATATAGGTCATGAGCGCACGACATTGTTTTGGCCATTTTCAGTAGAGTTTTTTGTTGCGAATTATTTATTTCTCTTCCAAACTTCATATAACAGATTCTTAATTAAATTAACTGACAATGCTTTGAAGACCTGACTATCTTTTGGTTTTTATATTATATGGCATGAACCCAGGTCAATTGATTAAAAAAAGAAAATTGAAAAAAAAAAGCAAGAAAAAAAGCTACATTATATTGCATTGTATTTAATTTATCATTATACATGATACACTGTTCAACTTCCACTTCCATTTTCTTGTATCTTTTTCTTGATCAAAATCTACTTGGTAAACCAAGTAGAGTTTAAATGTACATGTTAACTTCCTGGGACAAATCTTGTCAAGGGGCGTCGAGACTGCAAAGCTTGCATTTAACCACTAGACCATCTGAACATATGATACATTGATGCTGTTCATAATTGTTGTATGTTTAACGTCACTTTGCTGTCAAACACTGACCTTTTTCTTCCAACTTTCCTGCGTTACACAGTAAATTTCATCGTGAAAACTACATGAAGACCAATGTTGAAGATGTTAAAAAGTGCACTTTGCATAATGTTTAACTAGACTTGACACAGCAATTACAGTGATGCAAGATTTTTCTTTGTTTTTGGTTATGAACCAACTTACTTTTTTGGCATAGTGGAAGTGTTGGGCTACCTGTGGCATAGTGGAAGTGTTGGGGTGCCTGTGGCATAGTGGTAGTGTTGGGGTGCCTGTGGCATAGTGGTAGTGTTGGGGTGCCTGTGGCATAGTGGTAGTGTTGGGGTGCCTGCTGTGGTATAGTGGTAGTGTTGGGGTGCCTGTGGTGTAGTGGTAGTGTTGGGTGCCTGTGGCATAGTGGTAGTGTTGGGGTGCCTGTGGCATAGTGGTAGTGTTGGGCTACCTGTGGCATAGTGGAAGTGTTGGGGTGCCTGTGGCATAGTGGTAGTGTTGGGGTGCCTGTGGCATAGTGGAAGTGTTGGGGTGCCTGTGGCATAGTGGTAGTGTTGGGGTGCCTGTGGCATAGTAGAAGTGTTGGGGTGCCTGTGGCATAGTGGTAGTGTTGGGGTGCTTGTGGCATAGTGGTAGTGTTTAGTGTTGGGGTGCCTGTGGCATAGTGGTAGTGTTGGGCTGCCTGTGGTGTGGTGGTAGTGTTGGGCTGCCTGTGGTGTAGTGGTAGTGTTGTGGTGCCTGTGGCATAGTGGTAGTGTTGGGGTGCCTGTGGCATAGTGGTAGTGTTGGGGTGCCTGCTGTGGTATAGTGGTAGTGTTGGGTGCCTGTGGCATAGTGGTAGTGTTGTGGTGCCTGTGGCATAGTGGTAGTGTTGGGCTGCCTGTGGTGTAGTGAAAGTGTTGGGGTGCCTGTGGCATAGTGGAAGTGTTGGGTGCCTGTGGCATAGTGGAAGTGTTGGGTGCCTGTGGCATAGTGGTAATGTTGGGGTGCCTGTGGTATAGTGGTAATGCTGTGGTGCCTGTGGTATAGTGGTAGTGTTGTGGTGCCTGTGGCATAGTGGTAGTGTTGTGGTGCCTGTGGCATAGTGGTAGTGTTGGGTGCCTGTGGCATAGTGGTAGTGTTGGGCCACCTGTGGCATAGTGGTAGTGTTGGGGTGCCTGTGGCATAGTGGAAGTGTTGGGGTGCCTGTGGCATAGTGGTAGTGTTGGGGTGCCTGTGGCATAGTGGTAGTGTTGGGGTGCCTGTGGCATAGTGGTAGTGTTGGGGTGCCTGCTGTGGTATAGTGGTAGTGTTGGGTGCCTGTGGCATAGTGGTAGTGTTGTGGTGCCTGTGGCATAGTGGTAGTGTTGGGCTGCCTGTGGTGTAGTGGTAGTGTTGTGGTGCCTGTGGCATGGTGGTAGTGTTGGGGTGCCTGTGGCATAGTGAAAGTGTTGGGGTGCCTGTGGCATAGTGGAAGTGTTGGGTGCCTGTGGCATAGTGGAAGTGTTGGGTGCCTGTGGCATAGTGGTAATGTTGGGGTGCCTGTGGTATAGTGGTAATGCTGTGGTGCCTGTGGTATAGTGGTAGTGTTGTGGTGCCTGTGGCATAGTGGTAGTGTTGTGGTGCCTGTGGCATAGTGGTAGTGTTGGGTGCCTGTGGTATAGTGGTAGTGTTGGGCCACCTGTGGCATAGTGGAAGTGTTGGGGTGCCTGTGGTATAGTGGTAGTGTTGGGGTGCCTGTGGCATAGTGGAAGTGTTGGGGTGCCTGTGGCATAGTGGTAGTGTTGGGGTGCCTGTGGCATAGTGGAAGTGTTGGGGTGCCTGTGGCATAGTGGTAGTGTTGGGGTGCCTGTGGTATAGTGGTAGTGTTGGGGTGCCTGTGGCATAGTGGAAGTGTTGGGGTGCCTGTGGCATAGTGGTAGTGTTGTGGTGCCTGAGTTATAGTGGTAGTGTTGGGGTGCCTGTGGCATAGTGGAAGTGTTGGGGTGCCTGTGGCATAGTGGTAGTGTTGTGGTGCCTGTGGTATAGTGATAGTGTTGGGTGCCTGTGGCATAGTGGTAGTGTTGGGCCACCTGTGGCATAGTGGAAGTGTTGGGGTGCCTGTGGTATAGTGGTAGTGTTGGGGTGCCTGTGGCATAGTGGAAGTGTTGGGGTGCCTGTGGCATAGTGGTAGTGTTGTGGTGCCTGAGTTATAGTGGTAGTGTTGGGGTGCCTGCTGTGGTATAGTGGTAGTGTTGGGTGCCTGTGGCATAGTGGTAGTGTTGGGCTGCCTGTGGTGTAGTGGTAGTGTTGTGGTGCCTGTGGTATAGTGATAATGTTGGGGTGCCTGTGGTATAGTGGTAATGCTGTGGTGCCTGTGGTATAGTGGTAGTGTTGTGGTGCCTGTGGCATAGTGGTAGTGTTGGGCCACCTGTGGCATAGTGGAAGTGTTGGGTGCCTGTGGCATAGTGGTAGTGTTGGGCCACCTGTGGCATAGTGGAAGTGTTGGGGTGCCTGTGGTATAGTGGTAGTGTTGGGGTGCCTGTGGCATAGTGGAATTGTTGGGCTACCTGTGGCATTGTGGAAGTGTTGGGCTACACGTGGTGTAGTGGTAGTGTTGGGCTACATGTGGTGTAGTGGTAGTGTTGGGCTACACGTGGTGTAGTGGTAGTGTTGGGCTACCTGTGGTGTAGTGGTTGTGTTGGGCTTCCTATGGTGTAGTGGTAGTGTTGGGCTACCTGTGGTGTAGTAGCAGTGTTGGGCTACCTGTGGTGTAGTAGTAGTGTTGGGGTGCCTGTGGTGTAGTGGTAGTGTTGGGCTACCTGTGGTGTAGTGGTAGTGTTGGGCTACCTGTGGTGTAGTGGTAGTGTTGGGCTACCTGTGGTGTAGTGGTAGTGTACGGCTACCTGTGGTATAGTGGTAGTGTTGGGGTGCCTGTGGTGTAGTGGTAGTGTTGGGCTACCTGTGGTGTAGTGGTAGTGTTGGGCTACCTGTGGTGTAGTGGTAGTGTTGGGCTTCCTATGGTGTAGTGGTAGTGTTGGGCTACCTGTGGTGTAGTAGTAGTGTTGGGCTACCTGTGGTATAGTGGTAGTGTTGGGGTGCCTGTGATATAGTGGTAGTGTTGGGCTACCTGTGGCATAGTGGTAGTTTTGGGGTGCCTGTGGTATAGTGGTAATGTTGGGCTACCTGTGGTGTAGTGGTAGTGTTGGGGTGTAGTTGTAGTGTTGGGGTTCCTGTGGTATAGTGGTAGTGTTGGGCTACCTGTGGTGTAGTGGTAGTGTAGTGGTAGTGTTGGGGTTCCTGTGGTATAGTGGTAGTGCCCATTGAGTAATGGTAGGGTTTGAGTGCCCTTGACGTAATGGTAGGGTTTGAGTGCCCTTGGCGTAATGGTAGGGTTTGAGTGCCCTTGGCGTTATGGTAGGATTTGAGTGCCCTTGGCGTAATGGTAGGGTTTGGATGTCCGTGGCCTAATGGTAGGGTTGGGATGCCCGTGGCCTAATGATAGGGTTTGAGTGCCCTTGGCGTAATGGTAGGGTTTGAGTGCCCTTGGCGTAATGGTAGGGTTTGAGTGCCCTTGGCATAATAGTAGGGTTGCAGACTTGAAACTCCTCTGACTGCTTGCCTCTCACTGCATGGGTTGAAGCCCTTGTCAGGGCAAAGGACTTACTTTGAGAAGATCTGCAGTGCGCTGGTGGTTTTACCCAGAGATTTTTCTGTTGTCTTCCTCCACCAAAAGAGCTGGACGTCGTTATAATGACCATAACTGTGCTGCTACAAAATATATAAAAACACAACAACTAACTTCTACTGGCTGATATGATACTTCACTCATTTACTTTTTCAACCTACGAACTTTGCAGTTTTCTTAAAGCATTTTTTCAAAATTTATGAAAGCATCTTATCTTCAGTGAGAAAAGTGCTCAGATACAGTGTGAATATATATTTGTTTGGTTTTTCGTCCACCAGCTGTTTTTCATTGATTTGTAGGAATACAACCCAAGCTCTTCTGTCTTCATGTAGAGTTTACAACAAGTTCCTGACCCTTAACAGAAGCTTTCTGATCATGTGCTTCAATGTTTGATGGATACTCATATTCACTTATTCATTTGTCACCGCCCAAAAATTCTTAAATATAAATCAAAAATACCACTGAAACTTTGTATTCTTTTACTAAATAACTAACGTGCATTAAATGATTTTACACACTGTTCATGAATAGTAATCGATTAATCTCACTGTCCATATTGTACATTTTTTGTTGGTTATTTGTTTGTTTTTTGTTACATCGCACCAATACAATTTTGGTCATAATGGTGGCGTCCAGCTTATTATGAGTGAAGGACGACCTCAGATGTCTGAATAGAACCATCTGCCATGGCAGGTTAGCTGGAAAACCTCCACACATGAAAAATCTTGCCCAGACCAAGACTCGAACCCACATGGTGAGGGCTACGGAGTTTTACCGGTAAGTCGGCGACTCTAACCGCTCAGTTGCAGGCGCACCCCTCCTCTCCCTGATTGATATACGTTTTGCATATTTATTTATATACCAACTTTTAATCACCTGCTATAGAAAGCTGGCCCTCAATGCACCATTTGGCAGCCTACATAGGAATAGTTCTTGGGAGTTAATTAGGCACCCAGGTAATTTTAATCATTCACAAGTTCTTACCACACTTTTCTTGTTCTCTATGTAATGTAATGTTTATGCTGAAATACATACAAACCTATAAGAAAAATAAACTTTCAAGAGTGGCCATTAACTGTCTATGTGTGTGGGGTGTCTGTTTTATTGGAAATGTCTAGTAGTATTTATATATTCTTCACTCACCCACAATACACCCTTAATTTCCATGAAATAATAATCACAACACTGTTGTAATTGGTATTCTCACCTTTCAAATGGATGGGTCAATAGAAGACTATTCTAACTCGATTTTCACAGTTTACAGGGAAAGGTAAAAAAATCTTAACAACTTTTTCAATAGTGAACTGAAAAGAACCTTTTTTTTTAGCTTGTATCATATTATAATACTACTTTTGTGTGTTTGTTATACCCCCACCACAAAATGTGTGTGGGGGGGGGGGCTGTAATGGATTCGCTTTGTCTGTCCGTCTGTGCGTCTCCATTATCGTGTCCGCTCTATAAACCCTATACCAATTGAAGGATTTTCTTCAAACTTGGCTGAAATGTTCACCTCAACAAGGGGATGTGCAGAACCCATGTTGCCCATGTGTCAGCTCAAGGTCAAGGTCACAATTGAAGGTCAACTATCAAACAATCAAATATTAGACATTATGCCGTGTCCGCTCTGTAAGTCCTACACTAATAGAAAGATTTTCTTTAATCTTGGCTCAAATGTTCACCTCAACAAGGGGATGTGCAGAACCCATGTTACTTTTTTTCCGGCTTAAGGTCAAGGTCACACTTGAAGGTCAAAAATTGACTTAGAAAATATTCTTAAATTTTAACATGTATTTGACTATTTCTGAAACTAGAAAAATTATTTGCTTGAAACTTAAAATATATATAAAGTGTCACAATTAGAATATGCAGGTCAAGTCTCATAACTCTGTATTGCATTTTGACAAAGTTATGCCCCCTTTAAGTCTTCAAATTTACATACAATCAAGTATTAGACAATATGTCGTGCTCTATAAATCCTATACTAATGGAAGAATTTTCTTCAAACTTTACTCTAAAGTTCAACTCAACAAGGTTATGTGCAGAACCCATGTTACCTTTGTGCCGGCTTAAGGTCAAGGTCACACTTGAAGGTCAAAATTGACTTAGAAAATGTTCTTAAATTTTAACATGTACTTGAATATTTCTGAAATTAGCACAGTTATTTGCTTGAAACTTAAAAGATATATGACGTAGAACAAGTAAGATATGCAGGTCAAGTTTCATAACTCTGTATTGCATTTTGACAAAGTTATGCCTCTTTTTAAGTCTTTTAATTTACTTACAATCAATACTAGACAATATGTCAGGTCCGCTCTATAAATTCTATACTAATGGAAGGATTTTCTTCAACTCAAATGTTCACCCCAACTGGGCAATGTGCGGAACCCATCTTACCCTTGTACCAGCTTTGTCAAGGACATTGGTGGGGGTATGAATCGCATTCAGCTATAGTTCTAGTTATTTTTAATATTTTTTAAATAGATGTATTTTTGTTACATTTTTTTGTTGATTATAATAGATTTGTCTCAGATTTAAATGAGGATCGTCTTCTTTGCAATGTAGTTTATGTTTTTCATGGTCTTTTTTACAGGTGGAAAGGCAAATGGACTACATAACAAGTACTATTTCACTGGTGGGAAGACAATTGGACTACGTAACAAGTACTTTTTTACATTTATATCAACTTGATTAAACCTGCTACTTGGAAGCATAAGCAATAATCAAACAGTGCAGTCATGATCAGGCAGCTCTTGCAGACTACAGGCTCCACTGTCAAGCTTCTTGGATGCAATAATTGTTTGAATGGCATTTTTTGCTAAAAAAGTGGTAAAAATATCATTTAACATCAATGATTATGTATAAAAAATGAATAACCAAATAGATGTGAGGTCAATAGACTATATGTAAACAAACTGTGCATTGTCATAAGGTAGTGAAAGCATTCCAACAATTTGAAAACTTTTTTTCTGAGTCATTTGGAGCTCAACAACCAAGTATAGTTTATATCTATGCATGCAAGATTATACATAATGTGTATATAAATAGGACACTTGGCTTAATTATGATGCAATAATTCACCAATAATTTAATTAGTTCAGTTAATGGGTTTTATTTATCATGTATATACACAACACGTATATAACTGGATATTGCTTTAACAGCCCAATGATTATCAACAACTCAACCATTGTACTTTAGAAACTGTTAATGTTTCATGACACCCTTAGTGATTAAAAATTGATTACTGAATTCTAGAAAATTTATATATCAATCCCCATACCCCTTCACACATTCACTCTTAAAATAAATATTTCTTATTTAGTTACATCATTAAAAATGCAGAGAACCTAGTCTCAGAACTTATATCAAATTCCTTATCTTCATAGCATTTTACTTCACCATAGGAAAGACACAACCAATAGAATTAATTAAGAAAGAAAGTTAAATTAATAGGTGTGTTTGGTTCAAATCAACAGGCTTAAGATCTGATCTTTCTGTCTGGTGAGTCTGTGCTTCACTCTAAAAATGGAGAAAAAAATGGTAATTTCCTGAATTCTTAGTTGCAATCTTGATTGTTTTGTGCAGGTTTCAATGTGGTCGTCATGGTTATAGAAGCTCTTCAATGTGGAGGCAATTAGTTCAGTCATTGAAGAGTAACCAATATTCTTTTTTCACAACAGTTCAGAAAGTTTAATCTTTTGTTAGCAGTGTTGTAGAAGTAATGGCAGTTTTATTTGTTAACGGATCATTTGCTTAAAGTAATTAATGTATAGAACGGATATTAGAAAAAAAAAATCTACTGATCAGCCAATGAAAAATATATCTTGCTGTTGTCTCTGTTTTTTCCTTATCAATTGCCAGATAATAATGTTACATGTCTTTCACTTAATTTGCACAGTGATTACACAAATTCTTAATTAAGATAAAGTAAAATGGGATTAAATGATAAGCTTGAACAGCCATGATAGTTCCAGAACATAAACAGTCGGGTGACAAAAACCCTAAATGGCTATAGATGGTCCAGATTGTAAACCATATTTTAACTTTTATATATATATATCTTCTAAAATTTCAAACTATAGTTTGTAATTTTGATTACTTTTCTTTTACTAATCAACTGTGAACTTTTGTAATTCATCACTATTTTAACTTTTTATCTTATGGTAGAGCAAACGTAATGCAGCACCTTCAATGAAGAATATCCAAAATGGGCTAAAGTGCTGTCAACTTCTTGAAATTGGAGGTTGTGGTTTAGAACCACCATGAGGTCAACTTTTTTCTTTTCATTTTTTTTCTTACACTGTTTTTGTTTTATCAGTCATATCAAATTTTGAAAGATTGTTTTCTTAGTTTTTCCTGTTTTAATAAATATTAATTGGCTATCATGCTAAGTTTGGTAAATAATGCTTTAACTTGTACATTCAAAGTCTAAAAAAATAAAACCACATGGTAAAAGTATTTAAGGTTTCATTAAAGATCATTTAAAACATAACATAAACTTTTTTGGAAAGTTTTTAAGAAATAGTATGACTGTGAACAATTAAGCCACCTTTTAATTAAGAACACTGAGCAGAACAATGGTAAAGTTCATCTTTTAATTGGATGGGGTATGGTAACAATTTATTACATAATTCTTATATTTTGAGTCATACCAATCAAGTTGCATATTTAGTTTAGTTTATATTTAGTTTGCTTCATACTGTTGTTTGTAAATAGCAGGATCACTTTTTGAAAATATTATGAAATTATATTTAATGGTGCTTAAATCCTTGCCCGACACGGGAAATTTTATTGACATACAAGTGAAATAAATTATTTGCTTTGTTGTCCGTAGACAAGTAAATATTTGTTATATACTAATTTTCATATCAAGAAACTTTTATTAAAAGCTCATTTCTAACAAATCCATAAAACATTGAGAATGAAATCAGTCAAGAACTCGGATAAAATTTATGATAGCATATCCATACATTTGTTTACTTCCAAACTGTCTTACAACACGCACATATGCAGGTAAACATAAGAGAATTCCAAATGTTCAGTACTCATCCGTACGCGGTAGTGATCTCCCTTACAAGGGCAGTAAATATGGTAAGGGAAGTAAGTAGAGTTAATAAAAATTATTAAAAATATTATAACAACAAAGACATTTTCTGTTAATTTGTTCATGAGTTATACTTAATATATTAAATCAGAATATGCAGAAAAAAATCATCAAATCAATCACTAATTTATGGGTCTTAAAATTAATTGTCCTTTAATTCAGATCTCAGTGATATCATACCCAATAAATGTGCTAAATTTCTGCTAAATGAATTTTGGCTCTGGAATTACAAACACAATGCCAGCAAAATGGATCCTTTAGTCATAAGATTAGGCGACAAAAAGCCAGACAAGCCAAAAATCAGTCGGGAAAAGAAATCCAAGCCAGAGAGAGACAGTGAGTATGACAAAAAAACATAAACGCACATTCGAAGATCAGTGGCTCAAAAAATTTCCATTGTTAAATGTAGCCAATCATGACTGTCTTTTGCAAAGTAATTTCAGTATATGCTATTCATAGTGAATAAGTGCAAGTCCTGTAGAAATTTCAAATTAATATTGATGAATCTCTGGACAAGTCAAATTTCTTGACAGACAGGTATAATTTATTTTTAAAGCCAACTTGCCCTTGGACAAGTTAAAAAAATAAAAAAAATCAAATTCCACACCCCTGATTTTTGAAGTGACTATATTTCTAAAAAGAAACTTTTTTTTTTTCAGACTTTTTTAGAATTAAGAAAAAATAACACATCAATAGTATTTATTTGCCAATTCTTTATAGTCTAATACACTTTACGCTTTTCCCGGTTTAATGGAATAACAATCCTCACATTAATTATACTTAGATCTCCAACCAATACAATTAATTTGGAACAAAAGTAAAAGTTAAATATTATGCATCAGTATCCATATTTGACCTTTAAATGAGAATTGCAAACAAAAATACCTCATTAAAGATGCGTAGAACCCTGACCAATTCAATCAATTCTGAAAGAGTTCAGTTATTATAGACCAAGGTGTCTTTGGTTCGAATCAACTGGCTTATGCCATAATCTTTCCTGTCTCAATTCCGGTGCTTTAATCTAGTGGCTGGAGAAAAATGGAGAAAAAAACTGTTAATTTCCTGATTTCTTGGCTGCAGTCTTGACTGTTTTATGCAGTTTTCAGTGTGGACGTCATGGCTATTGAAGCTCTTCAATGTGGAGGTAATTAGTTCAGTCAGTGAAGAGTAGCCAATATTCTTTTTCAAATATCTATTTTAGATTTTAAAAAAAATGTGTTTTTTTTCTAAGCTGTCAAAGTAATTGTAAAAGGCTGACTGGCTTAAGGTTGTATATTAGAAAGAGCAGCAATTCACTTAAGAATTTGTCAAGAACTTTAGTTCTTTGTTGTGTTTTGTTCCAGTTAATTTGCTATATAAGTTTTCAATGTGTTTGTTGTTTTTTTCTCAATATTCCAGATTGATTGATAAAAGACAAAACTAGAAATCAAGTGGAACATTGGCACATGGTAAGTATGAAGTTAACTTTATCTAGAATTGAAACCTTCAGGCACAGGTTAAAGACCTTATTGTGCCCGGTCTACCTGTCTTTGAGCTAATTTGTTTTAGCATTTTAAAGATATCCTGATATCCTTGTTTTAGAAAATTATTCTTAAAATCAGGATGTACTCAGCATTTTTCTTCAAGAAAAGGCATTTCGTACCTTGCTGTTCATTCTCTGCATTTAACTTCAAGCTCAGACATATCTTACCTTGCCATATATACATCAAGATATATCTTCAGAGTAAGCTGTTTTTTACTCTCCCCAAAAATGATACAGTTAACAATATAATAAGCTTTCAAAACATACCCCAATAATTACTAATATTTATTCACAATTTAAGCAAGAGTTGAGGTTAGCAAATCAAGTAATTCTTTCTTTGTTATAGCGTCGCTGTAATAATATTAAATAATTGACACTCAGTATTAATAAGTCGTGTATTATTTAAATACATATGCTTAATTATAAATCATCAATAAAGTTACCGATATAAATAATGCAAGCACATTTACACTTCATTATTATTAAAATAATATTTTATGCATTTAAAATTTATGCATTTAAATTTTTTGGCATTTATTAACTCTTTATTGATTAGAGCATCTTTCTTATAGTAAATTGGTTACTCCCTGAATACACTTACTGGAAGGTTGTTTCTAAAAGTTTGATTTTATCTAAAATTTGTAATGACAATTTACCACAGATCTGAATAATTTGTGCATAATTTCTGCGCAAACTTATACTTACTTCAAAGTTCAATTCTGGAAAACTAGTTTAAGCGCTTAGTTGGTCACTTTTGCTGACTGACCATTTAAAGGCCGTAACTGTTGTTTGTTTTTGCTCACCTGAGCACAGCGTGCTCAAGGGGAGCTTTCGTGATACTGCTTCTTTTGGCATCCGTTCTGCGTCGTATGTCGTCAACATTTTTTATCCAACCTTAATCAAACTTGGTCAGAATGTTACTCTGCATGAAGTCTTGGATGACTTCATTATTGGGTCACCTGGAGTCACAAAGTAGGTCACTAGGTCAAATTTTAGGAAAAACTTATAAACACGCTAGAGACCACATTTATATCCCAATCTTTCCCAAACTTAGTCAGAATGTTTGCCTGCATAAAATCTTGGATGAGATCATAACTGGGTCATGTGGGGTCAAAAAGAAGGTCACTAGGTCAAATCTTGGAAAAAACTTGTGAACACACTAGAGGCCACATTTATAGCCCAATCTTCATCAAACTTGGTCAGAATGTTTGTCTGCGTCAAATCCTGGATGAGGTCGTTATTGGGTTACGTGGGATCAAAAAAAAGGTCACTTGGCCCAGTTTAGAAAAAGCTTTGAACCACACTAGAGACCACATTTATAGCCCAATCTTTACCAAACTTGGTCAGAATGTTTGTCTGCATAAAATCTTGGATGTGTTCATTATTGGGTCACATGGGTTTTAAAAAAAGCTTGTGAACACACATTTATGGCCCAATCTTCACCAAACTTGATCACAGTGTTTGCCTGCATGAAATCTTGTATAAGTTTATAACTGGGTCATGTGTGGTCAATAAGTAGGTCAGTAGGTCAAATCTTAGAAAAAGCTTGTGAACACACCAGAGACCACATTTATAGCCCAATTTTCACCAAACTTGGTCAGAATGTATGTCTGCATGAAATCTGAATTAGTTCATTATTGGGTCACGTGGGGTCAAAAAGTAGGTCACTAGGTGAAATCTTGGATGAATTCATTACTGTCTCATGTGAGGTCAATAAGTAGGTCAGTAGGTCAAATCTTAGAAAAAGCTTGCGATCACACTAGAGACCACATTTACAGTCCAATCTTCACCAAACTTGGTCAGAATGTTTGTCTGCATAAAATCTTGAACGAAATTGTTATTGGGTCACATGGGGTCAAAAAAGAGGTCACAAGGTTTCCTTTTAAAAAAACTTTGTGAAAAATCTTACAGGCCACATTTAAAGCTCGATCTTCACCAAACTTTGCCAGAATGTTTGCCAGTATGAAATCTTATATATGTTTTGAAGTGGGTCATGTGGATTCAGAAGGTTACTTGGTTAAATTCTAGAAAAAGTCATCAAACCAGTTGCCACACTAATGGTCCACTCTTCACCAAAGATTTCTAAAGTAAATAACTCTTAATTACTTGATGCCATATTTGAGCCTACTGAAAGCCTGTGTCATCAGGTGAGCGATTAAGGGCCATCATGGCCCTCTTGTTTGTTTGTCATCACATATTTGTTCTTACTTTTACATTTGGCTTTGCATTTTAATAGCTTTGTCATGTTTCTTTTTAAATTTTAGAATATGTTGCAATGCTCATAGGACTTTGTCATATTACCTTATTACTGTTATTATAAATCGACTGCTGGTAGTTTGACTTCGTAAATTTACATCTGGGAGGGGGCGCTGTAAAAAAGGCAGATAAGCCTCAATCTTGGTGTTTCAACTTTTAATGTCTGAGCATGTTTGGTCATATCACATTATATATAACAGTTAACAATAATTCAGCATATATTGGGAAAATACTCGCTGTGAGAGATTATGAGACTTGTAAGGTCCCATGTGATTAAAACAACTAGTTTTACAGTAACAGAGAGCAAATATTAAGTAACAATGTGTATGTTACTAAGATTACTAAAATTAACGATAGTTACATTAACATTAGAGTTAACAAGAGCAATGGAAAAAGATAAACTTGCTCATTGTTTTACAATTTGTTTGACACTACATATGCCTTTGTTCTTTAAAGAAAAGCATTAAAAATAATTTATTCTGAAATAGTGAAACCTGCATGATTATTATTTTAATTAATTATATTGTGCAATACTACATTGAAAAAATATTCATTATAATACTGTTAACATTGCTTCAATACATAACAGTACACACCGGACCTGGTAGCACAATGGGTAGAGCGTCGGCTCCAGGTTCGGGAGGCCCCGGGTTCGACCCCGGGCCGCGACATACCAAAGTCGTTAAAAATTGTAGTGGTATAGCTCCCTTGCTAAGGCTCAAGCAAATATAAGTTGAGTTCCACGACTGGTTGGCCCGGTGTCAGGATAATGTGACTGGGTGTGGTATCATGCCAGGTGTTCACGGCATGCTATACACAGTGAAGGCAGCACTATATCTGCTTCAAGTGGACACCGTCTCCAGATAACTAAAATACTGTTGGTGGGATGATAAACCCAATAAACAAACAAACAACCATAACAGTACATATCATAAAATATATCCCTTCACATGTTCATTATTACCAAACCTATAAATAGGCATGATGGGAATTCCAGCTATAAATATATTGCCATCAGAGCTGATTACCTGCATGGTCTTATAACGTGACCCCAAACTTAAGTGGTCATGAGGTTTTCTTAGTTTAAATTTAATCAGATGTGCAATATGGCTAGGAGAGGAAATACATTGTAGTAATGACACATGGGTGTTATACTTTACTTTTCACACAAATGCAGGGCACCAATATATAAAATGTTCACAGGATCTTTTCAGATAACAATAATTTATTTGGTTACATGGGAGAGAAAAATTGGTCACACATTTTGGATATCACCTTTAAGAAAGATAAGTGGTCAGTGAAAAGTGCCATTGGTAATGTCAAAAAATGGAGACATTTATATTGAGGAATTATATGATTACTAGCATACCTGACTCGTTTCTTGTTTATAAGCATCAACTCAGTAAACATCTTCGACATGCCTGAACAATTTGGCATATCCTATATCAATACAATTATTTGCAGCATCAATCTGGTATGTTTAACATAGTATAGAGTTTTGACTTTTGTTCATTAGAGATCTATCTTGATGAATGATATTGTAGATTTTTGTATTTGTTTTTTGTATTCCTTTGTATCATATATTATGCTTTTAATAATAGAAAGTAAGAAATTGCTCATATGATTTGTAGAAAATAATTGCCTCTTGTCAGTTGTCACATGTAACAGTTATGTATGTACATATTGTCTTGCAATAGAACATGTTATGTTTTGAAGCAATAAATAATTGTATTATATTATCTTGTTCCTTTTTTGTTTTATTCTTGCATGTTGTTTTCTTTGTTAGGTGAGGAGAACCTATCACCATTGAAGCTCTGTTGTTTATTTGTAGTTATTGTTTCTAAATTAATTAAAATTGATTATTTTGTAAATTGTTAGCACAATAAACACCTCAAGAAACAACAACAATACAATCAACAAATAATTATTTAAGTAAAGTTTGAGATTAAGAATTATGTTCTTGCTAATTTTGAGTTTCAGATTGTAAGAGTTAAATTCCAATGAACTTGAATGGCAATTTATTTTGCTGCTTTTTGCTTATTAACATTTTGTTTAATGGTATTTAATTGAATATGTTGTGTTCTTATTCAGTTATGATCATATTGTTTAAGGGCATTAATTATGTTTGGGTACTTTATTCATTGGGTATAACAAAACAGAATCAACATCAATTTTTTTAAGTTTAAACATATTTGTTTAAGTAAACTGGGAAACATGCTGTCTTCACGACAGAAATTTAAAAGCACTGGACCTTTGGTCCACCTATCTGGCAATATCTTCTGGACCAGACCAAATTTTACCAGACCAATATTATTTTGGCATTTTGACACAAAAGGTAGGTAAACCAACCAAGGTGTTATGAGTGGTTGTAATACATTGTTGAGGTTAGTACATGTATGTATGTTGTCATAATAATTGAGAATTTTGAAAATGCTGTAGCTGATAATTCTTGTGGACTGTCAGTCCATTTAACTTATAAACATGAATGGACCGACAAAGATTTTGGTGGACTCGGTCCACAATCCATGTTTTTTTTTTTCAAAGACTAAGCATGTTCATTCAGCTTTTATAAAACTATTTCATCTGTCCACTTCCTGACTATACCCAGTATTTAGGTATTGAGTATAATTTTTATGTATAGTTAATAGTCATGCTTATGGACTAACATTGCATGGTCAATTTTGGGGTTCTCTGATCACTAGTCTGATATGATACGTTTTTGCTTGTTTATTCCATGAGTAAGAAGAGCTATTTTGACATTGCTCTAACACTGTTGTGAGAGTTAAGTTTTTCACACAAGAGTACTACAAGAAAAATGAGACATTTGGGAACTGAACACACTCTTAAACTGTCAATTCATTACATAAATGTAAGGAACCATAACTCCGTAACAATACCTTTCCTCTCTTTAAGGGAATAAGGGCATTGTCATTAGATAAACTCATACTTTAGTCTTAAAAATGATGCTTTTAAATACTACATGAGTTATTAGACAGTACAAATCATGAAAAAAGCATTTGCTCAAAATGTTCATTCTTTCTATACTTAAAATTAAGCACACAATACGGATTTCTGCTAAAAATAGATACTGACGTAAGCGAGGTTTACAGGGAAGGTCATAATAATGTATTTGTGAAAGTTATCACAAGATTTGTAAAAATAGCAACCTGGCTCTGATGGGAAATACATGTTTGAAATGATGATGAGTGGGGTAGAAGGCTTAACTTTTCACATAGATGTTTTCTTGTTTTGTTTTTGAGATACTTTGTAGTGACTATTTATGGTCATTATAACAATGTCTAGCTGTTGTGGTGGAGGAAGACTCCAGACAAATATCTGGATAGAACCACCGGTGCACTGCAGGTCAGCTGGAAGACCTTCACACATTTAGTCCTTCACCCCAAACGGGACTCGAACCTATGCTGTGGGAGGCTAATGCAGTCAGGGTAGTTACAAATCGGCGACTCTACCACTATGCCACTCACATAGATATAAGACATCAATTTATAGCACTTCACTGAATCTTTTCAGCCAAAAGTAATTAACATGGATGTTTGAGAAAAAAGATATTTGGTCCAAACTGTCGGATTCTACCTTTATTCTTGGGGCTATGCCATAATGGTAACAACAACATTGGAATGTTGGTGGTTTTTGAAAACAGTTAAAAAATGCAATGTATTTGTAAAACTTCATATTTCTTATTTTGTAACAAGAATACAAACAATTAAGCAGATTGGCTGCATTAGGTTCTTTGATTTCTACAACAATTAAATTTTGATAATTGATCAATTAATGAAGGATTGTTTAATAAGCTGCTGCAAACTTTAATTATTTAAAATAATCATAATCTAAATGATAGAACACAGCAATGAATTAATCAGACTTATAAGTAGAGAAGGAAACAAAAATGGAAGAATAACAATAGGAATAGGTTATCAGATTTGTTCTTTCTCCTTTCTTTGTTTCTTCCTTATAGTCTATCTGTTATTACATGTACATAGTGCATTAATCTTATTAACATCAATTTCAAGTACAGAGTGTATTAGTCTTATCTCATGTACATAGTGCATTAATCTTATTTACATTGATTTCAAGTACAGAGTGTATTAGTATTATGTCATGTACATAGTGCATTAATCTTATTACATTGATTTCATGTACAAAGTGTATCAGTCTTATTACATATATTTCATGTACAAATTATTAGTCATACTAGTTATATTACATACATCATAGAGTGTATTAGTTATATTATATATATTTCATGGACAAAGGGTATTGGTCTTATTATGTATATATATATATGGAATACTTGGAATACTACGTCAGATTGCGATCCACTGAGCTGGATTGAGTGAGTTGGCTGTGTAATACCCGGATTGCGCGAGAGGCGTAGCCTCGAGCACAATGCAGGGATTGCACAGCCACCGAGAACAATCTGGCTCGGTGGATCGCACACTGACGTAGTATTCCTTTTATTATATACCTTTAATAAACACTGAACACTTTTTTTTGACCATAAATACATTTTTCAGTTGGAACTATTTGTACCCCAGATTATCTTACCGAGTTAAGTTTTTTTCCATTACACATCTGGCATATATTGCGTTTAATCTATTTACACACTTTGTTTCGTAAGTTTGAAGAAAAATACCAACAACAAACAATTATTGGTCATATTTAAAGGTAACAACAAGTGTTTAACAGGAAAACAACTGGAAATAACTGGAAATTACCGATCTGTTCTATATAGAAAAAGTAGTCCGTCATATTATGCACTTTCAGTTTACACAAGCAACAAGTAAAATACAAGGGGTTTTATCAAATACGGAGAGTGGAATACAACTGTATGTATTCAACAAGAAAATACAAACTTATTTTAAAGATAAACATTCATAGGTATATAATAAAAATATATATTTCATGTACAAAGGGTTTTTATACAAAAATTTACAAAAACAAAGTGTATTAGTCTTATTACATATATCTAGTGTACAGATTGCATCAGTCTTGTATATATTTCATGTACAGAGTGCATTAGGTCTTATATATATATATATATATATATATATATATATATATATATATATATATATATATATATATATATATATATATATATTTCATGTACAGAGTGCATTATTCTTATATATATATTTCATGTACAGAGTGCATTAGTCTTATATATATATATATTTCACGTACAGAGTGCATTAGTCATATATATATATATTTCATGTACAGAGTGCATTAGTCTTATATATATATTTAATGTACAGAGTGCATTAGTCTTATATATATATATATTTCACGTACAGAGTGCATTAGTCATATATATATATTTCATGTACAAAGTGTATTAGTCTTATTACATATATCTAGTGCATAGAGTGCATTAGTCTTATATATATTTCATGTACAGAGTGCATGAGTCATATATATATATATATTTCATGTACAGAGTGCATTAGTCTTATATATATATTTCATGTACAGAGTGCATTAGTCTTATATATATTTCATGTACAGAGTGCATTAGTCTTATATATATTTCATGTACAGAGTGCATTAGTCTTATCTATATATATATATTTCATGTACAGAGTGCATTAGTCTTATATATATATTTCATGTACAGAGTTCATTAGTCTTATATATATATATATATTTCATGTACAGAGTGCATTAGTCTTATATATATATATTTCATGTACAGATTGCATTAGTCTTATATATATCTATTTCATGTACAGAGTGCATTAGTCTTATATATATATATTTATTTCATTTACAGAGTGCATTAGTCTTAT
This sequence comes from Sinonovacula constricta, assembly GCA_007844125.1. Lineage (NCBI taxonomy): Eukaryota > Metazoa > Mollusca > Bivalvia > Cardiida > Solecurtidae > Sinonovacula > Sinonovacula constricta. Next base: position 2,851,268 of record CM017562.1, on the reverse strand, counting down.
ATATATATATTTCATGTACAAAGTGTATTAGTCTTATTACATATATCTAGTGCATAGAGTGCATTAGTCTTACATATATTTCATGTACAGAGTGCATTAGTCTTATATATATATTTCATGTACAGAGTGCATTAGTCTTATATATATATCATGTACAGAGTGCATTAGTCTTATATATATATTTCATGTACAGAGTGCCTTAGTCTTATATATATATTTCATGTACAAAGTATATTAGTCTTATTACATATATCTAGTGCACAGAGTGCATTAGTTTTACGTATATTTCATGTACAGAGTGCATTAGTCTTATATATATATTTCATGTACAGAGTGCATTAGTCTTATATATATATTTCATGTACAAAGTATATTAGTCTTATTACATATATCTAGTGCACAGAGTGCATTAGTTTTACGTATATTTCATGTACAGAGTGCATTAGTCTTATATATATATCATGTACAGAGTGCATTAGTCTTATATATATATGTATATATATATATATATATATATATTTTATGTACAGAGTGCATTAGTCTTATATATATATATTTCATGTACAAAGTGTATTAGTCTTATTACATATATCTAGTGCATAGAGTGCATTAGTCTTACATATATTTCATGTACAGAGTGCATTAGTCTTATATATATATATTTCATGTACATAGTGCCTTAGTCTTATATATATATATATATTTCATGTACAGAGTGCATTAGTCTTTTATATATATTTCATGTACAAAGTATATTAGTCTTATTACATATATCTAGTGCACAGAGTGCATTAGTATTACGTATATTTCATGTACAGAGTGTATTAGTCTTATAATATACATTTCATGTACAAAGTATATTGGTCTCATTACATATATTTCATGTACAAAGGGTATTAGTCTCATTACATATATTTCATGTACAAAGGGTATTAGTCTCATTACATATATTTTATGTTCAGAGTGTTTGAGTAAACTTTTTTAAATTGTTCTTTCTTTAATTGCAATATTAGCTTATCTTTTAAACTGACCAATTTTGGTGTAATGTTGCAAAAGTTACATTTGCCTGAGATTAACAAAAAACAACAACAACAAACAACAGAATATTTAGGCATCTTAATAACAGTTTATATGAAATAGGCTAACCGTGGTTTCTTATTTACATAGCATCATGATTAATTTGATCTCTGACGATTACATGGTGATAAAGTCAACATTGGAATGTTCATGGTTTTGAAAACAGCTCTTAAATGCCAGATTTGTTTAAACTATTTCACATTCATAACAAAAATACCGAGAACTTTGCAGACTTTCTGGCTGCATTTGATTCGTTGATTACTATAGCAACAAATCAAAGTTGACAATTACCTAATATTAAACCATTTGAGCTGTTGCTTACTTTCTGACGCATAATCAGTACCCTACACTCTTATTTATTATTTATTCAAAGCATTCTTCAATCTCATAATTTGTAAACATTGAATCCATTCGGCATTCCTATCTAGAAAATACATCGTTGTAAACATTGTTACAGAAAATGTCAATTAGAGAGAATGTTATCTTTTAGTGTGATGTTTTGTTGCAAATTGGTAATTAAAAACTACAATTTTCTTTGAAGTGTTTTACTAAGGGAATTGAGATTTAATGAAACAAGGAATTGGATATTAAAAAATGCAGTAAAACTAAATCTTGAAGCAAATAAATGTTATTGCTGATATTGGTTTTGTGTTCTTGTTTTTGGATGATATTTGTTCATCTTTTAGTTTTTCTAACATTGAAGCTTGTGGGTGGGGTTGTTACTGGAAATTTGTGTCAGCCCCAGGCCCTGATCCAGAAATTTTCAGCTGGAGGGGGCCAAAGACTGAATTTGACATACGTTCTGAGGGGTAGGGTTGGGGGGCTGGGGGTTTGTGGGGGAGCTGAGGTGGTTGGGAGGGGGGGGGGTGTGGGGGAGCTGAGGTGGTTGGATAGGAAAAAACGACAGTATTGCTATCTTTAAGTATCTTAGTCAGCAAACAAACATTGCAGTATCGTCTGAATTTTGAGACTTAACAAATACACATTAATATTGCCTGCATTGAGTTTTTAGTTGGGTGTTTGAGAATGTGCCGTGCATAATTTCTGTGTAGAGTATTGATGGAAGTTACAACTAAAACTCGTCTTTTAAAAGATACCAGAATTTCAATTGAAGCGTTCAACAAATTGTGTGACAAACAAAACAGTACTGATGTGCTGAGAAGGCCTTATTAGATGTTGGACCAGATGAAATATACAACTTTCAGTAAATATTGTAGAAGAAATAAAATTTAACTAAGCATTTTCAATATATTTTCTCTTAACTTTACAATTGATTTTTGGCACATCATTCCAGCAAAACAATAAATATTAATGAATAAGCAAACATGTTCCCATACATATATACATCTATACTTTATACTTTATGCAACACAAAATATAATTAAAAATTTCCAAATAAGCTCCCTTTCCGGTTAACATATTATATATATATTTGTTTAAATGTTCGAAACAGCAACATTCTTGATCCAACGGAAAGCGCACATTACTACTCATGGTGCTTCCTACAACTGCAGATCATTAAATTATAAAATCATCATCGACTTAGTAATATATCTTCCCTTTTCTCTTTTTTGCAGCTAGATACATAAATGTGTAAAGTCTGGGTTATTGCTGAAAATGGAGTATGGACAATATCCTTCCAGAGCAAAATTCCTTCTATTAATTTTAGCACATGCAGACCCTTCTGTAATTTTTCAATGCCTGTTAATTCCCTCCTGTAAATTGTCTACATTTTGTAGTATTGTTTATTTGGTTTTCACAGTTATTTCTCATAAATAATATGATAACATCGTATTTTTTGTTTTAAAATTCCAATTTCAAGATAGATTTTATTTTAATTTATGTACCTGAGTGATTTTGTCTGCTTTTGTTAAATTTTACATTTTGTCTGTCTATGCTAAAGGTAACGGAAGGGGTTTTGTCTTGGAGGCATTTTGTCATAAAAATACTAACAACTACTGCAACTGTTAGTGTTTTTATTTTGTTTGGATGTAACTTTAAATTGCATTTTTGCTCTATTCTATGTCAGAATAAATCTCAAAGCGGTGACCTCAATATATTTTAATAATTCACAAAAACATCTTCTTGTTTGCATCTTTAAACCATTTTGTCATGACCTGAAAAAATAAACTTTAAGTACACTGAAAATCTACTGTGTACCTTGATTGGAATGCAAGGTGACAATCATAAATCCGGGCCTGTGGGCATCCGTCCATCTCTCCTACCATCAGCTTGTCTGTTTCAGGACGCAGTTTGTTTGGTGTGTTCTATCAAGTTTTGAGTCATTTTTGATAAAACTTCACAATTTGTTGTTACAATCAGATGAAAACTTCTTGAGTTATTACCCCTTTTAATAATTTTTGAATTGATGCATGAGAGAGAATTATGAACAGGGAGGATGTGGCAGGGCTGTTTTAATCCAAATTTAGTCAGCAGTTTACATTGATATATCGTATCAATGAACAGCATTTTGCAGGACCTTTTCAGGTAACAATGACTGATTTTGTTTAAGGGAAAAATCTTTGGTCCAAACTGTTGGTTACCAGCTTTAAAGTTGATATTCATTACCTATATAAAACATATTTTACAATATCTGGCACATGTTTAGCTCATTTGTGCATTCTTTTTGCAAAAACTCATACTTTAATCTAAGTAAAGATGATTTTGAACAGTATCACATTATTGAGACAGTACAACTAATTAACAATCATTAAAAATGCTCATTCTTTCTAAATTTATTCATAAGAATTGGTATTGCTACTAAAAATAGCTATCAAATTCAGGTAACAATAATTCATTTGGTTGTTTAAGGAAAAAATATTTGATCTAAACTGTCAGATACCACTTTAAATTTAATAAAAAGATTATGTGTTAAAATGAACCTGGTATTGCATTAACTGTAATAACATACATGTAGTTCCTTACAGCTCCCATTCGGAGTTACCTGGATCCAGGTTTGTAAACTCCTTGGCTGAGTCCGAGATCATTCTCAAGCATCTGATTGGTCAGATTTTGAGAAATATTCAAATTATGACCCATCAGATAACTGAGGTCGGTCTCGGACTCAAGCATTGAATTGTATGTTCTCAAACCCTGACTTTTATTTACACAACTTGCCTAGGTTCCAGGGTGTAAAGTATTAGAAAGTAAATATTGAAATGTTATATGTAAGGTAGCATCAAAGTGATAATGTTTATATTTAAAGTGTATATCTGATTTACTTTATAAACTTTTTTGCACTAGAAGAGTAGTTGGTCATTTTAATATGGTTACATAATTGGCATTTTGTTTCATGCATAATAAAATATTAGGTTGCAGTACATATTCTATGATTGATAAATAATTGAACCAAGTTGCAAATATCAGAGAAGACTTGAAGGTCTTAATAATGTCTTATCAGAAATGTGATCCGCACAATTATTATGTTACATCCCTGACAACTATCAGACATGTTATGTGTCAGACATAGTTTTGTCATTCCCAGCAAGGGTTTCCATACAAACAGGTGGCTCATTATTCCACTGTGTGCTGCTATAGTTTGCAAGACCCACTACAGTCTTACATATTTTCTAACAAATTCAACACAATTGTCACAATACATAAAGTTAAGCACAGTTGTCATGATACATAAAGCTAGATATTCAGTAAATAGTGCAGGTCTTAATCAGACAGTTTCCATTTGGAGCTGGTAGATCTGGATCTCCACAACTTGCCAGAGCCTGGTCTGTTCCTGCTCAGTCGGTAAAGGGTTATGGGAGATCAGCTTCAGAAACAACATACCATCTTCTGTCGAACTAATTGATTTGTTAACTTCTTTCTTCCCATCTCTGATGATGTAATGACACATCGGCATCTTTTGTTGGGGCAGATAATTGAATGATTGGTGTCGTTAACTGTTTTTATGTTCAACCAAATGCTGTCTGCTGCCATATGTTTTGTCTCTGAACCTGATATCTTTCTGTCTGTCTTGATGTCTGAGAAGATTAAAGCCTTGACCCATGACAAATATGTAGAGAATGCTTTTTTATGTTATTGGAGGAGAATCAAAAAGCCACTTTTTCTTTACCTCACCTTTCATAACTCCTCTGACACCTTAGCCTCTCACAGCATGGGTTCGAGTCCTGTACGAAGAACTTAATGTGGGTCGGTCTTCCAGCAGACCTGGAGTTTCCACCTAGACATTTGTTTGCGGTCTTCCTCCATCAAAATAGCTGAACGTCACTATAATGATCATAATTGGTTGCTGTGATGTTTTAAAAAAAACAACAACAAAAAACAATCGCCTTTCGTGTCAAAGACTTTGCAATCTAAAATGATAGCTATTATTGTCTCCAGGCATGTTTTAACTGATGGTGCAAGGGTTCTGATTTAATTGATTCCTGATAATTGAATGGGTGGAAGATTTAATTGGTTTCTGTTTTGTCCTGAAGTGATTTTGTCTTGAACCCTTTGCCTGCTGTTTTTGTTTCTTATCAATATTAAATTATAGTTATTTCCCAGAACATTAATAAAAATATAACAGGATCTATAACCAGATACAAAGTAGCAAAAGGTGTAGGTTCTAAACAGACAGTACCATGTTGGAGCTGACTATTGTGGATCTACACTATTTACCTCATAAATGAAATTTTAGGGTTAAGGTGATGGGGAGAAAGGGTTTAGGCTGTTCTTTTGATTGTTCATTTCATTGGAATTCTCCATGACATAAATGTCAGGCAATGACTGATCAGTAGGTGTGACTAATTGGACATGCTGGATGACTAACTGGACATGTTGGTCATGTGGACTGTTTTGAGATTATGCCATACATGTCATCATTTCCATCAGATAAGAATGATAGGGAGACAGACGGGCAGTAAGACAGGCAAGCATTTACATGAACAGGCAGTTAGACAGGCAGGCAGTTAGACAGACAGGCAGGCAGTTAGATTGTCAGGCAGTTAGAGAGGCAGGCATTTAAGACAGGCAGGCAGACAAAGTGACAATGAGATAGAAAATTAGACAAATATTTATATAAAAAGCAGTTATGTATTTTTTTAGCATGAGCTTTAAATCTTTGTATTTGCAACAAATAAAACACACTAGTTCCAAATTGCCATGGTAACAAAGTAGGAATATCTTCATCCCAAGAAGATTTGGGAACCTATAAGATCAGTCCTTACACACAATACACCAATGTGCCCCCCCAAAATCTCTGAAAGGTTTAAAATAAACTCCTTTCACTAAAGACAATAATATAAATGTAAAATTAAAGCCTTAACATTTATTTTTTAGATTAGAATTTCGGCATTGATATCAGATCATTTTTAGTTGGTCTATTTTCTATTCCACAAATAAGTAAATTAATGTAGAATTTGTTAAATAGAATCTTGTTTTAGATTACTTCCTGGAATCTATATAGAGTTGTCCCATTATGAAAATTCTTTGGAAAACAATTATACTTCTGAAGATGATACAATGACAGCTTTAAAAATATTAAATTGATAAAAAAATCTCTGTTATGACATACACAATATGATTGTTTGTGCATTTATGCCATGCTATTGGTTATGACATACACAATATGATTGTGTATTTATGCCATGCTATTGGTTATGACATACACAATATGATTGTTAGTGCTTTTATGTCATACTAGGATTTATGACATACCTAATAGGATTGTTAGTGCTTTTATGTCATACTATTGGTTATGCCATACACCATATGGTTGTTAGTGCTTTTTTGCCATACTATTGGTTATGACAAACACCATATGATTGCTAGTGGCTTTATGCCATACTATTGGTTATGCCATACATATGGTTGTTAGTGCTTTGTTGCCATACTATTGGTTATGACAAACACCATATGATTGCTAGTGCCTTTATGCTATACTTAAGGTTATGACAAACACCATATATGATTGCTAGTGCCTTTATGCTATACTTAAGGTTATGACAAACACCATATGATTGCTAGTGCCTTTATGCTATACTTAAGGTTATGATAAACACCATATGGTTGTTAGTGCTTTTATGCCATACTATTGGTTATGACAAACACCATATGATTGCTAGTGCCTTTATGCTATACTTAAGGTTATGATAAACACCATATGGTTGTTAGTGCTTTTATGCCATACTATTGGTTATGACATACACCATATGATTGCTAATGCCTTTATGCTATACTTAAGGTTATGACAAACACCATATATGATTGCTAGTGCCTTTATGCTATACTTAAGGTTATGACAAACACCATATGATTGCTAGTGCCTTTATGCTATACTTAAGGTTATGACAAACACCATATGATTGCTAGTGCCTTTATGCTATACTTAAGGTTATGATAAACACCATATGGTTGTTAGTGCTTTTATGCCATACTTGGGGTAATGACATACACAGTAGGATTGTTAGTGCTTTTATGTCATACTATTTGTTGTGACTTACTATAATTGTTAGTGCTTTAATGTCATACCTGGGGTTATGACATGCACCATATGATTGTTAGTGCTTTTATGCCATACTATTGGTTATGACATACACCATATGATTGTTGGTGCTTTTATGTCATACTATTGTTGTTGTGGTGTAATTTATAATTATGTCAATTTTGGCACATTTGCATATTGTAATTGTTAATTTGGATTGCCAATAGATATTTGAAAAAAGGCATGTAGAAAATGGAACATCATATAAGTGTTACGTCTTAAATTATGTTTTAAAGTGTGGAAATCTTTTTTTTTACAGGAGAAATTCAGCACAAGATTTTTTCACACATCAGATGCTGTAAGTTATATAACTGATCCTTGTCAAAAAATGTATTCTTTTTTCAATTCATTTAATGTGATATTTTGTTATAAGAGATATGCAAGGAGCAGCTGATATGGTGCGTACATTGCTATGGTCACATGACATGACTGTAGGATGCTTGTATGTCTGTTATCGTTACTGGAGTGATACTGTTTCGCCATATTGATCACAACTTTCAGGAAGCTGTTTGCTGACCCAGGATACCAGCCATTTTAGATTAAATGTGATCCTGCGATGGTGCAATCATGGTATTGGGATTGTGGATTTGAATTATTGATAAGATTAAGTCTGTGATGTTAATTACACAACATATGTTACAGCCTTTTGCAAGCTAAACTGTCTCAATTGTTATTTTATGAAGCTTTACTATGCATGTTATGCTGCAATGACCAGTTATTAACTAGTTATAAAAGTGCAAATTGTTTTAAAAAATAACAAAAGATAAACCAATATTATTTTGTTTTTTCATCACTAAAGGCTATAATTGAATTTCGATAATCAGTTAAGGAAAGCAATAGGAACATGTACATGAACTTGAGTAAGAAAAGTCTTCCACTTAAGTATTGTGGTGTATTTTTCTTTCAGTTCTGTTAAGAAGATTAAAGTCAGTAATTTAGTTTAAATTAATTATGAACCATTTTGTTCTTTTTTTTTAATTATAAGTTGAAGAAATTTTAGGATTTAGGATTATAGTGAGTACCTCATTTTTAAATCTTTATTTAAGCTAAACTTTATGTGTTAAAGATAAGTTTGTTGTATTTTGTTTGTATTGGATCTAATTTAAAAAAAAAAATTCTAAGTCTAAATCACCGATAGTTATATTCTGTTTGTAGTATGCATCAAAAGGTCATGTGACTCACATTACAGATAAAAAGCAAAATGGCTGACAATAGTGACAGTCCGAGTAAGGTTTGTACTGACAATTCAGCAACATTCGCCATGTGACATTCCACTTACGCTGGTAGCGCAATCGGTAGAGCAAACTTTAGGCCCCGGGTTCAATCCCGGGCCGCAACAAACCAAGTCGTTAAAAATGGTAGTGGTAGAGCTCCCTTGCTAATGCTCAAGCAAATATAAGTGGAGTTCCACGACTGGCTGGCCCGGTGTCAGGATAATGTGACTGGGTGTTGTATCATGCCAGGTGTTCACGGCATGCTATACACAGTGAAGGCAGCACTATATCTGCTTCAAGTGGACACCGTCTCCAGATAACTGAAATACTGTTGGTGGGACGATAAACCCAATAAACATAAACATAATTTTACGCTTATTCTAAAAATAATGTTAAAAGGCTGCGGCGCCTTAAAAATAGAAACACCCTGTGTAAAATCATAATTTTAATAAAACAGATTATTTATTGTTGCCACAAACTAACATTCAATAAGTTTAATCATAATATTTTTTTTTTTAAAATATGACCAACATCTGGATTGGGTCTGTAAGAGTTGACTAATTGACTCACTTTACCTCGGGGAAGTAGGTCATTGTCGCCATATGCTAGTTCAAGAGTCTGGATTCTGTATTCTGCACTCTAGTGGAGATGCATTTCTATATTTGTACTCCATTTAGCCTTGCATTTCGTACTTATTTAAACATGGCCAAATTCACATCTTTCTTAAACATGGCCAGACATATTCATTTATGTAATCATTTTTAATGATTTTATTCTGCTACGGGATTTTTACTGTGTAACAATTCCTTTTTATTTGATAATAATTTGTACAGATATATAGAATAACTTTTTGGATTGGAAACAGAAATAGTCTTGTTATAGGGTTACACTAGCAACTTCCTCTGTAAAGCAATCGGTACTCACTGCTCATGTGTCTTTTGAAATTCTGTCTAAAGTTTTATCTTGAAGAAGTAAATTGGAAAAAAATTATCACACAAGAACATAGCCACTATATACTTTCCCCAAAAGAAATTCCTTGCCCAAACCAATTATATCTTGGTATAATCTAGGTTAACAATTCAGTACTAAACTCTTGGAAGTCTGTGCTTGGAAAGACATTTTTGTGATAGACAGACATTTGCTAGAGAGAAATTTCAATTGCCACATTTTGATAACAGATTATTGTAAAAATACAATTTTTGCTTCTGTTATGTTCATCATAGTCACTTGTTCGCTTGTTCCAGAATAATATTTGCAGACTCAGGAACGTGTGGGTTGAAATATAACTTGTCTCTCAATAAACATAGTTATATTAATCTTGTCTATTTATAACCAGAACTGGACATAGGAAGCAGCAATTGGCATGCTGTATGTCCATATAAATCATGTTTCAATTACTAAAAAAGCCATTGATTGGCAGCAGTCCATAAAAGCAGGATAGGAGCATTTATTGTTATGAAGACATTGACATATTGCTCTCAGAGCCTAGGGGCATCACTTGGGGCTGTCATGGCTACTCTTACATGAGGAGATAGGAGCATCACTGTGGGCTGTTGGCTACTCTTCTATGTGGAGATAGGGGCATCACTCTATGGTGTCATGGCTACTCTTACATGTGGAGATAGGGGCATCACTTGGGGCTGTTGTGGCTACTCTTACATGTGGAGATAGGAGCATCACTGTGGGCTGTCATGACTACTCTTATATGTGGAGAAAGGGACATCATTGTGGGCTGTCATTGCTACTCTTATATGTGGAGATAGGGGCATCACTCTGGGCTGTCATGGCTACTCTTACATGTGGATATAGGGACATTACTCTGGGCTATCATGGCTTCTCTTACATGTGGATATAGGGACATCACTCTGGGCTGTCATGGCTACTCTTACATGTGGAGAAAGTGGCATCACTCTGGGCTGTCATGGCTACTCTTATATGTGGAGATAGGGGCATCACTCTGGGCTGTCATGGCTACTCTTATATGTGGAGATAGGGGCATCACTCTGGGCTGTCATGGCTACTCTTATATGTGGAGATAGGGGCATCACTCTGGGCTGTCATGGCTACTCTTACATGTGGAGAAAGTGGCATCACTCTGGGCTGTCATGGCTACTCTTACATGTGGAGAAAGTGGCATCACTCTGGGCTGTCATGGCTACTCTTATATGAGGAGAAAGTGGCATCACTCTGGGCTGTCATGGCTACTCTTATATGTGGAGATAGGGGCATCACTCTGGGATGTCATGGCTACTCTTACATGTGGAGAAAGTGGCATCACTCTGGGCTGTCATGGCTACTCTTATATGTGGAGATAGGGGCATCACTCTGGGCTGTCATGGCTACTCTTATATGTGGAGATAGGGGCATCACTCTGGGCTGTCATGGCTACTCTTATATGTGGAGATAGGGGCATGACTCTGGGCTGTCATGGCTACTCTTACATGTGGAGAAAGTGGCATGACTCTGGGCTGTCATGGCTACTCTTATATGTGGAGATAGGGTTCATCACTCTGGGCTGTCATGGCTACTCTTACATGTGGAGAAAGTGGCATCACTCTGGGCTGTCATGGCTACTCTTATATGTGGAGATAGGGGCATCACTCTGGGCTGTCATGGCTACTCTTACATGTGGAGATAGGGGCATCACTCTGGGCTGTCACACTGTCATCGCCCTGATGAGAGGTTCATGATATAGGAATGTATTAGAGATAAGTGTCAGATAAAACAAGATTGTATATAAATATTTAATAAAATTGACATGCCTCGTTATGTAATGCCTTCACATATAGGACCACAATGGAAATAAGTTTATTCTTTTTGTGCCATCCTTGGTGCTGGAATGTATGTTATGGTATATATTATTTTTGTGTTATAATGTATTCTCTTATCTGACTGTCTGTATCTGTTTGAATATTTGTATCTCCTATAAGACTATGTATTCATACTCAAATCTGCAATAAATCTAAATCTTAAATATGCCAGTTTGCCTGTATGAATACCTAAGGTGTTCCAGTTTGCCTGTATGCATACCTAAGGTGGGCCAGTTTGCCTTTATGCATACCTAAGGTGGTCAAGTTTGCCTGTATGTATACCTAAGGTGGTCAAGTTTGCCTGTATGTATACCTAAGGTGGTCCAGTTTGCCTGTATGTATACCTAAGGTGGGCCAGTTTGCCTGATTGCATACGTAAGGTGTGCCAGTTTGCCTGTATGCATACGTAAGGTGGGCCAGTTTGCCTGTATGTATACCTGAGGTGTGCCAGTTTGCCTGTATGCATACGTAAGGTGTGCCAGTTTGCCTGATTGCATACATAAGGTGGGCCAGTTTGCCTGTATGCATACTTAAGGTGGGCCAGTCTGCCTGATTGCATACATAAGGTGGGCCAGTTTGCCTGATTGCATACGTAAGGTGGGCCAGTTTGCCTGTATGCATACGTAAGGTGGGCCAGTTTGCCTGTATGTATACCCAAATCTGCAATAAATAAAAATCTAAGGTGGGCCAGTTTGCCTGTATGCATACTTAAGGTGGGCCAGTTTGCCTGATTGCATACATAAGGTGTGCCAGTTTGCCTGTATGTATACCTAAATCTGCAATAAATAAAAATCTAAGGTGTGCCAGTTTGCCTGTATGTATACCCAAATCTGCAATAAATAAAAATCTAAGGTGGGCCAGTTTGCCTGTATGCATATTTAAGGTGGGCCAGTTTGCCTGATTGCATACATAAGGTGTGCAAGTTTGCCTGTATGTATACCCAAATCTGCAATAAATTGGGCAGTCCGATAACTAAGTTGTCTTCCCTTGAGTACTTTTCGAATGCGCATGCGCATTAAAACTTCCGGGGTATAAGTAGAAATTTTATCAGCGTGTATAACACACACATCAAGTGATATGGAAAGTTAATTAAAGAAAGAAACAAAACCAAAATGGAAATCGCCGAAATATTGCTGAATATGTAAAGGTGTTTATAGCGGGAAGGTGGTCGAAAACAGAACTGTTTCATTGCATCGATTTCCTCAAAACAAGCGGCTGCGACGCATTTCGATGGTATTATAACACTTCGCCCTCCCTTAACTGGTAATAGTTCGCCCGAGATAGGTAACAGTTCGCCCTTGCTACATGTCGCCTTCAGATATAAGTGTATACATCGAGAAAAAAAGTAAATTGGTTAATTTATTTATAACCATTCACATTGTATTTGTTTTCTTCGTCTTAATATACATTACGAGCTCTTCTGATATAAGTGTATACGTCACCCTTCGCCCTTAAAAATCTTTAAGAAATTAAGTAAAAAGAATGTAAACTTATTAATTTTTTATTATTTTGACACCATTCACATTAAATTTATGCTTCTTTTGTCTCCTTATTCTTTATTATTATAAACATCGTATTATTAGCATCGTAAATTATTTTATTTTTATTTTTCATATTTTAAAATTGTTTTAACCAAAGAAAAAAATCTGATCCTCCCAGTACAATATACGAACTGTCACTGTTCCATGATTTAAATGCAATGTTACGACCTAAAAAATAATAATTATACTGTGTACATGGTTTATTTATTTCATATTGTATATTTAAATAAAATTCCGCTGTTGCAAGGATTTTAATGTTACTTAGTTGCATACATATTTTGTTGCAAATACTTTAATAAGGTTGTCATACTCAAGATGACTTGAGTATGCAGTTATCTTATAATTGCACATAAAAGCGTGAACGTTAATTGGTGTTTGCCTACAGACATTATTGCGATGTTACCATTCGCACTAATCTTGATTGATAATTAGTCAGTGTGATCTTGATTAATGTTTACCGACATAGGCGTATATAAAAATTAAAATTAATAAATTGGTCAGTGTGTGATTGTTAATTGATTTTTGCCTAGTCATTATTGTGATGATAGCGTCAGCACTAATTTTGATTGATAATTAGTCACCATGATCTTAACTGATGCTTGCCGTCATAGACGTATATAAGTGCTTGCAATTAATAGACTAGTCAGTGATTCAATCTCGCAACGTACGCTAGCTTTATCACAATACAGTATGAAGAAGTCGACTAAGACGTCAACCAACTAATTGTATTTGTATGCATATCTTATAAAATATTATATATGATACACTATATAACAAATTAAATCAAGTATAAACTTTACTTGACATCATTTTCTCCCTTCATCTAATGCGTGGAAATGGTACACTTATATCCGAAGTACTCATAATGCATATGAAGCCGATGGAAACAAATACAAATTGTTGTGAATTGTGTCGAAATAATTATAAATAAGTTAACAATTATACATTTTTGCTTGACGTATACACTTATATACGAAGGCGACATGTTACTGATCAAGGGCGAACTGTTACCGATCAAGGGCGACCTGTTGCCAGTTAAGGGAGGGTGAAGTGTTACTAATTCTTCTCGAGTTGGTCTCTCCTTTTCAATTCATAATTGCCAGTAATATCTAGCTTGTAAACGCCGATAATTCGCTCGATTAGCTGATATTCCCTTCAGGATCCAGTCAAACGACGATTCGCCAGGTCCTTCTTTAAATCTGTTAGCTTGAAATGGTCTAAATCTTAGTTGTTTACACAAGCTTCGTTGATTTCTTTGTCCGTGTCCGCCATCTTTTTTTTTTACTTAGTCCCCAGAGGCTCGGTGACGAGTAGCCTCCCTTTGAATTCAAGGGAAGTAACCGAGTTATCGGACTGCCCAATAAAAATCTAAGGTGGGCCAGTTTGCCTGTATGCATACTTAAGGTGGGCCAGTTTGCCTGTTTGCATACATAAGGTGTGCCAGTTTGCCTGTATTTATACCCAAATCTGCAATAAATAAAAATCTAAGGTGTGCCAGTTTGCCTGTATGCTTACTTAAGGTGGGCCAGTTTGCCTGATTGCATACATAAGGTGTGCCAGTTTGCCTGATTGCATACTTAAGGTGTGCCAGTTTGCCTGTATGCATACCCAAATCTGCAATAAATAAAAATCTAAGGTGGGCCAGTTTGCCTGTATGCTTACTTAAGGTGGGCCAGTTTGCCTGATTGCATACATAAGGTGTGCCAGTTTGCCTGATTGCATACTTAAGGTGTGCCAATTTGCCTGTATGCATACTTAAGGTGGGCCAGTTTGCCTGTATGCATACTTAAGGTGGGCCAGTTTGCCTGTATGCATACTTAAGGTGGGCCAGTTTGCCTGATTGCATACATAAGGTGTGCCAGTTTGCCTGATTGCATACATAAGGTGGGCCAGTTTGCCTTTATGCATACCTGAGATGTGCCAGTTTGCCTGTATGCATACTTAAGGTGTGCCAATTTGCCTGTATGCATACTTAAGGTGGGCCAGTTTGCCTGTATGCAAACCTAAGGTGGGCCAGTTTGGCTGTATGCATACCCAAATCTGCAATAAATAAAAATCTAAGGTGTGCCAGTTTGCCTGTATGTATACCCAAATCTGCAATAAATAAAAATCTAAGGTGGGCCAGTTTGCCTGTATGCTTACTTAAGGTGGGCCAGTTTGCCTGATTGCATACATAAGGTGTGCCAGTTTGCCTGATTGCATACTTAAGGTGTGCCAATTTGCCTGTATGCATACTTAAGGTGGGCCAGTTTGCCTGTATGCATACTTAAGGTGGGCCAGTTTGCCTGTATGCATACTTAAGGTGGGCCAGTTTGCCTGATTGTATACATAAGGTGTGCCAGTTTGCCTGATTGCATACATAAGGTGGGCCAGTTTGCCTTTATGCATACCTGAGATGTGCCAGTTTCCCTATATGCATACTTAAGGTGTGCCAATTTGCCTGTATGCATACTTAAGGTGTGCCAATTTGCCTGTATGCATACTTAAGGTGGGCCAGTTTGCCTGTATGCATACTTAAGGTGTGCCAATTTGCCTGTATGCATACTTAAGGTGTGCCAATTTGCCTGTATGCATACTTAAGGTGTGCCAATTTGCCTGTATGCATACTTAAGGTGGTCCAGTTTGCCTGTATGCATACCCAAATCCACAATAAATAAAAATCTTAAGGTGTGCCAGTTTGCCTGTTACTCTAGGTAGCTTCTCTGACAATTGTTGTGATGTGATCATTATAGCAGTATCACAGATTCACTTTTTATCCAGGTAGGGAACTGTCTTGTCATGTTATTGTTTATCATGATCACAAAATTTATTTGATTATTCTGCTCCATCAAATACAAACAAACAATCTATCATGCTGTCAGCTTGTTAAATCCAATAGGTGTACAACAAATGTCTCAGTAGAACCAATGACATACAGCAGGTCAATTAGAAGACCTCTTGGGAAAGTCTAAAACTCAAACAAGGATGTTTACAATCACTTGTAAGTGATTGAGGGTGTATACATGTTGAGCTCTTGTCCTGAACCACCAAATTATCAGTGAACAATTCATCAAGCTGTTTGCTTGTCAAATTTGATAAAAGTTGGACAAATGTCTGGGTAGAACCACTGATGCACCAAAGGTCAGTTGAAACACCTCCCTGCTCAAAATTCTTACCTCCTGAATATGACCCTTTACTGTTATGGAGAGTTAAGCATTTAGTTAAGTGTTGGAACAGTTCACCTCGATGTTGTATGTATTATTTAACTATGACTGACCATTTATCAGGATCATCATGGCTATTATGTAGCTTCTGCTTCGGGCCAGCTGGGGTTCAATCATGTCATGTAATTGTGTCAGTCCTGATCACAAAGTTTGTTTGATTATCCTGTTCCACCAGTTCCCAGCAAACAATCTATCATGTTGCCTGCTTGTCAAATCCGATGATTGTAGACAAGAGTGATTTGCCCATCCCTTTTGATTTGTTTCCAAGAAATGATTGTGTTCATTCGCCTTGAACGATGATAATTCAATTAGATGAGAAGAAGATGGTTTATTATTTAGTATGGCCCAAACATGAATTGAAAACAGGCAAAATAATAGCCATCGTAACTAAAACGTTCGGGCATAGGTTGGTTGGGAAATTTGTTTACAGACAAATAAAATGTTTCAGAGGCATCCTTGCTTTCAAATTATTAAAATTTATAATTATGTAGTGATTCTTTATATAAAATGATTTTAGAAAGAATTTTACTTGTTGCAGTAGTTATGAGCAATGAGAGTAAGTAGTAAGACTCTGAGATATAGTTAGGGTTTTGTTTTTGACATATATCACAGCAACCATTTATGACTATTATAGTGAGCATATAAAATATCAGGCTAGAAAAAGTGCTTAAAATTTAAGACATATAATATCACATTTTTTTTATCTATCACAATCTATCTCAAGCCAGTCTGCCATTATAGTTACGCCCGCCGATGAAATCAGGAATGGGATATTGAAATGGCTTTGTCCATCCATCCGTCTGTCTCACTTTTCTGCTGCCATTTCTCGGAAACTAGCTGGTAGAATTTCATAAAACTTGAAACAAATATGAACAAACATACTGTGATAATACCCTTCAATTATTTTGTTTTTTATCAGGGTTTTTTATGAAAAATCAATGAAAAAAAAAAATTCTGTCTGCAGCCATTTCTCAGAAATGGCTGGTAGAGACTTTGGTGATGTGTGTTTTGGACCAGTCAATTTTCTTCAGAGTTACTGACCTTTATTTAAGAAACAAAAAAATCCGTCTGCAGCCATTTCTCAGTAACTACCAGGTAGAATTTCATAAAACTTGGAACAAATATGAATCAACATACTGTGATGAGTCCCATCAATTTATTTTATCAGTAATTTTTTTTCAGAGTTATTGGCCTTTATTAATTGAAAAAAAAATTCTGTCTGCAGCCATTTCTCGGTAACTGGCTGGTAGAATTTTATGAAACTTGAAACAGATATGAACCAACATACTGTGATGATGCCATGTTTTCTTTATCAGTCAATTTTTTTCTGAGTTATTGACCTTTATTTAATGAGAAATGTTAAAAAAAATCTGCAGCCATTTAATTTAAAAACCATTGAAGGAAAATTTCGAAGCTCAAAATTTGGTGTCAACAAATTTTAAAGCATTCCCAATATTCCATTTTCCGAGAGCCATGTCACAGGTATGGATAGGAATACTTCTAATTTGTATTAGATGTCATTTGCCTTCAGCAGGGGATATCAATTCAACGTATTGGCTTGTTTACAAACCTGAAAGACCAGACATGGTAACGCAGTCCATAGCACGTCAACTCCAGGTTCATTCCCGGGTCTCAACATACCAAAGTTGTTGAAAAATAAAAATGGTATAGGTCCAATGCTTAAGCTGAAGCATATATTAGGGATGTTTCTCAATTGGTTGGTCCTATGTCAGAATAATGCGACTGGATGTGGTATCATGCAAGACATTTATGACATGATGTACACAGTGGCAGCACTATATCTGCTTCAAGTGGATGCTGTCTTCAAATAACTGAAATATTGTTGGTGTGATGATAAACCCAACAAAACAAACCTGATAGTCTAAAACGGAACAAGAATTGAATTGTATCTGTGCAATTCTATCATTTTATATGTACTGCAAAATAACAGAATAAAGTTTGACTAATTTTGGTGCAATATAATATGTTATCTAAGTACACAACTTCATTTGCTTTGTTTATACTTTTAAAGGCATTGCTATGGAAACTGTTTCCAGTGGACTCATTGTGAGGACAAAACTGTACCCTTGTTGCTCATTCTGCTGTGCAGAAGCCTTTGATGTCTGGCGTCCAAGTGTGTATTATACCATCTACATTACATTGAACTAAGCCATGTGATTCATAAAGGCTTCTAACTTATCAATCGGGACAAAGCTGCTAACTTATCAATCCAGACACCATACAAGAGCACTCATATATGGCTCACTGCAGTCTTCACTGTTTGGTTTTTCATTGTACTGAAAAAATTATAGCTATGTTGGCATTCAATACATAAACATTGAATGTTACTCAGCTTAAGTCACCTCTATACTCTAACACTTCATAGCTAGACAATTTTAAGGATCTGTGCTTCTGTGTCATAAAATAGTTCACTGTCTTAATAAAAAGCTATAAGTACATTTTGTTTGTACTTAAGTAATTTTATAAATAGAATGTGAAGTATATCACTTTACACACAGGCATCAATGTCTTAAATTGATTGTCAGTAATTTTGAAAGTACTCCGTGCCCACAATCCTTGAGTGCTTTCATACAGACTAGTCCTTTAGTCTGGTATCTGAATATGTTGTTGCCTAAGTGAGAGGTAAAATAGTTCCAAATCTTTAATCAATGCAGTTCCATTAAACCAGCCTGGACCCAATTATATGTATATACATGACATACAGACACGCAATCAGCAAAACACTTGTATTTCTTAAGGTACTGTGTCACCATAGTGCCAAACTGCAGTATATCTAATATAAACATGACAACTTGTAACAAGCATGTATGCAGGTGCAGTTTGAATGTAAAGTAAACCAGTAGGAAGCTCAGTTCTTTAAAAGACATGAGCTATATAACATAAGAGAATGACAGTAATAGTTTATTACTTTGCCTCTAAGCAAAGAAGACAAATTTGTAAGATGTGCTCCACATTTTGCAAAGTTTCTTATATTGCCTTGCTCAACATTTTGCAGTTTTTCACATATTGGCTTGTTCCACATTTTGCAGGGTTTCACATTTTGCCTTGCTCCACATTTTGCAGTTTTTCACATATTGCCTTGTTCCACATTTTGCAGTGTTTCTCATACTGCCTTGCTCCACATTTTGCAGTTTTTCACATACTGCCTTGCTTCACATTTTGCAGTTTTTCACATATTGCCTTGTTCCACATTTTGCAGTGTTTCACATACTGCCTTGCTCCACATTTTGCAGTTTTTCACATACTGCCTTGCTTCACATTTTGCAGTTTTTCACATATTGCCTTGTTCCACATTTTGCAGTGTTTCTCATACTGCCTTCCTCCACATTTTGCAGTGTTTCACATTTTGCCTTGTTCCACATTTTGCAGTATTTCACATTTTACTGTGCTCCACATTTTGCAGTGTTTTACATTTTGTATTGCTCTTCATTTTGCAGTGTTTCACATTTTGCCTTGCTCCACATTTTGCAGTGTTTCACAGTTTGCCTTTTGCATTGCTCTTCATTTTGCAGTGTTTCACATTTTGCCTTGCTTCACAATTTGCAGTGTTTCATATTTTGCCTTTTGCATTGCTCTTCATTTTGCAGTGTTTCACATTTTGCCTTTTGTATTGCTCTTCATATTACCCCACCACGAAATGTGTGTGGGGGGGCTATAATGGATTCGCTTTGTCCGTCCGTCCGTCTGTCTCCATTTTCGTGTCTGCTCTATAAATCCTATACCAATTGAAGGATTTTCTTTAAACTTAAAATGTTCACCTCAACAAGGGGATGTGCAGAACCTATGTTACCCATGTGTCAGCTCAAAGTCAAGGTCACAATTGAAGGTCAAATATCAAACAATCAAATATTAGACATTATGTCGTGTCCACTCTGTAAGTCCTACACTTATTGGAAGATTTTCTTTAATCTTGGCTCAAATGTTCACCTCAACAAGGGGATGTGCAGAACCCATGTTACTCTTTTGCCGGCTTAAGGTCAAGGTCACACTTGAAGGTAAAAAATTGACTTAGAAAATATTCTTAAATTTTAACATGTATTCGAATATTTCTGAAACTAGTAAAAGTATTTGCTTGAAACTTAAAATATATATGAAGTGTTACAATTAGGATATGCAGGTCAAGTTTCATAACTCTGTATTGCATTTTGACAAAGTTATGCCCCTTTAAGTCTTCATATTTACATACAATCAAGTATTAGACAATATGTTGTGTCCGCTCTATAAATCCTATACTAATGGAAGAATTTTCTTCAAACTTTACTCAAATGTTCAACTCAACAAGGTTATGTGCAGAACCCATGTTACCTTTGTGCCGGCTTAAGGTCAAAGTCACACTTGAAGGTCAAAATTGACCTAGAAAAAATTAGTTTTGTTAAATTTTAACATGTACTTGAATATTTCTGAAATTAGCACAGGTATTTGCTTGAAACTTAAAAGATATATAACATATCACAAGTAAGATATGCAGGTCAAGTTTCATAACTCTGTATTGCATTTGACAAAGTTATGCCCCTTTTTAAGTCTTTTAATTTACTTACAATCAATACTAGACAATATGTCAGGTCCGCTCTATAAATTCTATACTAATGGAAGGATTTTCTTCAAACTTGACTCAAATGTTCACCCCAACTGGGCAATGTGCAGAACCCATCTTACCCTTGTACCAGCTTTGTCAAGGACATTGGTGGGGGTATGAATTTCATTCAGCGATAGTTCTAGTTTGGCAGTGTTTCACATTTTGCCTTGCTCCACAATTTGCAGTGTTTCACATTTTGCCTTGCTCCACAATTTGGAGTATTTCATATTTTGCCTTGCTCCACATTTGGCAATTTTTCACATTTTGTATTGCTCCGTATTTTGAGGTGTTCACATTTTTTCCTGTGCCACGTACTGCAGAGTTTCACATATAGAGAATACCAGGTTAGTGTTGATATAGATAAATGTTATCATGCGAGGCTAAGAAAATCAGAAAGCACGAGGCTTGCGCGAATATCAGTTGATAAAGCTCATCTTTATCACACGGGTTATATCAACCGATATTAACAGAGTGGGATAAAATGTTTTGCTCCATATTTTGCTATGTTTCACGTATTGCCTTCTTCCACATTTTGCAGTGTTTCACATTTTGCCTTACTTCAGATGTTTTGGTGCTTTAAATTTTGCATTACTCAATATTTGGCATCATTTTACAATTTTCCCTGCTCCATATTTTGTTGTGTTTCACATTGCCTTCTTCCACATTTTGCAATGTTTCACATTTTGCCTTATTTCACATGTTTTGATGCTTTAAATTTTGCCTTACTCAATATTAAGCATTGTTTTACATTTTTCCCTGCTCCATATTTTGCTATGTTTCACATTGCCTTGCTCCACATTTTGCAGTGTTTCACATTTTGCCTTGTTTCTCATTACTATACATACTATTGATGCATATTTTCCCATGAGACATATTACCAATGAAGCACATATCTGAAGCATCTTACCAGAGAGGACATTTTTCCATGAGGCAAATTACAAATGATTCACACCATCTATGAAGCATTTTGCCAATGAAGCTCACTATCTGTGAAGCATCATACTAATGAAGTGCATTATCTGAAGTATATTTCTAATGAAGCACATGAAACAACTGTAGCATCTTACTGAAGAGTGCAGTTCCCATGAAGCATAGTACTAATGACGCACACTTTCTGTGAAGCATTTTCAAAATGAAGCACATTATTTCAGAAGCATATTATTTTAAGAACACATTTTCTATGAAGCATATTCAATCTGGGACGGGTAGCCATGCGATAAGGGTTTATATTCAAATACTCACTTAGTACCAAACAAAATTTTGATTGTTTTTTTCATTCAAACTAGACCTTTCTCGCTCCTCTAAGCGGCCGGATCGGGCTAAAACTCTGACTTTTTTGCCTAAAACTTCTTTGACTTTGCCTAAAACATCTAAGACATCTCTGCCACCATGGAAGCACGCCTTCCTTAAAAAAGGTCACCAGTCGGCTATCTTTTTACCGTTCACTGGCTAGACTTCTTCTGTCACCACTCAATAGCACCAGTCACCAGTCAAAGTTCACCAGTCAAAAGGCACCAGTTACCATTTTGGAAACCTCGCCTAAAAACACCCTGAGATCTGTTTCTTTACCATCACCTCTCCTCTTTGGAAGTCTGATAAAGAAAGTGTCCACCTGAATGTTTGTCCTCCGCCCTTTAAGGGACCTCAGAATAGAACATTGCCTCAACTGTTTTTCCTTCTGCTCCCATGAAGGCCAGAAACCTTAGGGGATTTCTGCTTCGTACTTCACCTACATCACTGAAGAGAGAGGCTCCTTAGCTCTCCTTTTCTCAGTGCCCAGGTCAGGGTTGGGGGTGGGTTGAGGGGCAAACCCAAACCTGTCACGACTAGGGGTGGTCCTCCTGGGGTTCAGCCCTAAGAAGTTGCCCTTTCTACCCCCTCTCAATCTCCAAACAGATCTTCGTGTCAGAGCCAGACTGTCTAACTTTCTTCCAGCCTGGTCCAGCACTACACCGGACCCTTGGGTTCTCTTGATTATAGGTCGAGGATATCGCATCCCACTTGCATTTTCTCCTCCCCTTTCTCAAACACCCATAGATCTGTCATCAGAACATCTGTGTCTTGCTTCAACAATTAATGACCTTGTAAAGATGGGAGGGGTAAAAAATGGTAATCCTTCCTCATACTCCAGGCTGCTGCTTTTCTTGTTCCCAAGAAGGACGGTTTGTGGAGGCCGATCATCAATATTTCCACTCAAAACGGCTTCCTAGTCATATATCTGTTCAAGATGGAGACACAACCCTCAATAAGGCTGGCTCTTCCACCAGACCATTGGAAAGTGTCTATAGCTCATGCAGAGGCTAAATTCCATTTTCCTATCCACCTGTCGTCAACAAATCTTCTTCGTTTTTGTTATGGAGGCCAGACCTTTCAGTTCAAGGCCCTTCCTTTCAGTTTCTCAACAGACGCTTGAGTTTTTACAAAACTAATGAGGGTGTTGGCATTGCATCTGCACACAGAAGGATCTTCTATCCTTCAGTACTTTGACAAGTGCCCTCTCCAGTACTACTTACTGGCTCTGTGGAGACACACAATGCGACTCTTCCCCTTCGACCTCTTTTTCCACCAAGCCTCAACTTGGTGGACTCAGGAGGAACTTTTATAGTCGGGGAATACAAATGCTTCCTTCTTGCTCTTCCTACCTTATCTCGGATACAAGCAAGGAGGGCTGGGGAGCTTATGTGGAGCCCCTGAGTCTCATGAACTTGGGTCTTGGGAGTCTTGAAGAATCTTGATTACATATAAACCTACTGGAAATTATACAAGTAAATCAGGCCATTCTCTCTTTCCACTCCCTTTTGACAAATTACTGTGTGTTACTGACTACAGACAACACCACAATAGTGTCTTATGTTTGGAAACAGTAGACGAGGGGGGGGGAATCATTCAATTTCTCTATTCAGAGAGACCTGAGACCTCTTAATGTTCTGCCAATCTCTGAACACTTGCCTTCGGGTGAAATGTCTTCCGGGCAAGCTCAATGTGCTACCAGAATGATGGTCTTGCCCATCACCACAGATTCTCCCCAAAGTAAGGTCTCTGCACATGATTGTTGTCTTGCAAATATTCTTCTTACTGGGCTCACCCACAGTGGACCTATTTGCAACAAGACTAAAATATTGTCTCCTGCATCTTGTATACCCTGTTCAGAACTCATCAGTGAGGGCAGTAGATGTCCTATCTCTGTCTTAAAACCATGGTTCATAAAAGGGCATGGTTCTACAAACACTTCAGTCTGTTGTATGCGCCCTCTCTCTGCCGGACCTCTTATCACAGAAAGAGAATCTTTTGCACAGAGATCTTCCTATGCTGCACCTTCACATCAGGCCGTCATCAAGGAAGGCTTGCAAAAAGGTTTTCTCCACATGTTGCGCAATCAGCACTATCAAGGGTGATAGATCCATGTTATCTAACACCTGTAAGTTTCATGGTTGTAAGGCCATAGTAGTAGTTGACCCCTTTCTGTCAGAACTTTTTCGTTCCTTCGAACTCTCCAGGCCCATTTCTATGTCTCTTATTCCCAAGTAGGACCTGTCTTGTCTCTTATGGGCCCTCACTAAGGGTCTTTTTGAACCCTTGTTGCGGTCTGCTTACACTTCACGTTGTAGACTGTTTTTCTTCTTAATATTGCCTTTGCCAAGAGAAAAGTGAGATTCATGCTTTATCAGTTGAAAAACAATTTTCTTTGCTAGAATCCTGACGGGTCATTCCTTTGCGCTGTCAGACTGGTTTTCTTGGCAAAAATCAACTACCTTCTATGGTTTTGTGTCCATTTCTTGTCTCTCTGAGGACTTGGATGTTGCTGATCCTGATAGATTTCTCTTTCTTTTTCCTGGCAGAGCTCTTGGATTCTATCTTGACAGAGTAAAGCCTATTAGATCAGGTAGATTGTCTGTCTATTCCAGTGAAAGAATCTTAAGTAATTTCTGCTGCCTCCTTCTCTAGATGGATTGCCTCTACCATTTGGCTTGCATATTCTGATTTGTCTGACCAAGCTCTTTCTTTTCTCCAAATCACACCCACAAGCTCAGAACTTTGTTAATCATTCCCTTCTTGATGATATTCTAAATGCTGCTTCATGGAAAATGTTTCGACTTTTCCACTTTCTACTTCCTGTCTTTCATATCTGTCTGTGACAACCTGCCCTGTATTGTACCTCTGGCAGAAGCACAAACAATGCTAGTCTAAGTTACACTTGAGGAAGGCATGCCTGCAGGCATGCCCGGACTTGTGGACCTTTTTGCTAGGTGAGTTAACTACCCTCTTTCCTTTGCTTCAAAGTCTGCATATTTTATAGCAGGTAAGGTATTTTGCTACTGAAATTGGATTTTTATAGTAAAATCCATTTTAGTTAGAAATACTTACCTGCTATAACAGGGAGTTCCTCCTCCCGCCCTGCTTGTTCCCCGCCCCTAGACAGAATTAAGCAATGACAGAAGAGGCCACGCATGTGCGGTAGGTACTGTGTACTGGTGGCTTTAAAGGGGACGAACTATAAAAATCCAATTTTCATAACACATTACTATGCCCAAAGGTTCAAAGTCATCAGATTGTCTGTTAGACAGTCGTCTTCATAAAGCTGTTTATTTTGGAAAAAACACTGACAAAAAAGTTTTAACAATTAGGATTTTAGATTTTAAAAAAAAAGAGTTCCTTTTGTATTTTATTGTTGTCAGGGAATCACTGATACCATTATGTCATTGATGTCATTTATGTAATTGACTTTTAACTAACTTAATGCAATACACATGTCATTGACATAATTGAATCTGTGATTTCATTGAATCTTTGGTCCAAATTGGAGAAGAACTTAGAAGGCAATCTTAATTGATTGCTAGACATGGCTTGACGGACCCATTTCTGCCACAGTTACTTGGCTCCATCAGAATACAAGACCATGTAAATTGTCTACAAGAAACCCGCTGATATGAAGTGTCAAGGGCGATGCAAATGATTAAAACAAATTTAAAGAAATTGTGACATACATTTTTAAACTTTATAAAAGATGGTATCCAGCAGTTTTCTTAATTCCAATACAAGTAAATAAATAATAAAATAATAAAAATAGAACTCCATGTACCGAATTATGACCCAAATTTTATCAAGGTTATAGAAGTTTGCAAAACAGACTATCCCCATGACCGGCCGCAATAGCTCAGTTGGTAGAGCGTCGGCTTGCGGATCGGGAGGTCGTGGGTTCGAACCCCGGCCGGGTCTTACCAAAGACTTTAAAGTTGGTAGTAGTGGCTTCCCTCCTAACGCTCGGGGCTAAGGGGACAGCATTACGCCTGACTCGTCGGTGTCAGTATAATGGACCGGCCGGGTTCAGTCCCTGGGCACCTCATAAGTGCCCCTGTGCTATAATGATAGAAATGTCGCTGCGCAGTATCGGCAAAAATGCCGGCTAATCCCTAATCCCTAATCCCACTTTCCCCATGTGCAAATTTTAGTAAGAATTCCATATATGGGCATTGCTCTCATGTGGGTCACCAATAAGGATGAGGCTCCTGCCATTTTCTCATTGATTGGTTAGGCCAGTGGTTAAATGTGAGACTAAGCATAAGGTTAATGCAAATAGTTTAGATCCAGATCCTTCAGCTCCCTGCTGGGTCAGAATCTTTACTGAGGAGTCTCAGGCAATATGTATAGTTTCATTTATATTAAGTTTAGCAAAAAAAAGTAAGTTTTGACTATAGCATCTTAATGAATATAGAAAATTATTGGTTGTATTCTGATGTAAATATATTAATCATTCATTGTTTATTGACATCATATCTGATTTGATTACTGTCACTCTGACCTCATTTCCTGCCGTGACATGTTTAGTTGCAAGTTACAAGTTAATACTAGTGTCTTCTTTACAAATGTAAATTTTTAACTATTAGCATGCTATTTGCATATTTATAAGGCTTAGGAAAATAGTGTAGATCCAGAAAAGTCAGCTGTCTGCTGGGACATGTCTGCATTATCAGGATCTACATTATTTGCTGCTCAGTCTTTGTTTATATCAACCCTGATATGTAAAATATATAATATTAAAGCTAAAAACCCTTAGAATTTAGCATTGTTTTTTTAACAAAATGCAGGATGCTAATGGTTTAATTTGGTTTGTTGTGATTTAGACATTTTTGAGTTCTTACAATTGATCATTGGGTTGCCGAGAACAGCGACCCTTCTATTTATAATTGTTTTTGGAAATGTCTATGGGGTGACATCACAGCTTTAAGAAGCAATATGCAGGTGCTTACTGTTAGTTGTTTCACTTTGATGGGATGTTGTTATTTACTCTGTTTGTTTGCTAGAAAAACCTTCAGAAAGTGCGAGGTTGGAGCGCTCCACATACCAGGTTTAAGCACCCCGGTTGGCCCTTTTGCCGACTGACCGTTCCAAGGCAGTAACTGATGTTGTTTTTTTATGTGTGTTTTGTCTCGTCTCTGTGTTTTTGTCACATTTACATTTACCTTGTTTGCCTTTGTCTACTGGTAGTTAAAATTTAAATATCTGTGAAAATTTTGATAGGACCTTTTCTTATTTACCTAGAACTTTGACAGAAATAACAATTAAAATCTTGTTAATCAGAATTGTTGATATTTATTTTTATGTTACATAACTGCACTAAATGTTCTGCAAGGGCATTAATCATCACAGACTTCTGCAGAAACATTTTAATAGATGTGTAAAATTTCTTTGACATTCAAGTTTTGTTGGGATTTAAAAGATTTTAAAAGAAGTTTGTTTTTATGGTTACTGCGCACATAATACAGAAATGGGCTAACAGGTCACAATTGGTTTACAATCTAAATCCCATGTATATTGTACTGTGGGGGTTCAAACCCCAGCCGTGTCAAACCAA
This sequence comes from Sinonovacula constricta, assembly GCA_007844125.1. NCBI lineage: Eukaryota > Metazoa > Mollusca > Bivalvia > Cardiida > Solecurtidae > Sinonovacula > Sinonovacula constricta. The sequence goes on along the minus strand of CM017562.1, from coordinate 2,823,495 downwards.
AGACTTTAAAGTTGGTAGTAGTGGCTTCCCTCCTTATGCTCGGTGCAAAGGTACAGCATTATGCCTGACTCAATGGTGTCAGTATAATGGACTGGCCGAGTTTCAGTCCCTGATACCTCATAAGTGCCCCTGTGCTATAATGTTAAAAATGTCGCTGCACAGTATCGGCAAAAGTGCCGGCAAATCCCAAGCCCATACTTGGATCAATACATACACAGTAAGTGAGTATGTACACAAAACAATATCGGTACGATTTGACATAGTAATGACTAAAAATGACCAACAAAGGCAGGCATAGACCAACAGTTCGGGAAAGTATTAAAGGGTAAATTATTGTGTATTAAGGGTATTTGATGGAGGGTTGATTGGATGTATTTATTTAAGTAAAGGACCTGTATATATACTAAATGATTTGTTCTGTTAATTAATAATGGAAATGTTGATCCAAGGTATAAAATTGTATAAGATTTTCAAGACTCATATGTGCAACTGCACTGTGAAAACATTTTCTTTTGTTGAATGCTGTGTTTAAAACATTTTATTTTACATTATTTTCTAGCAACTTTGATGCTCTGTGTCAACATTTTCTTGTACTGTGAAAGCATTTTATTTCATGGGGCAGAAATTTCGTCGTTTGAAGAGGACGGGCATATTCGTAGGGTACTTAACTTCGTGGATTGCCCTACCCACGAAATTTAAAAAAAATGACCTTCGATTTTTGACAGATGCGAAACTGAGGCCTAACACTGAAACAGGGTCAATTGCAAAACTACAGATTAGCGAGTGACTCTGCCTATTGTCTTACGTCACGCCTGATGATATTGATCCACGGCAGCCAGTCAATGTTTTCACAGCCGAGTCTCATCAGACGACTTTTATGACACCAAACTGTCAATTAGCGTGTCATTTAAGGGATTATATTCACAAAGATGTTAGGGGCGTGGGTTCTTTCAAGGGTCTAATTTAACGAAGCTATTGACTGTCAATTAACGCCAATTAGCGTACTATGCAAACAGACACAAAACAGACCCTTGAGTAAACACGCTACACCTATAAAGTTAATCACCTTATTGAACGCAAAAAGGTGTGATATTTAATTGTACAGGCCAATGATTTGTAATAGCCATTAATTACAGAGAATTTGACGAATTAAACCATCGTTTAATTAACGTGTTACAAACTTGCAATATACGTGGCTCATACCAGTGTTGACATGATTTACAAGTAAATCTAGCATTCGAAAGTCTAACTGAGGGGATTTTGTATTGTTGGTACTTAAATTCGTGGATTGTCTTGCCCACGAATTCGACGTAATTAAATGCCCCACGAAATAAAATGCTTTCACAGTATTTAATTTTTTAACAGATTTTTGACAGTATGAGTTTATAACAAATAGCTAGAGAGCAAACATGATTTTTTTTCACATAAGTTATTTTAAAATTAAAGGAACTCAAAAAAAGGGTTAATATAAATAAGCCTTGTTGTAATCAACAATTCATTAAGCAGTTTAATAAATTGTTTTAATTGAAAAAGCAACAACAACGTGGAATTGATGTTTTATACTTCATTAGCCATCCACTTTTCACTTGTGTTAGATATTCTGTTTGAGCAAGCCCTCTGTCTGACCATTCATTTATCAGTTAGAACCAGAAACTATCTAATTCACTTAACATCCCCACCACCATCATCCATAGTCACCAATAGTTTATTGAAGAAAGCTATAATGTCAGAAGGTCATCCCTCCATTCTGAATTGTGAATAGAGTGGCCTCCTTTGAGTGTAGACAGGATTATTTGCAGTCTCTTAAGTCAGAGGTCAGTTAGTTGCCTTTTAGAACACAATCAGAACTCCTCTGGTAATTCTGCATTTGTTTCAATTATCCCTCAGGTGTATCTGGTGCAATGATACTTAAAGAATTGTGACTTTTTGTTTACTGGAGAAGATTTTACCTTACATGTAGCTCTCATGTAAATTCATGAAGTAGGTCAAGATATGTAAAAAATGATTCCCTGTTGTCAGCACTTAGAACACCCTCAGATAGTGATTCCAGAAAGTCCAGAATTTGAAGAATGATCTGCCAGAAAAGTAGTTCCTTCCACAGAGGAACTGGGCCTAGGGGTCTGACTGGCTGCTTACATCCAAGAGATGGTTTGTAACATTATCTGTGGTGTTCCAAATGTTCAGAACTCCGTAATCACAATTGTGATTATTTTAATGTTGAAGAGGAATGTTAAGATTTAAAAAATATATAGTTCTGATTTTATTGCATTTGAATAATGTGGAACATTTTTACATTTACACCTATATCAATATACACTAGCATAATCTTTAGTAACATGTTTTGTTAGGATGGCACAGTGGTTAGCATAGCCAAACATAGCCTGCGTATTAATTGTGTGACATCAGTTTCAAATCAGCCAAGAGATTCCCTAAGAATGGGAACTTATTTAGGAAATTCCAACAAATTGCGTTGGAGACAACAACATTGCACATGATTTGTCTGTCCATTACAACACATTAAAGGCTTGTCAATGGAGTTTGATTTTAATTATGTTGATTCACATTATGCTTAATGTTGTCATGTCTTTTGTTACTGGTTTCTATGGTGATGCTGGTTGTCATGGAAATCTTTGTTCTGGTTGTCATGTTCCTCTTGGTAGTGGCATTAAATCATGACTTATTCCTGAACTTTTAATTTGCCAATGTTTGTTATTAAAATTTGCCAGTGCCTGTTAATTAAAGTATGCCAATGTCTGTCATTAAAATTTTCAGATATCCGTTTTAACATTTACCAGTGTCTGTTACTAAAATTTGCCAATGTCTGTCATTAAAATTTTCAGATATCCGTTTAAACATTTACCAGTGCCTGTTACTAAAATTTGCCAATGTCTGTCATTAAAATTTTCAGATATCCGTTTTAACATTTACCAGTGTCTGTTACTAAAATTTGCCAATGCCTTATTAAAATTGCAAATGTCTGTTATTAAGTAAAATATTTAAGTGTGTGGCAATGTTAAGAGTAGATGTCATCTACATCAGTTAAATATTGAGAGTATTTAGAATGTTGTATTTTTAGTGTTAGCTTCATGTAATTTAAATTTATTTTAAGGAAACACACTCACTTCCTGTTATAGCAATTAAAAAATAATTGTGTTTTTTATTTCTTTATTGTTTGTTTTGTTTTTTAAAGTTTCCATTATGTCTTATTAGAAATACTCTTGTCATTTTGAATTTAAGATGGGGTCTCAAAATTCTTTGAATATATTATTTACATATGTGTTGTAATTTGCAAATGAAACCTTTTGTCATAGGGATGCACTATACCTGATTATTGAATAAAAGAATATGGCTGATTTAATAAATCATTGCAATCTGATCAGTTTGAAGTAGTGGTTAATATCAGAATTTCATCAGTAAGAGTTAATTTGTTTTGATTTTTTTATGTCTAAAAAAACATCAGCTGAAGTGTGTTTACTGGAAACAACACTTCGCAAATTTTAGTCAAATTAAGAAAATAAAAGAGGTGCAATGCAAACTTCTTGCGACAGTTGAGTTTTTTTTTTCGATATTGTTCTTGTTGAGGATGTATATGAAGAAGAAGATGATGATAATGATGCTGATTATGATGATGATAATGATGATGATGATTTTACATAAACTTTTTTACTCCATTACTTGTACCTGAACTGAAAGGATGGCTTCATAAGAAACAAATAATTTAGCCTTCTACATGTTTCAAGGCAAAGTAGCTGTTGTTGCTTTGTTACTGGCTAAATTTGGGCAGAATTAGGTGGATTGAATAACTGGAAAATGAAGATAATCACATGTTATTTGGAAAACTGTCCCTGTAAGTCTGACACCTTAGAGTTAAGTCTGACACCTTAGAAGATGGATTTTTATGCACGTTAAGTAGATGGTAGCCAGTAGTGGAGCCGTGATTAATCAAGCAAAACCGAGCTAATGATTGCTTTCCTTCATACTGACTGAGATGATCAGACCAGAAAATTGCTGTTGCAGGGGGGAAAGAAAAAAATATTGTACCAGTAGTTAAGAGTGAGAGAAAAATGGGAGATAGAGGGAGAGGGAGAAATAATAAGGGAAAACAGCTTGGGAAGAGAAATGAGATGCCTGTAACAGTGAAAAAGAAATGAAACAGATGTTAAAAGTCTTGGCATGTCATACACAGTGATGGCCCTATATCTACTTCATGTGAACATTGTCAACAGACTTGTTCATGGGAAGATACACCCACACTTCCAAAAAACAAACATACAAACAACAACAAAAACACAAATAAAAAACACACACAAACACAAAAATTACCTGTACCAACAATATGGTTGACTGAGTAGATAATGTAGCTGTGGAAATATTTTTTCTCCAAACTTAGAAATCTCCATACTTGGAGGCGATGTTGAAGTTAAGCATCATTCCCTTGACATTAATCTGTTGTTCCCCACATATGATATCATAATAAAGAAAAAACTCTTATTTCCATTTTTTATCCTCATAGTACGCTATCTTGGTCAAACTGGAACTCATAAAGTTTCTATATAATTCCTAGGAATGTGTAGAAAACTGTATTATCCCAGGTCTACAAGTAATAAATTTGCCAGGTTTGAACCTGGTTTAAAGTCTATAGAACTTAATTATTGACCAAAGTCCAAAATATTTTTTTTCACTTAGATGTTTGCCTTATTTTAAACACAACATATAGAAAATGTACAGGGTAATTTCCTCACATCAATTTGGTTACTGACAGTATTCTTCCAACATAATTTGCTGTGCGTTTTGTTTTTGTTGTGCTTTATTTTTGTTGTTGTATAGAATGCAGGCACATTACAGCTAAGAAACTGCTGGTTTTAAACTTTTTAACATGCGCAGAAATGTTGACTTTATAAGAATCCCTCATTTAATGAAGAAAAATTGGAAGTGAGGATGTGTATATGTATTACAAATTTAAAAAAAAAACACACAAGAAAAGTGTTAATTAATCTGATTATAATCTTCAATTTCCTCAGCAACTACATAAGTTATATAATTCCAAGTAGTTTCATTATTTTGCTGAAAAGAAATTAATTATTGTTTAAGATACGAACCAGAATGTTGATTCAGAAGTCTGTCTGTCACTCATTTAATTAATTAGTTAATTGGATTGGAAGCCACTTGTTTATTTGCCCATTGATTAGCTTGATTTATTGTTCAATAATTTTCCTAAGCATATAATAATTTTTATTTCTGGTTGTATTACAGATGGATGTTATAAAAGTTTTTTTGTTAATTTGATAAATAATGATATTTTACAAATATAATTATGGCTTTTTAGCTTAATATTTTTTTAGTGGAGGAAGATCCTAGAAAATATCTGAGTAGGTTTTTCCACCAGATGATAATTATGCCAGTTGGAAGAATTTCAGGCATGACATTTTTGTTCCCGACTTGAACCTTCATTGTTTGACTGCAAGGTTAAACAGCGGCTACTTACTTGGGCCTGGATAACTCCTGTGTAGGTTTGGATATAAGTTAATCCAGCGGAACAGGAAATACTCTGAACAGTCTTTCATGAGGGTGGCTTGTTCGTGGTAAAGACTTTGGACTCGGGATTGGAGGGTCCCGAGTTCAAACCCAGAAACTGACCACATGATGTTTGAGCAAGACTATTTACTGCTCGTTCCACCACATACTTTGTACCTGGTACTGGTTCTACCCAGGAAGTTGGCAGTGGAGAGGGATTAATACAAGTTGAAAAAACTTGCTTCCTAATCAACTATAAATAAAATGTTTAAAGTAAACATTTTTAGCAGTACTTTTTATGCTTTTCTTGTCAAACTAAAGATGATTGTTGAAGCAAAAGCATATTCACATAATGATGGAGAGAAACTAATTTTTACTTTTAATGATCTGTAAATACAATTAAACATGGGTGAAAGTTTTCAGGATTATGCCTGAATTCAGGTTTCTGTGTGTCTGAAAATGGTTGATTTTCTTTATTTTCCCTATATAAATAGACTCATTTTCAGAATTTCAGGTTTTTCATAATTTCTAACTTTCACCCATGATTAAAAAACCAGCTAGTAAAGTGAGTCTAAAAAAGTAAGAGCGCTTTTTGGACAAATGCTAAGGAAAAGTTCCTGAGGTGCTCGTGGCTTAGCAGATAGTCTCTGACTTGAAACAGATCCTCACTATATGGGTTTAAGTGTCATTCAGGACAAGAACTTTCTTGTTGGACCTGTGGTTCTGCTCAGACATTTTTTAATGGTCCTCCATCAGTAACAGCTGGAATTCACCACAATGAGCGTAATAGTGTGTGGTGTAATGTATCTTATCAAACAGAAGTCCTGGATTTAAGCTGCTGTCCTGAGTAACAGTAAATAAATCTAATCAAGTCTTCAGTAAGATGTATGCTGGCAAAAGGCCTCTGTAGTAATTGTATTATTGCTCCCTGTACTCTGCCATGCTGGAGATATTTCTTTGTTTAGTTAGCAATATTTTATTAAATACATGGAGAATGTATCATTAAGGTTGGGTGAAACCAGTAAATATATTTGGCAGAGCAGATACTGGTCTGTAGGGAGAAGTGCCACTGGAAATTTGAATCCATTTTCAGAGTGTATCCTTTGATAGGCTTTTATAACCGCTTTTGTCTATTGCTGAGGTAATTTTGAGTGGTTCTTCTGACAGTCTTCACCCACTTTTGTCAATCACTGGGCGCATGAAGAGTGGTTCCCCTGACAGCACTTTGCCCATGTTGTTCTATCTTTGCATTCATGTAGAGTGGTTCCCCTGACAGGGTTTTGCCCACTTTGTTCTATCACTACATTCATGTAGAGTGGTTCCCCTGACAGGACTTTGCCCACTTTGTTCTATCACTACATTCATGTAGAGTGGTTCCCCTGACAGGACTTTGCCCACTTTGTTCTGTTACTGCATTCATGTAGAGTGGTTCCCCTGACAGGGTTTTGCCCACTTTGTTCTATCACTACATTCATGTACAGTGGTTCCCCTGACAGGACTTTGCCCACTTTGTTCTGTTACTGCATTCATGTAGAGTGGTTCCCCTGACAGGGTTTTGCCAACTTTGTTCTATCACTACATTCATGTAGAGTGGTTCCCCTGACAGGGTTTTGCCCACTTTGTTCTGTTACTGCATTCATGTAGAGTGGTTCCCCTGACAGGGTTTTGTCCACTTTGTTCTATTACTGCATTCATGTAGAGTGGTTCCCCTGACAGGGTTTTGTCCACTTTGTTCTATTACTGCATTCATGAAGAGTGGTTCCCCTGACAGGGTTTTGCCCACTTTGTTCTATCACTACATTCATGTAGAGTGGTTACCCTGACAGGGTTTTGCCCACTTTGTCCTATCACTACATTCATTGTGGCTTATCTGATGTGGTTTTACCCTCTTCTGTGTTTATGTTTTATACACAGGACATTTGTTATTTGCATGGAGCTAAAAAAACTTAGTTTTATGACTTGAACATCCTCTTGTCAGCCTAACAGGTTCTTTATAATTATTGACACATTGTTTTTTCCCCCAATTTTGACTAGTCTTCCTACAGTTGTTTATTGAGTTGCTACCTGTTAAATGCCTTGTTCTCCAAGTTTTTTTTTTTTTTACTATGGCTGTGTTTATTATTGGCTACTTTTCTTTGCATTTATATTTATTGCTCGACTACTTTTCCTTTCTGATTGTTCATTCTTCCATACCTTTTTGTTGTACATTTTGTCTGGTATCCAGCCTGATAAAATGTCTGGCATACAAAGCTGCCTTTCCAAGTAACTATATAAATCAAATAAAGTCTTCAGCTAGACTGTACTGGTGAAAGACCTGTGCTGTAATGCTGTTATTGCTCCCTGTTATTCCCAATGTTAAAGATAACTACCTTGTTGAGTTAGTAATATTTTATTAAATACATAACAAAGGTATCATTAAGGCTGAGGGAAAACCATAAATATGTTTGGCAGGACAGATATTGGTCTATGGGGAGCAGTGTGACAAGAGGTTTAAGTCGATGTTAAGTGGTTCCTCTGCCAATGAATTACCCACTTTTGTCTATTGCTATGTTTATGGTGTTACGTGCTTTTCTTGCTGATTTTCTTATGGCATCAAGCGTGATGGCATCTAATGATAATGGGTGGGGCTTTTAGAGCCCAACAACTCAGTTACAAAATAGAGCAATGGGCATTGAAACTAGTTTAAAGTGTTACTAAGGGATTCAGCTGCAGAAATTGTGTGACACATGTACTTTCTACTTTTGTCTGTCACTCTGTAATGAGTTTCACAAACTACAAAGATAGGTTTGAAAACTTGTTTGAAAACACTAATTGACTGTAGTTCACATGTGCAATAAAAAAGTAACACCTGTGATGTACAAATATTGACATAAATGGGCACATAAACAGCACATTCCTGTGTAAGATTTCATTAAACTAAATATATTGTAAAATTATTATAAAAGCAATGTAATCTGTTGGCACTTAACCAAAATTTTAAGGTTTTAATGTTTAAATATTGAGGTATTTCACGACAAAAACAGCCCCAACAATTTTATGTACCATTGATTGGGAAACTACATGTTAGTTTACACCTATTTATTTACACTTAATTGGGAAAACAGGATCTTTCAACTTACATTAAAAGCTCTCAACTGCCAACTTCCTGGATTGAACCAGGCGTCAGTACTGAATACCTGTAGCAAATAAATTGTATATAATAATGCATTAAACAGTCTTGCTCAAAGACAAGTAACCGTGGTTAATTTTAGGTGTTCAGACTTGTTTAGGTTAACTGTTTTGGTTAACTTCTGTCTATCACAAAGTTAATGTAGAGAAGCTCCTCTGACAGGGTTTTGCCTACTTTTGTCAGTTGTTAGGTTTTGATGGTGCTACACATTTTCCTGACAAGTTCATTGATTGTTTTTTTTTATTGCATGCTATGTCCTTAAGACCTTTCTGATGTTGTTTATTCTATGCCTTTCCCTTTAAAGTATGTTAAGTTTTCTGACAGGTTTAATTTCCATTTGTCTGACTTAATGCTTTATTTTTCCATGATTTGTCTTAATGTAAATTATGCTTCACTTATTTCTTGATTCATTCTAGCAGTGTTTGTTGTCTTTTACCTTTGTTAAAAAATATCAGCTAACCTCTTCCAAAAACCATCTGGAAAAATATGGGACATTTAATATACAATGCTGTGTATAGCCTTATTATAGTTATGTTGCATGCCTGATAAACTAGCTTACATTGAAAATTGTTTACTATTCATATTTACTGCATATGTTAGTAAAACAGAAAATAATGACTTCATGGTTTTTTTTCATAACTTGGAGTAGATTTAAGGCTTTTGAAACACGAAAAAAATGTTGTTTTTTCAGTAGGAGACTAATAGAGCCAAAATTAGGCAAGACAGGAAAAATATGATACAAAACACCAGAAAAAGAGCTTAAATGGTTGTAAAAGCTTGTTATATTTTAAAAGATTTGAAGTACAATGTCTTATGTATGTAAAAGAAAAACAACTACACACAGCAATCAATGCAAGAATAAATAAAATGACAAAGGGAGCTTTTTTAAACACCTGCCATACTGCACAAGAAACCTTGTGATCAGGAATGACAAAGGGAGTTTTTTCTGTACAGAATTATTTTTTTTAAGTTAACAGAAATTTTGTTTATAGTTCCACATGTGTAAAAGATTTGATTCCCCTGTGAGCCAAATCTCACATTGAAGAGTTGCTTTACATGCAAATGTTTAAAATCTCTGGATTGATCCCCACAGTTTTATAAGTTAATGAAATTTTGAATTGAGATTTATGTTCTAAGATTTGAGTTGTATGATTTACTCTTCACTTGTTCTATTAAATTCTGTTTTCTTCTTTTTTCAAGCTTTCTCATATCCAAGTAACACTACTGCCATATTTTGCTTTCTGTTGGTGTACAGTTTATTGATTATCTACACTTAGAGGTCTGTAACACTTTCTTTCCTTGTATATTCTATCATATACAATGTATCTATATATGGTTATATATATTTATTTATGTATATTTGAACAGTTTAATGTATTTTTCAAATACATGATTGTTCAAAATATTATTGTAGTACCTGGTCTAAACCAGTCTTCCAATAAAGAATACAAAGATAAGTGATAATTTTGCATGCTTTGCAAAGACATAAAGTTGCATGAACAGAGGGGTTACTTAGGACTGGAACTGTCTATTTCTTGCAAAAGTTAGTATCAAAATAAATAAATAACCAAATTAATCCTTATTACCTGAAAGGTCCTCAAGTAGTAGATTTGTGTCAACATTGACGCATAAATATGCAGCGTCATTGCAGGTATTTCCTATCAGAGTCATGCTGCAAAGGTAACTATTTATAAACTAAGAAAACTATGTGACACCTTAGGTTAGATTGCATCATATCATCATCCAGGTAGTCCACTCTGACAATGATAAAGAGAATACCAGGTTAGTTTTGATATAGATAAATGTTATCATGCGAGGCTAAGAAAATCAGAAAACCCGAGGCTCTGTCAAGTGCTTTCTTATTTTCGGGCCGAGCATGATAACATTTATCTATATCAACATTAACCTGGTATTCCTTTTATCCCACCATCAACCGTTTTTTCAAATGGATTAAAAAGGGAAACATTTAAATTTACAGCTACTGCTCCTCCCCTACATGATCTGACATTCTAATGCAATAAACAAAATTTATGCACATGCATAGAGTAATTTGGCTATAAGAAATAGTTCTCTTTTACAATTAAAGATAAGACAATAAACATTATTTCTTTTATGTTATTTGCACTAAACATAAGGTTGTAATTTTTTTGATTACATTAATTAAAAATAATGGTTGGAAAATAACAACAACAAAAATCACACCCTCGTATAAAAGCCATACGTGTAGTATGTAATGTCAAGGCTGTTTAACATAAAAGTTGCTATGCATATGGCATTAAGAAACACGAATTACATTCGAGGTTTGTGTGTGTTTGTGGTTGTAACAAACAGTTTGCTCATGGATTTTAATTCGAAGATATTTGTGTTTTTGACAGGGTTACTTGCGAAATTTGGAGAAATGTTCGGATTGGAGGTGCTGTGCTAGTGTTCATGTTTAAGTCTAGAATCTGTGATTTATTAGCACATTTGTCCAGATTTGTGCAGTCAGCTGTATTTGGTTCAACTAAAGATTGTGTCTATCTAAACCATTTGAATGTTCATCATGTAACGACATTTGATTATCAGGGTCTGTCCTCAGATTAGGAAGCTGATTGCTGCTTTCTGAGACAGCCAAAGATTCAAGATCAATTTCCTTCTCAAAACTGTTGGGATTAAAGCCATATTTTGCCTTGAAATGCTCGTAGCTCATCTCTACAACACTGCTTAGGTTTTCACACGATTTTTCATCACATTCTTTCAATTCACACCAAATAAAATCAGAACAACAGGGACTCACATAGTCTGACATTTTGATAGTTTTTTTTTTTTTTGCCGACTGCAAATTCGTACTTTTATTGATTTTATTACTAATACTAACAGTTTTAATCACGTTCCTGTATTACATGTTGTTTCATATTTTTGCAAGTTTTTGAATTGAAAATGTGTACATTTTGATTAATAAAGCTTTTCTCATATATATATATTTTTTTTTCAAATTTTCTATATCATCGTTAAATAAAACTTTAAAAGACAGCGATGAACTGTCCAGTTAGCTCAGTCGATTAAGACGCTGCTACTAAAATTTTCAATCCAACTGCTCTCATCCCTGTTTTTTTTAATAGCCTTGTTTGCTCTATTTAACCAATCTTTATATTATGGACATTTTTGGGGTGACCACAAGCATAATTACGGGATAAATGAGTTTCGCTCTCATAAACATTCCTAAACGTTTCGTCAAAAAAGTAGTCGGGCTTAGAGCAGGTGCGCGAATATCGGTTGATAAAGCTCATCTTTATCACACAGGTTATATCAACCGATATTTACAGAGATGGTGGGATAAAACTATTTTTAGAATAGATCACTAACATGTTTTATATTCGATTTGGAATTAATGAACATTTTATTTGATTTGTTTTTATTAAGTTTGTACTGTCTAACAATATAGGTAGCATTCAAAATCGTCTAAGACTTGAGTAAAAGTCTATGCGGAAATAATGCTCAATTTCCGCAAACAGAGGAAAAAATATGTTACATGCATTTAATACGGGCAAACTGTCGGATACCACCTTTAAAATAAGAACTTAATCCTTTGCTTAACTAAAGAAGCTGACATAAGCATTTTAATCTTGTTTTTTCTGGACACATTGTAAACAAGACCATGCATAATTACAGCTTGTTGTCACCTGCTTTGTCAGTTGACATTTAAAACTGCAACAAAATCTGTGATGTACCTTTGACATTTTGTAGCTAATTTCTCCAAATGTGTAGGATGTTTTCATCTGTTGATGTAAATTTATTTCCTCTAGCCATTCTAATCAAATTCAAAGGAACTAATATCATAACAAGCTTGACTTAAAAACAGTCCTTGAAATATATGCAATATTTAAGCATGCCTGATACCCCCTCAGTGTTAAATTTCCTAAAGACAGTGTTAATTATCTTCCAGCAGAAAATAAGTTATAAGATGAATCAGAGGGATTTTTTATTATTCATGTCGAAGGATGGAAACGTAAGATTAAGTGACAGAGACCTTGACTTGATTTACCCCAACAGCAGTCCTGTACTTCTTCCCATTAGAAAGCTTTAAAACAAATTTTGTAATTTCCTAGTTCTGATAGAAAATGTTATGTGGAAATAATATCCTGTGGGCCACCTACTTGCCATACAACATATCACATTATAGTGTCTAGACTTATGATGAAATTGATGTGTAAAAATGGAATAATTGTTCACTGCAGTCCTGACATATATATGGGTTAAAAGAAAATAAACGCATCTTTTAAATTAATTAACAAGGTTCATGTATTTTGAAGCTGTAAAAAATCCGTTTAAGGTTAATGTAGTATGGAAATATTGTATGGTTGTAAATATCATGTCACTCACTACTCCATTGTTGTTGAAACTATTTTGAGGTTTTCAGATATCACTCTGGAATTTGTGAACATAACCTTACTTTGAGTGTCTTAATCTTTAAACAATTTGTTACTCTTACTAGCAATGGTTATCAATGATGTAAATATTACCAGTTTTGTATCTTCTTTTGGAATCGTCTGGGTTATATATAGACCCATCTCTACTTTGGTATTCTCAATGGCAAAGAAGATTTGCCCAAAATGCACAGACGGTGCCTAGAGTGTGTGATAGCATTTCACTTCATTTCTGGTCATTGTTATAGGCCAAGAATAGCCAAACAAGCCAAATTTAACCTGAAGGGCTGCTAGTTTTATGGTAAGAAAAGAAAAGACTCATTTGGTAACATCAGAACAGACTGTAGATATTTGTGGAAATAATGTCCATATAATTGGCATAAGTACATGTGATGTGCCTTCTTAATTTATTCAATAATTCACATATTGTTGTACTTTTCCTACAACTGCATTGTTTTCTTATTATATGTTAAGATATTACAATTTCATTTTCATTCAGAATCTTTCCAATATGTGAATAAAGATTGTCCATGCCTTCTCTGGTAACGTAATCGGTAGAGAATTGGCTCCAGGTACGGGAGGTGCAGATCCCAAGCCAGTGTCGAGACAGGCTGTGGTATCGTATCAAGTGTTCACAGCATGCTATACTTAATGAAAGGCAGCACTATGTCTGCTTTGAGTGGACAATGTCTCAAGATAACTGATATACTATTAGTGGGACGTTAAACACATAAACAATAAACAATAAGATTTTGTATGTATAAAAGAAAGTGTTCTGCAAGAGCCTAGTTTTGCACCTTTAATGGATTTATTATTTCTTACAAAACTATAATAAGTTACATTTTGTTGAAAAATATTACCCATACTACATGTAGTAATAGCGGTGTAACTCAAAAAAGAAAGGTGCCTCCAATTAAACTTTATCTATTATACAGCTAACATTGTATTTAGAACGTTTGTGTAACAGTTACTGGAATGTAGGACAACAAACAATGTGTGGGTGTTTTGTTCATCTAGAAAATTACTTGGCGCTTGTTTCATCTATCTAGACAAACATGGACAGGGGTCGTTTTGACCATCTAGACAAAAATACTTAGGGTGTTTTGTCCATTTAGACAAAATTTCATGGGTGTTCTGTCCATCTTGACAAAAATACTTGGGGGATATTTTGCAGGTGCGTGGGGGAAGGTGCGGTCCTCCACCTAGACAAATACTTGGCCTGGGGTGTTTTATTCACCTAGACAAAAAATACTTTGAGATGTTTTGTCCACCTAGATAAAAAATACTTGGGAGTGTTGTGTCATCTAGACAAAAATACTTGGCGGTGGGGTGGTAGTGTTTTGTCCATCTAGACAAAAATACTTGGCCTGGGGTGGTAGTCAGTATGTTTGCCAATCACTGCAGTAGTTAGCACACTTAACTTAGAAGCGCAGTGACGAGTGCATGGACTCCAGGTTTGTAAGGTCCCCAGTTCAAACCAGGGCAGCTACTTACCATAGAAGTTAAAAATCATAGTGGTAAGGCTCCCTTTCTAATACTTGAGCAAATTTAAGGGTAGTTCCATGACTTGTGGGTCTGGTGCGAGGTGTTCACAGTATGCTATATACACATTGGAGATACAATGTAGCACTACTCGTATGTCTGCTTCATGTGGACATCATCCCCGAAATGAAAGATTATTTGTGAAACAATAAACCTAAGAAACAAACAAATAGCACGTAGCCAGAGACAGCTTGAAATACTCATCCTTCTATGATATTAAGATTGACTTTCCACATGTCTCATGGCTATGTTATTTCCTTGGCAGACAATGGATGAATCTTGAACTTGACATATCGAGGTAAACACAGACTGAAAAAAAAAAGGAATCGCACTCAAACCAATATTTACCAGTATTACAGCTATTGCACTATATGGGGATAAAAAAAACAAAGTATATCAGGCATGTATGTTTTGCAATGGTCTAGCAATGTCAAAGACATGGCGACTTTAGAGAAAAAATTGCCAAAGTATTGTATGCTTACTCCAACATTGGCATTATTTAATGCATTATTTAATCAAGATGCCATCTTATTAATATTTATTCATTTATTTTATCTCATTGCCTTATTGAACACATTATAAGAAATGATTAAATTAATTGATGTTGAAATTCTACATAATTGTTCAAATACTTTTCTTTCTTTTAGTTCATCTCAGCACAAAGTTCACATCTGTGTTCATGTCACATTGTGCTGTGCCAACAGTTAGCATGGAACACCAAGGCTGAGTTTTAATCCAACTTTTACCAAACTTGTCAGAACATGTGTCAGGATGAAATACAGTAAAACCCCTCTTTCAAGACCACCTACTGTTCTGTCTCACAGCAGTTTAATAGTGAACTGGCCTTAATAGTGAGTTGATCGAAAAAGTGAGTTTGGGCGAGCACAAGAAAGTGTCCATCTCATACATCTCTGACCGTTGTAAAGGGACATAAATCAAAAAACACACTTCTTTTCAAAAAGGTTTTAACAGAATTATGCTTTTTCATAATGAAAATAGTTAAACTCATATAAAACATTGATTCAATAAAAATTACTTATGATTATCATGAATGTTATGAATAAACTGTGTAAATGTATAAGTCATTGATTTAATGAAATATATGTCATTGTAGCAAAGTTTTAATGTATTAGCACACTTTAGATGTGTTGATAGCACATATCTATAATGTATCAATCTCATTCTCGTACCCAGAATTATTTTTTTTACAAGAGTTCACTTGAAGAAGCTGTCCCTTGTTTGTTTTTCACCCTTCCTTTGACTGATCGAATCGTAAAGCTCTTGAATGTTTCTCCATAACCAGTCAGTAAGCACATGAATGACTAAAATCATTACCTATGTATGACCTGGTGACCTAGATTGTAAATTGAAAACATGCTGGAAGGCACTATTTTGCCAATCAGCATGTGCAAGGACACCATGGGTGATTTGTTGTTCCAGTCAAGATGGTAGCAGTTGAGTTCAGTGTTTACAAAATAAATACACAATGTGTTCTAGTAGAACTGGTTGTTATGCTGAATTAGCAGCATGCCGGTTATTGTGGTCAGGACTCTCATTTAAAAAAAATGCCAAATAGTTTGTACTTACAAAAATTCACCTAAATGTGAAAGACGTGGTCACTTCAGTGGCATGCTCGTTAGGTGGCATTTTACTGTATTAGTACAAAACTGGTTAATATTGTCAAAAGTAAGTAGCTAAGTAAAATTTAAGAAAAAAAAAACGCCTAAAGGTCCAGAATCTCATCAAATTGTTTGTTTGCATAAATATTTAAATTCATGCCTTGCTAACATGGATCAAAACTTTGACAAAAATACAACTTACAAATTGCTAGAGAATACATGAATGAAGTAATCTTTACCAAACCAGGTCAGAATATTTACCTGACATCTAGGGTATAAGTGTAACAGGGTCAGGTGGGTCCAAAAGAGAGGTCACAGGGTCAGGTGGGTCCAAAAGAGAGGTCACAGGGTCAATTTTAAGAAAAAAATCTATTGTTATTATATTAGGGACTTCAGTTCGAAGCCTAGTCATGTAGGGTCGAAAAGTAGGTTTCTGAGACATTTTTTGAAAAATCTGTTAACACACTAGAGGCAGCATTTTTGGCACAGTCACTTGGTCAGAATGTTTGTCTGTTTAAATGCTTAGATGAGTTCGAAAACAGTCTCATTGGCATGAAGAGTACATCACTGGATAAAATTTTATAAGTAAAAGAACACTTTTTCTCACACTGAAAGTCACATTTATGGCCAAAACTTAACCAATCTTATTAAGATCATTTGTCTGCAAGAAATCTTGGATGTGTTTGAAACTCATGTTGGATCAAAAAGTGTGTTACTAAGTCAAATTTTAGAAGAAACAAGCTTGTAAAAAATTTAGAGGCAACATTTATGGCATAATCTTTGTCCAAAAAAAATGAAATTATCATTCTTCTTTACTGAATGTCAGGGTGCTCGGGTGAGCGATACAGGGCCATCATGGCACTTTTTTTCACTTGAACTTATGAAAACAAAAACTGAAAAAAAAAGTATGTATGTGTTCAAGGTGCACAGTGGCTTGTGCCTTAAATGCATTTGACAGAGATGGCACAACTTTAAAATGACAAACATAAATGTCCATTACATTTGCAGTAATTAGCTGCAAAGATTAGAAGGTGCAACACAGATTTTGTTACAGTTTTAAATCTCAACTGGTGTCAACTAAACTGCTTTAAATAAAATACATGGTGTTGTTGACAGCCACTTTAGAAACAGTAACACAATTTAAACTTTGTTTTCTTCGATGACAATAGCAAGAGAACACTTAATGTGAATTCATTCAACAAACTGCATGATTCCCAGACAAATCCGTACAGGAAATGCATAGTACAAAGTTGAACAGAACAGCTTCAACAATATTTGTTCAAATCAGTTCCCTGGTTTCAGCACAATTGTCCTTAAAAATATTAATTTACTGTTCTTTTATTTAACTCGACCAAGAAAAAAGATGTAATTTTGTGGAAAAGGTTAACCATTGTTGTCCCCTGTCAGAATATACATGTTGTATTGTGTATTAAAAAGTTTACAAAAGTATCATCCTAAGAAAAATGGTATAAGAATGTAAACAATCATTGAATATAGCAACATCAAATGTCCAAAACTTTTTCCAACCTCCCAAATTTTTTATTCTATAACCATTGTGGATCAGTAGTGTTGTGGCATTGTCTGTATTCTTTCATCTTTCAGTCTGTCCATCTGTCTGTCTCTCCTGCCATCCAGCTGTAGGTGCTGTGTTGTTTGCATCATCGTTTAAGGACTTTTTGCCCTTTGATTTGTTAACAACTTGATTATTATTTTCTTTTTTCCTGAAGTCATAGATCTGTAGTTCTTTGTTATATTTAGATAAAGCTTGGGAAAAAGGTTTATAAGAACAGGAAAGTGATGTGCACATCAAATATTTGTCTATCTTTTAATGGAGTTATAGCCCTTTCATGGAAAAAATATATGATTGATTTTCTTTTCTAGGTCATGAGTCAGTTGTGCTTTGTAAGGTTTAAATGAAGCATCTTAACAAGATTTATAATTACGGGAAAAAGATACACTTGCATGTTGTGAGATTTCTCAATATGTAAGTGGAGTTATCATTCTTAAATTTAATTTATTTTATATTTTTTTCCACATATTTTTTTTTTCCTGACCCATTTTTCAGTATTGCTTGTTAGCTTAGCTAAACTTATGTCAAGGTGAACTATCATCACTGTCCATGACACTGGGATAGTTGGCCTGCTTTCAGAATAATGTGACTGGGTGTGGTATCATGTCAGGTGTTCAAGGCATGATGTATACAGTGAAGGTAGCGCTATCTGCTTCATTTGGACACCGTTGCTAGATGACTGAAATAATTCGGAGTGATTATTAACCCAATAAATAAATGGATAAATAGTCACAAGCCCACAATCTTCGCATTTGGAATGGACCTTGGTTGTAGTGAGTAGATAATCACCTTTGGTTTTGAGGTTAGTGAAACTTAAGACAAGGTCACAGTGATCTTGAGCATCATTTTAGTTTAGATTGATATCTAGAGAGCCCATTAGCCTACAGTCCCAAAACTTGGTAGAGACATTGGTCTTATGGCGTGGATGACTTTTTATATGCCGTCAAAGATGGGACATATTATAGGATCACCCATGGTGGTCAGGTTGGCGGGCTGTTGCGAGGCATCCTGATGTTTGTCTGGAGCATAACTCCAGCACTATCAAAGCTATTGACTTGATTCATAGGTGGATAGATCTCATTGAGAGAGAGTGCAGTGAACAAGAACAATCACTCTGCACATCATGATTTTGGAGTTATTCCCCTTTGTTTAATTTTCTTTTTCAGAGCATAACTCTTATATTATCAAAGCTATTGACTTGACACTTGATACATAGATAGGGCTTATTGAGCCAAGATGCAGTGCACAGGAACCATAACTCTCTACTTCATGATTTGGGAGTTATGCCCCTTTGTTTAATTTTCTTTTCCGGAGCATAACTCCTATGTCACCAAAGCTATTGACTTGACTTGTGGATAGATATCATTGAATAACTTAGATTCTTATGGAAGATAGAGGCTATATAGTGCCCGTGTCTGTCTGCTTAGCTGTGTGCTATCTAAGGTAGAGGCAAACTGAGAAGCAATCTGTCTCATTGTCTCTGCTAATGGAAACTCTCTAAGGTTTATTCTGTGATTGATGAGCTTGAAATTTGTGTCTTAGCCAATATAGCCATTTTTTCACACAAAATCTTCCCAAATGAAAATGAAACTTTTCACACAAAAGCAGTTTATGAGTACAAGATGATATGAAATCGTCGACCAGTTAGTATGTGCATCATTAATGTATATTGTACAGGGAGGTATAGATAAAGAGCTGGACCTTGTTTTGTAATTGTTGCTAAAAAGAATGTTTTTTTTGGTTATATGAACACATGAGGTCCTATGAATATTGATGAATGTTAAAAATTTGGAAAAAAAAAACAGATAACAAAGGTATTTGCATCAATGATAAAAGTATAATTGGCAAAAAACATAGAGATAAGACATTACATAAAATAAGGTAATATGGAGAGTTGCTGCCTACTATTAGGCATCATCATTAAAAAATGTATTCAAACAGTCTTTCCTTTGAGATACCAACGGTTAAAAAATGAAAAGGATAGATTGTTGACATCTTGCAACAGCATATATTGAATAATTTGTCAGAACTAAGCCACACATACACTCATGGTGAGAAAAACATAAAATTTCCATACCAGAATAAAACATAGTTAAAGGCAGAGTAATGCCAGAATTTCTCATGAAAATAAAACTATCCTGTCTTGGTACAAAATTGAGTTACCAGTCACAGTTAAACATCGTTCAGACTTTCATTAAATTGTTTTGAACCTTTAATTGGATAATTTTATATTACAAGGTTTGCAAATTGGCCTTGGGCTGTTTAATTCTTTCTTAAAAATCTTTTACAGCAGTGTTCGCTTTTGTCAAAAATTTGACTGTCCTAGGCAAGCAAAAGTTGCGTACCATTCAAAATTTACCATTTTCCCATTTTGGGTGTATTTTTAGCTCATCTGAGCACAACATGCTCAATGTGAACTTTTCTGATGCCCCTTTGGCTGTTGGGCGCCAAGCGGAGTAAACAATTAGCTTGTGAACATGCTAGGGGCCACGGTTTATCCAGTTTTCGTCAAACATGGTTAGAATGTTTGCCTGCATGATATCTTAGATGAGTTTGTAACTGGGTCACATGGGGTCAAAAACTAGGTCCCTAGGTCAAATTTTGAAAAACCCTTAGGAACACACTTGAAGCCACATTTATGGCCTAACTTTCACCAAACTTGGTCCCGGTGTTTGTCCGTAAGAATCTTGAATAAGTTTTTAACTGGGTCACATGTGGTCAGAAAGTAGGTCACTAAATAAGATCATAGAAATATTGTGAACACACTAGAGGCCACAAACTTAGCCAGAATGTTTGCCTGCATGAAATCTTTCAGGAGTAAATTACTGGGTCACGTGAGTTAAAAAAAATAGGTTACTAGATCAGATCTTAGAAAAAACTTGTGAGCATGCTAGAGAACACTTTTATGGCCCAATCTTAAGCAAACTTGGCCAGAATGTTTGCCTGCATGAGCCTACTAAAAGCCTGTGTCTTTAGGTGAGCAATTGAGGACCATCATGGCTCTCTTGTTTTAGCTACATATAGTATATCTTCCTTTGTAACACCACAGGGAGCATCGGTCGGTTCCACCAGTACCTTCTTACCACAGTAACAGACACTAGAGAAATTTGTTTTGTTTTTGTAAAACACCATCGACCAATTATGATCATTATGACTTTGTCCAGCTGTTTTTGTATAATGATCATAATTGGTTGCTGCATTGTATCTCATAAACAGAACAACAAAAACCCACATAAAAAAAGCCTAAAAGCATAAATACTTGAAGCTTGTTGACATGCAATATTTGTTTTGTTGGATTGGAGGTGCACTTATTGATGTCTCCATAAAAAAGCATCTTAATTGTCATTTTCAAGCTTGCTTTTTTGTTTAGAAAGCCCCTTAAACATTTTCCAGATAGAACCATTAATCTTCCCAAGGCCAAGTTGAATGTCCTTCAACATAAAATTATCTGAATAAAGGCTCAGATTCAATTGAATGAGAAATAATGATGCTTTACTGTAGAAACTGGCATTTCAACTTAAAACAACCCTCACTATTGGAAACTAAACTTTGACCACATTGAACGGACACAGGATACAATTATCAATTTTATTGCAATAATGTCATATTCCCCCAATCAGACAACTTTTTTCAAAGATGTTAAACTAAACATTCCCAACTTTGACAAAACATTTTTAAGAGCCCTAATCTAAATCCAAACAAAACTTCTGTAACCAATTTTGATCAAACTTGTTACAATATATTAATATTTATCATTTATTTTATATTTTTCAATATCAACTGGAAATCTCCCTAATCAAAGTTGCCTTTGTGTGAAAATTTTCAATTTCGTGGGCCAGGATCATCTTCTTAATTTTGTGCATCAAAAAACAACAACCTGGATAGTGTAACGATACATTGAGACATTTGCTCACACTTTGATAAAAGTTATTTATAGACTGGATTTCAAATCTAAAGAACCTTAACTTTTTGTTATATAATATGACATATATAACGGCTTTTTATTGATAGTTGAAATGATTATTTTAAATTATTTAATAAATTATTTTCAAAATTTAAAAAAAATATTTTAGAATTACCTACCCATAAACATTGATTTTAAATGATCATGAAAGAATTCCAATGAATGCTAAGCAGTTAATAAAGTGTTTATCAAAATTGATAATAAACATAAATATACCGTGTGAGCAAGATTTAAGCTGGTGGACGAGATTTTAATTTTTTTAAACTGAATGGTAAAATTAACAATCCTTAAATGTGCTGTAGCCACACCTACCATAGCAACAGGTACTCACTACTAATTAGATTAGACAAACCTTGACCAAAATGTCAGTTATTACCTGTTGAAGGGTAAATTACAGACATTTACTTTTTTCTACAATGGTTTGTGAGAATTAAAATGACAAATATCATTAAATAGTACAGACTACTTAGAAAAATTGATGAAAAATTGTGTTTTTTTTTGTAATTGTGAAGAGGTCCAGTTATCCTAGGGGATGGGTCCGTAGTTACTTGTTGTCGAGCACCTTTACCCGAGCTGTTTAAAGACGAAGAAAGTTGCTGCTTATTTTAACACCAAGAATAATTTCAAGGGAAGATAAACTACTTCCTTGTGTCAATGTGTAGTAAAAACACAAAAACAAAAATCCTTTTATACCCCAATACAATACAAATACCAGACAATATCTGGCATGATACATGTACCTCAATATTGTACACGTTTCAGCAAAACTTGGCCAAAATGGCATTGGTTGCATTGAAACGTATAAAAGTTATGATTTTTTTTTTGATGGGATTTTAGATACTTAGAAATGTCCAATCGGATTACATTATATAAATCAAGAGGATAATTGTTGCATTGTATTGTTGAGGGTATTTGATAAAAAAACAAAACTGCCTAGTTATATTGACTTCAAGGTTCTTATAAGATAGTATTCCGCAGATTTTCAAGGAAAAAAAAGGTAAAGACAGTGAAAAATTAACAATATATTTACATCTTAAATCAAATAATTAAAAATGTAGAGATTTTTTTTGTGTTTTTACTTCGGATTGAATTTTCATGTCAAAACAGTAGATGTTTTTTTGAGATCATACCTTCATAAATGCAGGA
The DNA here is from genome assembly GCA_007844125.1 of Sinonovacula constricta. Classification (NCBI taxonomy): domain Eukaryota; kingdom Metazoa; phylum Mollusca; class Bivalvia; order Cardiida; family Solecurtidae; genus Sinonovacula; species Sinonovacula constricta. The sequence goes on along the minus strand of CM017562.1, from coordinate 2,800,565 downwards.
AATTATATTATATTATTTTGAAAGTATTTTGTTTTATTTGGGTCTTTGAAATAGAAGGCTTGTGTTGTTGCTAAATTATTTCTTTTTACCATTACATCTTTAACTTTTTATCTGACATCTTTTCTGTTAAGTTTTTCACATTCCTACACAAAATGGAACAATTCTTTTAAGTGCTTATATGTTTATTGTTGATGAATCAGACACTATCTTCTATGATACCTCAGTATTGTACGCATTTTAGCAAGATGTTATCAAACAATATCTTCCAGGATTTCACAATATTGTACACATTTTAGCAAGATGTTATCAGACAATATCTTCCAGGATTTCACAATATTGTACACATTTTAGCATGATATCATCAGACAATATCTTCCAGGATTTAACAATATTGTACACATTTTAGCATGATATCATCAGACAATATTTTCCACGATGTCACAATATTGTACACATTTTAGCAAGATGTTATCAGACAATATCTTCCATGATTTCATAATATTGTACACATTTTAGCAAGATGTTATCAGACAATATCTTCCAGGATTTCACAATATTGTACATATTTTAGCAAGATGTTATCAGACAATATCTTCCAGGATTTTACAATATTGTACATATTTTAGCAAGATGTTATCAGACAATATCTTCCAGGATTTCACAATATTGTACATATTTTAGCAAGATGTTATCAAACAATATCTTCCAGGATTTCACAATATTGTACATATTTTAGCAAGATGTTATCAGACAATATCTTCCAGGATTTCACAATATTGTACACATTTTAGCAAGATGTTATCAGACAATATCTTCCAGGATTTCATAATATTGTACACATTTTAGCAAGATGTTCAGACAATACCTTCCAGGATTTTACAATATTGTACACATTGTAGCAAGATGTCATCAGACAATTCATTCCATGATATCTCAATATTGTTGAGGTATCAATTATGGCCAGTAAGGATGCTAGATATACCGGGGATATAAACATGATACATAACTGACTCCGATGGCTTCTCTATAAGTCATGGTAACCATTACTGACTGCCATTCTTTGTGAGCTTGTATCAATGTAAATCTCTATTTCATTCTCCATCTTCTTTAAATTTCTCTCACATAATTATGATATATCTGGTACCATTTTATTGACATTTTTAGTCCTATTTAGGATATTTATCTCTGCAATTGTAGGGAATTAAAAAAGCCCAGCCAGTAGTTACATTAATCGTTCTTCTGAAAATAATAAAGTTTAAACACTTAAGCAGTTGGAAATGTTCAAAAGATGACATTTATTTCTTTTATTTTTAGACAGTTCCAGCTGCTAAATTCACAAATGTTAGATAATATCAATGTTATTGTATTGTTTTTAATTTGATCGGTTCAGAAATACTATTAAAAAGATTTTTTAAACAATTTAAAATGATTTTTTCATGGAAAATCCTAGTTATTGGATGGAGGTATGGCGGGTGGGTGTGTCTGCAGGCGGGCGGCATCAAACAGAGGAATTCAGGTCAGTAACTTCAGTTTGAATACACCAATCTTGCTCAAACTTTGGATATAGCAGGCACGCATGAAGACCTAGCTTGGGATTGGATTTGGGGCCAGTCAGATAAAGGTCAAGGTCACTTTTACGAAAAATAGAAAATCATTTCTGGTTAAAAGCTTCAGTTCTATTAAACCAATCATGCTGAAACTTTGGATCAGTTGGCCAGTTAGGTGAAGGTCAAGGTCACTGTTACTAAAAATAGAAAAACAGTTTCTACTTAATAATTTGTGTTAAATTGTTAATTTGTTGAAAACCTGGTTTTGTGACTTGGCCATGCTTTTCTCATGTTAAAACGAATGTGCTCATATTAAAATGATTTTTCTCATATCAAAATGAGTTAACTCATGTTAAGATGACTTTTCTCACGTTAAAATAAAAAAAAATCATGTTAAAATGATTTATCTCATGTTAAAATGATTGTGCTCATATTAAATTGATTGTGCTTAAGATATTATATTACAATTAGTATAAATAAGGATTAGGGCAGCACCAGGTTTGCTTTCAGTGCTCACTATTGCATAATATTTTACTATAAGGAAAATCAGAAATAAAAGTAAACAATGTTTTTTTTTGACTCAGTGGTGTATTTACCAATTTTACCCTGATTTTTTAAATAACAGATTCTGTTTTACTGTTGATTTCTTAATGATTTGTTACAGCAAAACAATAAAATATGTCTTAACATGAAAAAACACAAAAACACAGTATTTTCTGTTGGATTCATTTGAAAATTGCTGCGGACATTAAGATAAAGATACAAAAGTAAGTTTAAAGATAAATATTATATAAATATCACATCCCACAGAAGGTGATAGAACAGAATGTTCACCTGAGACAAGCAGTCATTAGCGGGATAAAATATTGTTACATATATTTGCTATATGCAAACATTTAGATACAACTTTTAATGTACAATGATTATTTTAGTAAGATGATTTTAGGATTGTTCCAAATATCTACTCATCTGTGTAAAGGTCAAATATCTACTCTTCAGTATGAAGGAAATATTGGTGTAGCAGCAGATGTGAGCAAATCCAGATGGCTATTTAGAATAATTCTACAGATCGTCTTTCTGATTTTTGCAATAATTTAATTCATCAAATGCACGGCTGTGTTGTTCTTTGTCAAAGAGATGTTTTCCTTTAATCTTAAATCTGATCATAAATTGTTTTGTCAAGGATCATCGATGTCAGTACTTAACTGTAAAGATCTTTAAGAATTACTTCCTATATTGACATCTTTTGTGTTGGAGGTATGATTGTTGGGTTTATCATCCTGCAAAAAGTATTTCACCTACATGAAGACAGTGTCCTTTTGAGGCAGATAAAGTGCTGCCTTCATTGTGTATAGCATGCCATAAACAGCATGATACCACACCCAGTCACATTATCCTGACATCGGGGTCTGAACACTTGTTATGATACCACACCCTATCACATTATCCTTACACTGAGCTGACCAGTTGTGGGACTACCCTTATATCTGCTTGTGCTTAGCAATGGAGCTATTACCACTACCATTTTTATCAACTTTGGTACATTGCAGCTAGGTTCAAACTCTGATCCTTAGACCCCTGGAGTCGACACTCTACTAATCCCAACCTCCATTCTGGTGTTATTGGCATCAAGGTTGTAAGAATCATAACATACAGTAGGTACACAACCACACATCATCTGTTAATCACAATAGTTTGTAGAGCGTAGGCGCCAGGTACATGAAGGCAGCATTATATATGTTCAAGTGGACACTGTCTCCAGATACCTGAAATGCTGTTGCTGAATGATGAACCCCCAAAACAAACAAAAATTATTACTTATTATCTGCTATAATTTCACATGCACCCTATAATCACCCATGCCAATGTCTCTCATCGACAGAAATGCACTTACTTATTTATTTTATAGGTTTACACATTGCTTAGTAGCCGAAAGTGTACCCACTAAATATAATGTTTGATGTTATTAAAATAGCCTTCAGTGCTCCAGGGCATGTCAATAAGACATGCTTGAAAACTATTAGTATTAGTTTACAACTGTCGAAGGGTTTAGTTTATAACACACTTAGGGGTTATTTTACAACTTTCTATAGATTGAAGTAGATATCACTTAGACATGGATATTAAGTATACTTAAATGTTGTCATCTTATCTGCTTACATTTTGTGAATGTATATTGTATTGTTACATTTTTTAAATGATTTAAAATTTTGAGCTATTTTCTGTTCTTTTTGATTTTATTTCCATAAAATATTGACTTTTCTCATGTGTTTATTTTAAAGATAATCATGTTATTTTAAAATACATAGAATAATAGCTGTTCTGTTGTTATATTAAATGCCTGCATAATTCGTGAATTGTTTGAAATGTGAAAATTTAATGCAGCTATGTTGTTGAGACCTGCTATTTTACAAAATATTAAGCCTTATTAACTAAGTTAAGACCTACTGCAGCAATCCATAGTGCAGATTTGAGAGAGAAAAGGCCACCAGGACCTTATTCCCTGATAACTATTGTTAGCACTGGTTTATTGCCAGGGTTTCTGCTGCTTTAGATTCTCTGAAAAGGTGGCAAGGAAATTGTCTTGCTGTTTTCCTGTGGTGCAGTTCTTATGTATAGGGTTAATTGTCCCACAACAATGTCCTATTGCAGGCAATAATCAAACAGTGGACTCTGGATAATTTGAAATAAAAAGAAAATATTTGTAATAATTATTACAATTACATATATTTCAAGTTACACATGGCTTGAGACTAGACAGCAGATAGTGAAGACCCTTATCAGAAATTGATTGCTATAAGATACCAAACTGTCTTATTTACCATCATTTTGGAAGAGATATGGAACTGTATACAGTATCACACAAAAATGTTGTTCATTCTTTCAGTCCAACATGCCCAAAAATTTATTTTAGAAAAATATATGTTTTTTTTACAATAACAGTCTTATGTGATTTAATTCTGTTTATTAAAAAGGACTTAGCACCAGGATATCATATTAAATTTTTTATTTTTGTCCCTTAATTTTAAAAATTAATATTTAAAAAGTGTACTGAAGTTTATCATGAAAAATAACTTTTGAAAATATGGAGGCATCGATTTTTTTAGGTCAATACAAGTATCAGGCTAACAAAATAATAGCTATTCTATTGATCTCAGATGCCTACATAATCTTCGAAATGTTAAAAATTTAATGCGGCTTGTTGTTGAGAACTGCTATTTCAAAAGACGTAAAGCCCAATTAACAAAGGTTAATCAATAGTGTGGATTTAAGAGAGAAAAAGGCCACCAGACTAGCTAGTGTATTATTATTCCCTGAGAACAATTGTTAGGGCAGGTTTTATTGCAATGATTTCAGCAGCTATTCCAGGCTTCTAACAATTCATTGGCAAGGGAACTGTTTCTAGCCTTGATGACACATTTATGTACAGAGATAATTCCCTCAACCCTTAGCGATGCTTCATTTATTAATTAGCTCTTCAAGTTCTTTGCTTACAACATGCGAAAGTTACAGGCTGCTAGAGACTCAGCTGCAAATAGTGCAGATCCTGATCAGACAACTCAATATCAAACAGTGTAAGGTCAGACAGTTCAAGATCACACAGCTCAAGGTCAGACAGTGTAAGGTCAGACAGTTCAAGATCACACAGCTCAAGGTCAGACAGTGTTAGGTCAGACAGTTCAAGATCAGACAATGCATGATCAGACAGTGTAAGATCAGAAAGTGTAAGATCAAACAGCTCATCATCAGACAGCTTAAGATCAAACAGCTCATCATCAGACAGCTTAAGATCAGACAGCTCAAGATCAAACAGCTGGGCTGTCCACTTTATTCTGATGTGTGTTGCAAAGTTCATGGCTTGCAGGAAGTGTGTCTAATTTAAGTTAAGTCATTACAAAATCATTCAGATGCAAACAAAATTGTAACATATATATGTGTACACTTCAATGGCTGCACACAATCTAGATACTGGAGTATTTAACAAATGTCCCAGCTGTCCCTTATTTTATCTCATTGGTTTGTTAGTTTTAGAACAATAGCATTAGAGGGTGCTTAACGATCAGGTGACATGTTATAGTCAACCCACCTGCAAGTCGAATGGATTGTAATTACGTATCCTCACATAACAAAACTATGTACCAAGACTTTGTGTCAGAATTCATCAACTGAAAATGTCAAACATGCTAGACGAAAGTTTGTCAGTCTCTCTGTCTGTCTGTGGATTAGATTTGCCTGTCCTTTTTTTCTGCTACTGTTGTTCAGACTTCGATGAAAGTTTACAGAACTTGTAAGTACTGAAGTCTTGTTCATTGGCATGATATTGTCATGATCAGCATTTTTTTATACAAGCTGTTTTGTTAGCTGAGCTAAGCTTATGCTCCGGGTGAACTGTTGTGATTGTCCGACCATCTGGGGACTGGTATCTCCTCTAAAACCACTGGGCCAAATTGAGCCAAATTTTCTCAGAAGCTTAGGTAGGCAGGCAGAACAAAAGGTTGTTCTAATAGTTTTGATCAGTCTAAAAACTTTGCCGCCAGGGGCGTAGCCACTTTCCATAAATGGCTATATAGGAAAACTAGATATTTGGTGTACATGTTCTCTGGGTGAACCTGTATCAAGATTGTTCAAAGAATTTTGATCTATCAATTAGCATAGCCAAAAGGGCTTAATGTCTATGGCACTAAGGTTAGTGATGTAGGGCCACCATGGCCCTCTTGTAAAATTTATGTTTGAAGTTACAGTGACAGAGTGTAAGAATCTTAGGGGTGTTTATGATCTTTAATGATAGATCTTGAAAAATTTGTTCAAAGGTATATGTACGAGAACTATTTAAATTGTGGAATAATGTTTAAAATCGTCACCTCTTTAAATTAATTTAAATTTGTCAGTAATTCAATATTCACACCATTGTTTTACACACCGTGATAGTTTTTTATTTCAAATTATTTATCACTAAGTACCCCAGGTCTTATATATTGCCAGATTCTGTATGTTTTATGTAGTTTCAAAAGTTTTAAGCTCGAAAAGACTTTGGTTTAAATTCTGTTAACATTAGGATGTTGAACAATTTCTGTAAATCTATTCGACCAGTATTCAGTTCCTGTGATAAAATATATCTGTTATCCAGTTTTTTGTATCCAAGAGCTATTAGTCTGTTTTTGCATCGTCAGAAATCAAGAATGTGTTAATAAAACTGCAGGGTTTCAGTTTCAACCCAAGTTTTGATATTGATTCCAGATGACTGTACTTGGACTTTCTTAAATGTCTGCCAGAGCAGTTTCAATGGCTAGTCAAGGTCTTGTTTATTTCACATTGAACTTTACTTTGTCCTAGGTAAATAAAAAAAAGGATTGCGTCATAGTATTGCCTTTTTTATCAAGTTAAGAAAATGCGGATTTTTATTCTGTGACAAATGTATTTTCAGTCTGTTTCTTTACAATTTAAAAGATTTGGGTCTGTATTCATCAAATATTTCTAAGACCAAGTCATGACTTCAGTTCAAGTCACCATCGCCAAAAAAACTAAGCTTTTGTATACTTTGAAGATATTATAAATTAAAATCCATGACTTGACAATGGTAGGTGAATACTGGCCTTAATGCACTTAAAATTAATTGTACCTTAAAGATATTTTGCTTGGTAAACAGAAGTGTACCATTAGTCTGTGGTTAAACTTTTCTATCTACAAACAGTTGAAATAAAAATACAACAATTAAACATCTATTAAATAACTATATAACAAATGTGGGAAAATTAATGTTTTATTGTAATGCCAGGTTAAAAAAACAAAATGTTAAAATTAACAATTAAAATATATTTAGATTTTTATCCATCTCCAGCAGAATATGAAAAACCCAGTTAGAAAAGTATGTCATTAACTCATTGATTTGGTTAAAATGTAGTTGATTTGAATGCTATTTAATTCAAATTAAACTTTAAAATTCTTTATTTCCACTGCTATTATTTACATGAAGCTATCCTCCAGATTTTCTAACCTTGAAACCATGACCAATTATTTCTTCCTTTTTGCATTTGCAGAAATCAAGAATGTATTACCAAAACTGTGAGAGGTTTCAATATCTTGTCAAACCATTGCACATGGCATTAAGGGAGGGAAAACCTGTCTTTGATATTGATCCCTAACAACTGTACTTGGATTTTCTCCATTGACTGCCAGTGCAAGCATGCCAATGAGACTCTCGATCCAAACTGTATCGCCAGTTGTTCGCTAGTGTAGTGGAATTTAACCCGTTTCAAGTGCTCTCTGGAACGGTTAAATTTGCTGGTGAGTGACTTTGATTGGCTTTGATTGCTTGTTTATTTCACATTGAACATTTTCCATGTCCCTCATCCAAAAATTAGTTGTGATGGTAAAGTGTCTTTTCTTTTGGTCAAATCTATAAAATGTGTTGTTATTTTATAAATGTACTTTCAGCTTCTTTTAACGTTACAGTTTGAGCATAATTGTACAAGTTTATAGTCACTTGGAAGGTACGTTCTTTTGAAATTATAAACACCCATAACTGCCCTCTTCCAAGGCAGAACCAGTACCCAGGTAGTGACTGAATGGGACAATTGGTGGATCTAATGACTATGCCCCCAAATGAAATAGTCCAAAGGACTGACCAATCAGAGAGCATAATTCATTGCCACCTGGTCCGTTATTTTACATTTGTCAGATAGCAAAATTGTAAAAGCATGTTTTTGATAATTCATTTCATATGATACTTACAAACATAGACCAGTGTTGTATTATCGACCTGTACTGGTTACATAACATAAGAGTCAAAAGATATTGTAATGCAGTGAATACAAATCAAAGTGCTGAAAGTGTTGGTTTGACAGTGTAATTTTTAGGCTTAAAGCCTTTAAAGATTTGCAAAAATGCAACAAACTTTGTACAAATGTTACATTACGGTATATTACTGTATTGCCTGTTGTTTTAGTTGACAAAATGTTACATTACGGTATATAACTGTATTGCCTATTGTTTTAGTTGACCAAATGTTACATTACGGTATATCACTGTATTGCCTTTTGTTTTAGTTGACCAAATGTTACATTACGGTATATCACTGTATTGCCTAATGTTTTAGTTGACTTGAAGCAGTCAAATGTTATACAAAGACCATGTAGTTTTCACTGGCAAACATATTTTCAGTTATGGTCCACCACTTTATCCTACTCATCACTGCACTAATGTTGTTCCAGGCCTTCCAAATGTTGTTTCATTTGCTGTATTAGCACTTTACATGTAACTAGGTCATATGTTGTTTAAAGGGCACATGCCACATCATTACTGGGTTTATCACTTGCTTGAATAGACATGACTGATTCATTGTCATTACCAAAATTATGATAAAAAAATCAAATAGTTGGGATTTGCTTCATAATTTACAAGAAGAGCAACTACATTTGTTGTCAAACCAAGTTTGTTACCTTAGTGATATGATATTCGCCAATGGAGGCTGTAAGTCAGCCATCATTACCAGGTGTAGTACAGCCTGGGGCAGTTCAGGAAACTCCTGTCAATTCTAACATCCAAGCACCTATCTCTCATGATTCGAGGTAAGGTGTTCACTTTGCTCTGTTACCTGGTAGCGAAACATGGGCACCAACAGCTCCAGACATACAGAGACTTTGTCGACATCAACGATCTATGATACGTTGGATCTATGTGTCAAACCTCATGATCAAGTCTCTTCTGCCAAACTCCACAAGAAGCTAGTTATTAAAGAGATCACAACTGTCCTATGCTCACAGTGACTGAGCAGGTTTGGGCACATTGAGCGTGCTACTTTTCATATCAAAACAATCCCTAACCTCGCGATCCCCGGCTGCAGAGGACGTGGTAGACCAAGAATGTCATGGTCAGAATGTGACTTGCTCTGCTGAACTCTCTGAGTTGCATTGGGAGCAGATGTAAGACACTCTAGCACTGCTGCCTACCCCAGAAACTGGGGCAACCACTGCAGTAAACTTATATCTGGATCAGACAGACTTCAACGTGGTTGCAACAGAACCAACAAGATAAGAAACACTGTTTAACAAATTTAGTTAACGAGTTAAATGTAATTTATTTCAGTTTTGAAAAGTTAATGGCTAGTAAAAATCTTCAGTATGGTGGCTATGGTATCCTGTTTTGTAAAATCACAAACAGAAAACAGATTCAACCCAAATAGGGCATGCAAAAATGCATTTATTATAAGCGTGGCTAGTTTTACCTGTAGACTTTAGAATAATGACTAATTTGAGTGAAAAGATTTTTTAAAGCTTTATGCACATAATTTGTGTTTAAATGTTTTTCTTTTTATTATCTCTAAAGCAAACACTTTCTTAAATAACATTTATGCATGGATTCTGAGAGTGTAGGATGGATGAGAATGTTACAGTGGCTGGAAATAGAAGGTTATGAGGTTAGAAAGAAAAGGGGTTTGTTATCTTTCAGTTGTTCTATTTATCCCTAAATGTTCAATTGAAGCGGATACAGTGCTGCCTTCACTGTCTATAGCATGCTGTGAATACCTGGCATAATGCAACAGTCACAGTATCCTTAAAAGTAATAAAAATTCCCCTTGTGAGCAGCCTAGAGGCCACCTTCCTTTTACTCCACTTCCTTTACTCAGAATCACCATTTAGTCTTATGCAGTGCTATTTATTAATAAATCTTCATTTTATGTACATTCACATTACATAATACAGTCAACTTCTTATGTAGATTAAACAGATTAAAATTCTTGTTTCCTTTAAGACAGAAAATCTTATTTTGGGGTTATTAATGATGGAAATATTATTGCAAGAACACCTCTTTTTGTTAATGCTCCTTAACTTTGGAGCATAATAGTACTTTATGAGTTAACCATTTTGTTTAGAAAATATTACATACATAATACAAGGAGTTTTTATACCCCCATAAGGCAGCCCTAAGCTAAAATGTATCGCACTGTCTGTCCATCCTATTTCCTGCTCATCTATATATCTGTCTGTCCATCTTGTTTAAACTTCCATACTACTAATAGGTTAAACATTGAGTGTGGTGGTATATGGGATACCTGAGCATACTGGTGATATATCTTATACGCTGCTGGAGTTGAATTACCATCTTGGACCAATGGTCTTCCCTTGTTCAGTCAGGTTGTGAGATTACTTTTGTCAGGGCCATAAGCTTGGTATGCATATGATTTATGTCCATGTTGCTGTCCACTCTCGATATGTATGGTCTTCTTAGCTTCACACACATTGGCTAAATTGCTTAGGGATAAAAAAAAACAACTAAACTTGGCCAAAATATATGGCTGCAGGAAATCATGGATGAGTTCATTACTGGGTCATATGGGGTAGAAAAATAGGTCACTTGGTCAAATCTTAGAGAAACCTTGTAAAGAGATGAAGAGGCAACATATATCACCCAATCTTCACCAAAGTTGGTCAGAATGTTTGTCTGCAAGAACTCCTGCATGAGATTTTAACTGGGTCATGTGGGGTCAAAAACTAGATCACTAGGTCACATCATAGAAAAACCTTGTGAACAGGCTAGAGGCCACATTTATAGCCCAGTTTTATCTAAACTTGGTCAGAATGTTTGCCTTCATGAAATCTTGGATGAGTTCATAACTGGTTCATGCAGGGTCAAAAACTAGGTCACTAGGTCAACTCATAGAAAAACCTTGCAAACACACTAGAGGCCACATTTAGGGCCCAATCTTCACTAAACTTAGCATGAATGTTTACACCCTAAAGGCCAAACTAATGGTCCGATCTTTACCAAAGATTTTTAAAATGAACAACTCTAAATCACTTTATGCCTGATATAAGCCTACTTAAAATCTGTGCTTTTAATAAAGGTTCATCATGGCCCTTTTGTTTTTGAAAAGTCAGAATTGGGTGTGTGTACAGTATACAAGAAATTAAAAAACATGGTTTTTTCTGATCTTCCTCACCCACCCAAGGTTCCATTTGGCTGATAAACTAGATCTATTTGCTCTTATGTTTCAATAGCCTTTAGCTCAGGGTGAGCTATTGCGATCGTCCGGCATCGCACATCACCTCTGAAACCACTGAGCCACTTTCAGCCAAGTTTTCTTAGAAGCTTAAGTAAGCAGGGGGAAAAAGAGTTGTAAAATAGTTTTGATCCATCAAAAAATATTGCCACCATGGTCGTGGCCATTTTCCATATATGACTATATAGGAAAACTAAGAAAATCTCTATGTAAGAAGCTACGAGAGCTTGTGCCTTCATATTCGGTATACATATACTTTGAGTGGCCCTGTATCAAGATTGTCCAAATAATTCTGAACCGTCAACCACATGGCCACTATGGGCGTGGTGGCCATTTTCCATATATGGCTATATAGGAAAACTTTGAAAACCTTTTTGTCAGAAACTACAAGAGCTAAAGCCTTGAAATTTGGTATACATGTTTCTTGGGTAGTCCTGTATCAAGATTGTTCAAAACATTTTGATCTGGCAGATAGCGTGGCTGCCAACGGTTGGACCATTTTCCCTTTATGGCTAAATAGGAAAACTTTGAAAATCTTCTTGTCAGAAACCACAAGAGCTAGAGCTTTGATATTTGCTTAACATATTTCTTTTGTGACCTTGTATGATGATTGTTCAAAGAATTTTGATCGGTCTAAAGCAAAGCCACAATGGCTAATTGTCTACAGCACTCAAGTGGGCGATCATGGCTCTCTTGTTATAATATACATTGCTCTATACAGTCCTATTCCTACATGTTTACAATTACAATTGCATTAAAGAAAGTTTATTTAATGTAATAAATTCAATTTGTACTTTGTTATTAATTTGCATAAATATACAAAGCCAACATATGTTAGTCTATAAAACGGAAGTAAACCAGTCTAATTCACTAACATAATGCCAAAGTATTGTTCAAGCTGTCATTTCTTTGAAGCTTATTTGACACATTATGTTCAACATTAAAATACAATGTGCTAGTGTATTGGAAATTTATTTTTCTCCCATGTTTTGTCCTAAAAGTAGTGAACTATGCATCAGTGTTTGACTTAAACAAGTGATTATGGTAAATGTATATTAAAATGAATTTTTGTTGTATAAATCCATCTAATATTGACATATTTTTTAAATTTGTATATGTATCAACTTCGATTGTGCTTTAGACTTGGAGTTTTGTTAAACACAAAGATGATTGCTACATTTTATTTTCTTGCATTGTTTTTTTTTTTTCATTTTTACTAATATATCGAAAAAAGTGTGCTGAATTCAAATATACAAAGAAAAAAGGGGGTTTACTTGCTTGCTTATTTTGTTATTACCATTACCCTGACCATAGGGTCACAGACTTCTTCTGTGTATCTTTCAAGCACTTTTCCTTGTTTAAAAGAAATTTAAATACACAATAAAAGTATGACTAACAATTTTTTCAACAACAAAAATCTTTTTTTATGTGTTGAATACAATAGATCTAACAGTAACAGATGATCAGATATCACATATTACACTGTACAGTAAAGATAAATATATGCGATTTCCAATACAGTATGATAATTTGACCACAGTGTATTATGCAAAGTTGTTTTTCTCAAGTTTGACAAATTTTCATTATCCAATGAAAACCCTGGTTACTAAATTTGGGTATGCTGGGCGGCGGTAGGGGAGGGTGGGTGTGTCATCACACAGAGGGTTTCCAGTCAAAAACTTCAGATTGGATAAACCAATCTTGCTAAAACTTTGAATATAGCAGGCTTGCATGGAGACCTCGCTTGGGATGGGATTTGGGGCTAGTTGGTTCAAGGTCAAGATCATTGTAACTAAAAATGGAAAAAAAACAGTTTCCACGTAATAATTTGTGTTAAAATGGAGGTATTTTGCTGAAGTTTTGCTAGTAGGCAATTTATATGCAAACTTAGTTTGGGATAGGATTAGGGGCCAGTCAAGTCAAGGTCACTGTTACTAAAAAAAAAAACTGTTTCCGGTCAATAACTTCAGTTAGGATAAACCAGTCTTGATGAAACTTTGGATATAGCAAGCTTGCCAGTGTTCGACGTTAACTTTTTTTGAGAGCTGGACCAGTGGTCCAGTAACTTAGAAAACTTACTAGACCTGACCTAAACTGGACTAGACCAAAATGTAAAACGCATAATACACATACAGGACATACTTAAATCAAATTGTTATATTAGTTCAAGCATTGTCTTGCAATAACATACCAATAGAAATAAGCATTTGTATCCGCTTAACAATTAGTATTACGACATTGGATATTTGACAAGTGCGTAGGGGACAAAGCCTCGTTCTGAAAACACCAGCCAATGAGTGAATGCATGTCAAGGTTGTTACTATGTATATATACTGATAAATATAGCACATGGGTTTCCCAAGAAACTGTATCGACAAGCGTCAATAGCGACCGAGTTTAACCATTATAAATATTTTTTGACTTGATTCATTCATATGTAGATTTTCGGCGAAGTTTGTCCGATTTAGAACACGACCAGTCGGTCCAGCTAGCCTAGGACTTAGCTAGACCGAACCACCGATCTACTAGTGAATGTCGTTCGGTCGGTCCTTAATGTCGAACCCTGCTTGCAATGAAGAGCTAGCTTGGGATTGGATTTGCTAAATCGTTGAAAACCAAAATGTGGGGGTGGGGGGGGTGGGTGGGAGGGGCTATAATGAATTCGCTTTGTCCGTCCGTCCGTCTCCATTATTGTGTCCGCTCTATAAATCCTATACCAATTGAAGGATTTTCTTCAAACTTGGCTGAAATGTTCACCTCAACAAGGGGATGTGCAGAACCCATGTTGCCCATGTGTCAGCTCAAGGTCAAGGTCACAATTGAAGGTCAAATATCAAACAATCAAATATTAGACATTATGTTGTGTCCGCTCTGTAAGTCCTACACTAATTGAAAGATATTCTTTAATCTTGGCTCAAATGTTCACCTCAACAAGGGGATATGCAGAACCCATGTTACTCTTTTGCTGGCTTAAGGTCAAGGTCACACTTGAAGGTCAAAAATTGACTTAGAAAATGTTCTTAAATTTTAACATGTATTTGAATATTTCTGAAACTAGAAAAGTATTTGCTTGAAACTTAAAATATATATGAAGTGTCACTATTAGGATATGCAGGGCAAGTTTCATAACTCTGTATTGCATTTTGACAAAGTGATGCCCCTTTTAAGTTTTCAAATTTACATACAATCAAGTATTAGACAATATGTCATGTCCGCTCTGTAAGTCCTACACTAATTGAAAGATTTTCTTTAATCTTGGCTCAAATGTTCACCTCAACAAGGGGATGTGTAGAACCCATGTTACTCTTTTGCCGGCTTTAGGTCAAGGTCACACTTGAAGGTCAAAAATTGACTTAGAAAATATTCTTAAATTTTAACATGTATTTGAATATTTCTGAAATTAGCTCAGGTATTTGCTTGAAACTTAAAAGATATATGACATATTACAAGTAAGGTATGTAGGTCAAGTTTCATAACTCTGTATTGCATTTTGACAAAGTTATGCCCCTTTTTAAGTCTTTTAATTTACTTACAATCAATACTAGACAATCTTACCCTTGTACCAGCTTTGTCAAGGACATTGGTGGGGGTATGAATCGCATTCAGTGATAGTTCTAGTTCATTTCGGTCATATTTTGTAGTTCTATGAATGCTGAACATATCATAACAAAAAAAATGATATGGTTTACATTTTAGTTTCCTTTTATACACCCGTTAAAGACGGGACATATTACAGGATCGCCCATGGCGGGTGGGCTGGTTTGTGGATGGTCGGGCTGATGGCGTCCAGATGTTTGTCTGTACCCAACTCTGACACTATCAAAGCTATTAACTTGAAACTTCATAGGTAGATAGTTCTCATTGACACATAGTGCAGTGTACAAGAACTGTCACTCTGCACATCATGATGTTAGAGTTATTGCCCTTTGTTTACATTTCTTGTCCGTAGCATAACTCCTACATTATAAAGCCCTTGTCTGGAAGCTTCATAGAAAGATAGATCTTATTGAGATGGAGTGCAGTGCAAAGGAATAGTAACTCTGCACTTCTTTTGTTTAATTTTCTTGTCCAGAGCATAACTCCAACACTATCAAAGCTATTGACTTAGACAATTTATGTAATATGTAAAGTTATTTTTCTTGCAATGCACACATACCCAGGAATGTAATGAAGGGTCCTTTAATTTGTATATGGAGGGCAATTATGTTCTTTTTACATCGCACCAACCAATTATGATCATTCTAGCAACTTTGGGCTATTTTGATGGAACAATGCAAAAGGTGCCCCCTGTTATGATCTGACATCTTTGCTGTAAGTGCACAAACAAGAAGGCCGCTTATGAATCTATTGAGTATTTATAGATTCCATGTGGATTGACAAGGATTTGTTCGTGCCATTGGACACCCATGCAGGTAACATTTGGATCATATTGCATAGCTGCTTTTACATATATGAAATGAGAAGTTGTGTAAATTCATGAATTTGAATATACCTTGATGATTTAGAAGTTTCATTGATATTTTAGAAGGATTGTCAAAAATGTTTATGTAAATTTTTTTGTAAAAAATAATTGATGCTTTCAGTGCAAAACAGGTTCAGAATATAAAATTGTCTTAAACTCAATAATGTATGGGGAAAAAAATATATCTGAGAAATAAATCAACTTGGAAAATTGTTGTGTTAACAGTTAACACTGTGATGACAGCATCTTAACACTGTGATGACAGCATCTTAACATTGTGTGATCATCTTAACATTGTGATGACAGCAACTTAGCATTGTGTGATCACAGCATCTTAACACTGTGATGACAGCAACTTAACATGGTGTGATGACAGTAACTCATCACTGTGTGATGACAGCATCTTACCACTGAGTGTTGACAGCAACTTAACCCTGTGTGATGACAGCAACTTAACACTGTGATGACAGCACCTTAACAGTGTATTGACAGCATCATACCACTGAGTGTTGACAGCAACTTAATACTGTGTGACAACTTAACACTGTGATGACAGCAGCTTAGCACTAAGTGATAACAGCAGCTTAACACTATGTGATGACAGCAATTTAACAGTGTGATGACAGCATCTTTACATTGTGTGATAACAGCAACTTAACACTGTGTGATGACAGCAACTTAACACTGTGTGACAACTTAATACTTGAGATGACAGCATCTTAACACTGTGTGGCATTTTCATACAGTGAGATGACAGCAACTTAAACTGTGATGACAGCAACTTAACACTGATGACAGCAACTTAACACTGATGACAGCAACTTAACACTGTGTGATGACAGCAACTTAATACTGTGATGACAGCAACTTAACACTGTGTGATGACAGCAACTTAATACTGTGATGACAGCAACTTAACACTGATGACAGCAACTTAACACTGTGTGATGACAGCAACTTAACACTGTGTGATGACAGCAACTTAATACTGTGATGACAGCAACTTAACACTGTGTGATGACAGCAACTTAACACTGTGATGACAGCAAATTAACACTGTGTGACAACTTAATACTTGAGATGACAGCATCGTAACACTGTGTGATGACAGCAACTTAACACTGTGATGACAGCAACTTAACACTGTGTGACACCTTAATACTTGAGATGACAACATCTTAACACTGTGTGGCATTTTCATACAGTGAGATGACAGCAACTTAAACTGTGATGACAGCAACTTAACACTGATGACAGCAACTTAACACTGATGACAGCAACTTAACACTGTGATGACAGCAACTTAACACTGTGTGATGACAGTAACTCAATACTGTGATGACAGCAACTTAGCACTGTGATGTCAGTAACTTACCACTGTGGTGACAGCAAATTAACACTGTGATTACATCAACTTAACACTGTGTGATGACAGCAAATTAACACTGTGATTACAGCAACTTAACACTGTGTGATGACAGCAACTTAACACTGTGCTGACAGCAACTTAACACTGTGATGACAGCAATTTTTGAAAGCAAAAATTTGACAAGTCTTCATGAGAGTTACTTCATATACAAATAATATGTAATAAGATTTGAAATAACAATCAATCAGTGGCAGGTAAATGAAAGTTAAATGTGAAAGTTACAAAAACACTGAGACTAGACATAGTGGGAGGTATTCATGTCTTAAACATTTTTTCCATAGCTACATACTAACTGGCTTGCATTTACTTACTGTAAAAAATTGATTCATTGTGTCTGTAGTGCATTCTATGCCTAATTATGATATTTTCCTCTAGATTCCTGATACATTGTCAAAAGCTTACACCTCCCTCCAAGTTTCCATCCAGTAGTTTATGTCTTGCTATGTTCTTATTTGATCCCTGTAGATATGTTTTTTCTTCTTATTTTATCAAGTCATTTCAGTGTCATAACATTATCCTGGCAGACTGTTTTCCTCGCTTACAATACGTAGATCATTTTGCCACTTCTTGAGGTACTTGGAATTTTTTTTTCTTACCGTGGACATATTTATGACTATCTAGGGAGATTATAGAGAGAAATTACTTCAGTCATAGAGAAATTATTTCATGTCAAATGGAGACGTGTGTTAGAAGATTGTAGTGTTAAGTGTTTCTGGAATGACGGAAACAGGCTGTCTCTATAAAGACTTTGATAAATATTGATTTTCCTGTTCAGCAAATAATGTACTTTTTTTTCCCCAAAATAGCAAATGAATATCATATCTAAAATAATTGTAATAGGCACTTCTTGTAAGTTTTAAACACAGTTTTAATTATAAAAAATGGCATGAGTATATTATTCTCAAATGATTATAATAGGCACTTTTTGTTAATATTTAACTAAGTCTTAATTTGAAAAAAAAAGTTTCCTGTTTTGCATAATAACCTTTTATTTAATTTTTTTTTTACATCACACAACTCAGTTATGATCATATTGGCAAAGTGAATAATTAATTTTGGAGGAAGCCCACCAGTCTTACGTCGGAGTGGAACCACCGGCGCACCACAGGTCAGCTGGATAGTCTCCCCACATGAATGTTAACGTCCGGACCAGGAATAAATTTGGTATCCGACAGTTTGGATCAAGAATATTTTCATTAAAGATAGTAAAGCATTGTCACCTGAACAGATCTTGTGACAACTAATGTTTTTAGCTCATCCATGTCATCCATTGTGACCTTTATATCTACTTTTAGCAGAAATCCCAGTTTTTATTTAAAGATTTGAAAAGAATGAACATTTAAATGTTGATTAAAGAGTTTTACTGCCCTAAAATTTAGATCTTGTCGAAGGTCGTCAAAGCTTAGACTAAAGTATGATGTTTTTCTGCAGAAACTATGCACAAATACTCCAAACAGAGGTCAGATATTGTTATATATATTAGATATTGGGGAAACTGTTGGATATCACCTTTAAAGTTATATGGTAAGAGCTCTGTAGTTGCAAGTCTACAGACAATGTTATTTGATGTATGTGTGTGTGCATGTGTGTGTGTGTCACATAGTAACATTGTGTGTGTGTGAGTGTGTGTGTATGTAACAACAACAGTATGATCTGTAGAGAAACAATTTATACAACCATTTCCATTTTTTCCTAACATTATATAGTAACATTATATATATATAAATATATATGTGTGTGTGTGTGTGTGTGTATATATATATGAAGTTACTTTTTCAGAACAATAAGCACAATAAGCAGTGATACATCATTTTCAGTTGATAGAAGGATGCACTCTTCAAAGAAAAGGGAAAAATATAAATTGTTTCTCTACAGTTAATACTTTTGTTGTAAAATCAATAAGCAAAGATATTTCATTGTATGATGATAAAAAAATGAATTTCAGTTTATTCTTATCTTAATGTTTTTCATTTTCTGCATCCACAAATATTTGTAACTTCAAAGTGATTAGTATTTTTTATAAACATCATTCATTTAAACTTTGATGGGATGCGGTATTTTATTGTCAGAAAAAACAAACACTTTCAGATCAACGACCATTTTAAATTGTGTTAATATGTTTCCACAGTAAAATTTTATAAAAAAAATTCTATTGTTAGAAATAAGATAACATTTGCAATATGAATAATGAACAGTTTTTTTTTATATCTTTTTATGATCTTGCACTTTTTTCTTTTATGAGAATGGTTATCCGTTAGAAATCCAATTACATAAATGATATTGGACACTCTGTCAAAGAACAGATGACTGTCAACTTGCTGAGCAAGGATGGATGAGATTTAGGTAGAAAAAAATAGATCCAGGTCAATATGTCTCCAAGTATACCAATATGTCTGCTAGTATACCAATATGTCTCTGAGTATACCAATATGTCTCCGAGTATACCAATATGTCTCCGAGTATACCCATATGTCTCCGAGTATACCAATATGTCTCCGATACCAATATGTCTCCGAGTATACCAATATGTCTCTGAGTATACCAGTATGTCTCCATGTATACCAATGTCTCCAAGTATACCAATATGTCTGAGAATACCAATATGTCTCCAAATATATACCAATATGTCTCCGAGTATACCAATATGTCTGAGTATACCAATATGTCTCCGAGTATACCAATATGACTCCGAGTATACCAATATGTCTCGGAGTATACCAATATGTCTCCGAGTATACAAATATGTCTCCAGAGTATACAAATATGTCTCCGAGTATACAAATATGTCTCCGAGTATACCAATATGTCTCCGAGTATAACAATATGTCTCCGAGTATACCAATATGTCTCCGAGTATACCAGTATGTCTCCTAGTATACAATATGTCTCTGAGTATACCAATATGTCTTCGAGTATACCGATGTCTCCGAGTATACCGATATGTCTCCGAGTATACCAATATGTCTCCGAGTATGCTGATATGTCTTGTTACCTTTACTTACATGTGAACTCTTTCACTTTTCTAGGTAGACTCCCACTTTTAAGGTTGAAAATTATTCGAAAATAAGGGTTGTTTTATACATTTTCAGAAATATCCCTACTTGTAAACAGATAATTTCCTTCCTTGTTTATATGAAAATAACACATCTCCCACTTTACAAGTGAAATTTTCCCATTTTGGCCTCAGAATTAGTTCACATGTATGAATAAGGAGATGAGGACTCAATTCTGTTTCTGAACAAAATATAGCATGTGAGGTGATTAACACCTGGCTTACAATATCAGATGGGCATTAAAAACAATCATGGAAATAATGGATATGTCATGTTATAATTTTAAACATGATCATTATTAAATCAGTTTTAAAAGATTTAAAAAAAATTTACTTGTTAGTTTCAAAAGAGAGTCCTTGATCAAATAGTGCAATATGAATAGGGCCTTTTTAGTGGATTAAAAAGATTTGGCTTTGATTATTTGAGTTATTTATCAGAAGTCTAAATTTATTTTGAAGAAAATTACCATTAGGAAATATGACAAAGTCCAATGACCATTGAAACTTATACCAAAATTTAAGAAAAAACGCATTCTCATGTTAGCCAAATGTAAAAGTAAGAACAAATCTGTGGCAAGTCATGAAACAAAGAGAGCAAAACCAACAGTTACCATCTTGGAACAGTAAGTCAGCAAAAGGGGCCAACTGGGGTGCTGACTTCAGTTTAACAGAGCTCTAACCTCGCACTTCCGGAGGTTTCTCAAATGCAAGCAATGAAAAGAAAACTAATCTGTTTTAATAAAAGAATGTCCAAGCCCTGAATGTTTACTTAGATATGTTATGACATCTCTAAAAGAAAGGAATGACGCAACTGAAAAATAATGTCCATATGACATTTAGAAGAAAGAGAAGCATAATTTCTGTTAGAATTATACAAAAAAGTTGACTGCAAATTGAATCAATTTTTTTCCGAATCAAGAAAAAATTGACAATAGAAGAAGGGCTAAAGTCTGTTTGTTAAATGTTGAGGTTTGATGAACGTTGTCTTGAAAATAGCCAACACATAGAACACAAATATTCACCAACAAAAATGTATACTGTATTAAATAATGTGTGTCTAACTTCCAGCTTACTAATGTCTTAAAAGGAACATTATAATTCCACCCAGGCTTCCAAACAACCCCATTGAAACCTTTAAAAACATTTCTTCTCAACATATTCTTTGAAGGATTGATATATTGTTAGTTTAATATTTTTGCTGTGAGATTCAATAAGTTTGATATGAATAGCAGAAGCACATTTACTATTTTGCAAGAGCACTTTCTGTGTTTTTTGTGAGTATAACCACACCACTTGGCAGTGCTGCATAATGTCAATGGGTTCTGAAAGGCGAGATATTTTTCATTAAACAGTCATTAAGACATCATTAAATGGATTTTATTGCCAGAGATAAGCAAAAGGTAAAGGAACAGATGACTGAGAAATATGGCAATAGATATGGCCACTGATTGCATCACGCATTCCACATTTTACTGGATATTGTATTGTATGCTGGTTTGTTTGTTAACCGGATCGTCCATTATGAGTTACAATTTATGATCTTATATGCAACTAGTTTAAACAGGCTGGGCTAATGTAAACATTTGATGATTCTTCAATGGGACTTGAACTGTGTCACTCTGCATTTCTCTTCACATCCTATCACAGAACTTCTTCGGTCATGCTAGGAATAGTTGAACTTTGTCAGAACGGTTGTTTGTGAGGCATTCCTATGAATGAAAAAAAAAATCTGATAATGCTTAAAGATTTAATCTCGTTCTGCTGATATTCATGCTTTATGATTGATGGTTGTTGTACCAGCAAATCAAAGCCAAATCAAATTGAGTGTTTTTGTTGTGACAAAAAAAGATGGCTTAATCTCTTGAAAAGAAAAAAGGTATGGAAGAAATGCATATAAGTGACCCATTTGGGTGATAGAAACCAAATGTCTTTTTTTTTCTTTACAAGGTTTAGGGAGATGTAAATATAAATGTGATGAAGGCTTTGTTTTTTGCACGGTTCTTTTCTCACTGGATGAGACAATGCCCATTTTGAAAATTTCATGCCAAAATTTGAAATGTGGGATTTTTTAATCTATAGATTCTTGTATTAACAAAGTTGAATTTGTTGTATTTTTTTTTAATTTACATATGCAAAAAAAAAGTGTGCCAAAAAATTTGTACAATTAGTTGCGAGTATGAGGGCTGTAACATTGACCAATAATGTTGTTTGATACAAACAGTATGCTTTATGATTAAAATTGTATAAAATCGTCAATGATGTTGCATATTTGTCCACAGCACATGCCGTTCACATGTACTTATCATTTTTAATCTCTCAACAGTACCCAGCGTTCACACCCACACTATCTCGGCTAAATGGCAGTTTGAATACAATTATTAATCGATATCATATTACCCATTCTTTAGAGAAATAATGGGTTGGTCAAATTGAAACAAACATATTCCTTTTCGGCAACTTCAAATTGTTTCCCAGAGTTTTCTTTGATGTTGCAGTGTTAGCCAGAGAAACCTGTGCACCAGAGAGAAATAACACCGCATTTAATGGTTACAACCTTGGAAAATTAAAATCACGGTAAGTGATTTAATTAGCAATTCGATGTTTTAAGTGGGTTGATAATGTTGTTAATGGCCATTAATTGGCGCTTATATGTGTAAACCGAAAGAATACACACTCATTTTCTAAGAAAGTTGTTGTTTTATGCGACTTTATGTATGTGCCTGTTTTTGGCAAAACAGTGTGTGTTCATGTTTATGTGAGAGAATCATTTTAACAATGAAATGTGACTGTAGTAAGTAATACTTTCCTACAATTCCTGGATATTATACAATTATTTCTTTATTAGCTGGGAAATATGCTGTGATATTGACCAAAAAATCGTTATTGACCGAGGCGATAGCCGAGGTCGATAACGATTTATGCGGTCAATATCAACAGCATATATTTCCCAGCTAATAAGTAAATAACTGTTTTATTACATGAACTATAAATAGTTAATAATAAATAATTTTATTTCTTTAATAATTATCTAAACTTAAATGCAAGAAAATAGTTTACATTGTTTACTTCTTGAATATTGTTAGTCTGGGACGAGTATCCCACAATGCGTACAATTCTAATGAAGTTTTGTAGATATGTGCACGTAATATTGATGGAAATTTCGTATTCTATTAATAGATTGGTTAATATCAGCGAAAGCAGGTCAATATCTATATTTATTGACTCGACCTTTTTTGGGGGGGTGACCAATTGTGTTGCATCTATTTATAGTTCATGTAATAATACACGTAACTGACCGCGAGAGTTTAAACTTAGTCCGCCATATAACAAATATGGGAGAAGGGCATACATCCGCCTTTTCACTTTGGCAGGGGGGCAAACGTCCGACCTATATATTTGATAGGGTGGTCTATGTCTGGTCTGCACTTATGGGGGGGGGTGGGGGGGATATCTGTGAATCTCAGCGAGTTTACTTGTCATTCAGCTTTTCTTAAATGTCTTAAATGACATCTTCTCAAAGACCTTTATCAGTGCAGTTGATTCCAGTTAATTGAATAATGTTTATAGGCATATTCCATTTTATTGAGTACCATACTCAAACACCAAACCTTTTTTCTTCTTAACCATTGTTAAAAATTAATGGCTATTTGCAAAAGGTGTCAGCCTGATTTCGGTTATTAACATTGCTGCTCATAGGTCTGCTGTGAAGCTCGTTAATTTGATTATCTCTGGGGCAACTTTCACACATTTTTGAGGGGATTAGCAAACACGATCACTAATCTGTGTCAACTGCATGATCAGCAGCCTGTTTGGCTTACTCTCTATGGTCTTTTGCCAATGTCACGCTTTGCCTTGCACCACCTAGACAAATTTTACAGCTTTTCTTGAAGGTTTACAAGTGTCAACAGTGAATGAGGTCATAACATGATCGATAACTAGTGAAGTTTCAATAGGGCAGTACTCTCCCATGTCAGTATAGTGCGGTACTAAGGCAAAAATATATTTACGTCATAGTAAATGCAGATTTATTTAACTTCTGATTCATTGAGAATTAAAATCTGCAAAAAGGACCTCATACTAAAAAGTCCTTTTTTCCTCTCATGAAAACAAGTCGGCAGCCTTGTTGAAGAAGAATGGGCTTTTTAACTGGATTTGGAGGTAAATAATAACAAGCTAAGAAATGATCTTGTAATAACAATTAAAAATAGATATATGACTGGCATATTTTTTAAGGAAACACTGTGGCTGAGAGTAACTAATAATAACTAAAATTTGTGGCAACTGAAAACCAAACACCCTTATTGAAATGGTACTCCTATATTGATTTTGGTTTAATGCATATTCTGGTTATTTGCATAAAAATAGCTGAGAAGTTGTGTAAGGAAATAAGTGGAATCAACTGCATATTTTGATTCCTATGCACAAAGTTTAAGCAATATGCCTGTAATAGCCTAAAAACCTCAAGATTAAGAATTGTGCATATTATAGCCTCAAAACCTGAGGTTTCATTATTATGCATATCATAGCCTCAAAACCTAAAGATTAAGCATTATGCATATAATAGCCTCTAAACCTTAAGTTTAAGCATTATGCATATTATAGCTTCTGAACCTAAAATTTAAACAACATTCAAATCACTTACAGAAATAGACCTCTGAGGTAATATGGGGGAAAAGTAGCCCCGACAAGGTGGCAGCCAATCCCCAATGACCATTTTACACAATCTGCAGTCTGGGTCCAGATACAGGAGGTCCTGGGTTCAAAACTGGGCCGCGACATACCAAAGTAAAAAAAAATGGTGGTTGTATAGCTCCCACGCTAATGCTCAAGCAAATATGAGGGTAGTTCCACAACTGGTTGACCCAGTGTCAGGATAATATGACAGGGTGTGGTTTTATGCTATGTGCTATACACAGTGAATGCAGCACTATATCTACTTCAAGTGCACACCGTCTCCAGATAGCTGCAATACTGTAGGTGTGACGATAAACACTCTGTAGTCATAAGACGTTGCTAAATGGCACTGCAACAGCAAAATAGTGTAACAAAAATGATGCACAGACACAGGTATGCACATATTGATAATGTCCCGCTAATTATTGGTGGAGGAAGAGCACCAGACTTATGCTTATGTGGATTCTCAATACATTGTCTAAAATAAGCCATTTTGATTATTCCATTTCATGGCAACTTAACTTTCTTTAAATGTGCAGGAGCTACTTTACAATGTAAGAAGACCGAAGCACATACTGAGAATCTCGGTGTGTCAGTACTCTCACTAACTTCCAGGTTCTTTTCTGAACGTGAACTGAAAGGGCTGAAGTTGTAATGATTTAAGTGTTATGCATATAATAGGCTTTTAAACAGCCTTACAGAACCTCCGGATTAAACACCACTGGATATGTCAGCTTTGAGCTGTCAGAATCTTAGTTTAATGGCTTAGCTCACCAAGGATTTACTTGCATTATAGATTTTTACAGACAACTTGGAAGTTATTTTAAGAAGATAATTTGGCCTTAAGTAAAGTAACACTTAAATTGCCTGTTGTTAAATGCAGTACATGGTATTAAGGCTAAGTACATGCAAAATTTTAAACTAGTTAAGAACCCTAAAATAGTTTAAGAGAATTGATTTTCATGTGAAGACTGAGATTTCAGTTCAATGCAAATTGTTCACGGAAAACCAAATTTTCATTTTGTTTAGTAACAATAATAAAAAAAAATAATAATTATACACGCACACAAGAACTAGGACCATAATATATATTGAATACAATTAATCCTTTGCTCACTAGATTACATGTGAACATGATGTTCTTCTAAAGATTGCGTCACAATATTTATACACACACACAAGAACTAGGACCATAATATATATTGAATACAATTAATCCTTTGCTCACTAGGTTACATGTGAACATGATGGTCTTCTAAAGATTGCATTGCAATCCACTTCAAATATTGTTTAATCAAAATGCACAACAACCAAGTATATATGCCAAATGAGCATGCAGGAATATATGTCGTGGATGTGACAGTCAATATCCATGAACTGATTCTCTGCCACAGTTTGGTATCATTATCCTCGTCTTTATTTTTTTAGTTATGGTTTGTTTACCTTCAATATCATACTCCTTGCTGCTTGTATAATTTTGTTCTGAGTATTCCATGTATTTGATATGATTGCATGGATGGAACATACTTCTGATTCTATTAACTTTTGCTTGAGTGGGGATAAAAGATCGTAAAAATTGCTGAATATTTATATACTTTAAGCTTTCTGATAACAATTATAGATAGAATCTTGGCTACAGATGTAATAACCCATTATTTAAATCATCTGCATGTCATTTTCATAAATGATCTGGTTTCTTGGCTTGAATACTACTTTTGCTTTTGTGCTTTGTATGCATTTCAAAAAATATGTTTTAAAGAACAATTATATATACCCACTAAGATTAAAAGGTATAAATTAATTATCCTATGGTAGTGTTGGCATGGAGTTTATTTTGATATAAATATTATAAGTTGTTTTCTCTCTACTAGGAGCTGTCTGATCAGGATCTGCACAATTTTCTGCGGAGATCTTAACAGTGCGTCTTGTTACCTGTTAAATATATTTTTTATCAGATAATTTATATTTTTAAAAATGAAGGTAATCACAGCTAAATATGGTCATTAAAATGGTGTTTTTGTGGTAATTACATTGCAGTTGACAGATTTGTTGAGAAAAATATGATATTTAGCAGAGGAATAAGGTTTATGTCAATGCATTTAAAAGGTTAACGTAACCAACTAGAAAATGGGCAAATAGAAAATTCACAAGAAGTAGTAATGAGGGAATCAAAGCAAGTCAGTTGATTGCTACTACTTCTAACAATAGGCTTTGTCCATATACCAGTCATTTATTCATTTCTCCAAGGAATTCAGAAATGGGTCCCTGTCACTTCCAGTGTAGGACCATATCAGGAATCTTTTTTGCATAGATCTAAAATGGTACTGTGTGCATTAATAAATGTTTTTTGCATAGATCTAAAATGGTACTGTGTGCATTAATAAATGTTTTCCGCTTTTTCTGGTGTTCTCAGTATAAAATAAACAGTGATAATATTTTCCGCGCAATGTAGTTAGTGTTAGGTTGTATATGTTTGAAATTTGCTTCCTTTGTGTGAGTTGTATGCATTAGAAAATTGCTTCCATTATGTTTTTGTTTTGAAATACATCACAGCGACCAGTTATGATCATTAAAGCAATGTCCAGCTATTTTGGTGGAGGAAGACCCCAAACAAATGTCTGGGTAGAACCACCGGCGCACCATAGGTCAGCTGGAATACCTTCCCACATTTAGTCCTCTGCTCCGAACGGAACTCAAACCCATGCGGTGAGAGGCTAAATGGTCAGAGAAGTTACAAGTTACAGCGATTCTACCACTTTGCCAGGGGCACCCCTGCTTCCATTGTGTGAGTTGTATGTGTTGAAAGTTACCTGTCTTCTGTGAATGAGTTTTAAAAAGCATTTGTCATTGTGAAAAATAATTACTGGTAAATCAAGCTCAAATTTGCTTATTGCAACCATCTGTCCATTTCATTTTTATAAAGTATTTTTTCTTTATTGCTCCAAATAATCTGTCTTTCTAATCTTAATGTGTAACCATGATTTATTCAATATGGTAAGTGTGGCAGAATATTGGCTTCAGATAATGTATAAATATAGAATCACATCTTTTACTCATAAATATTTAATATACATGCTGCTGTTGGTATCATGTGTACTTTGCTTGAAAACAAAATAAAATTTTAAAAAATCATAGACACTGAGAATATATTAAGATTATTTTCTATGCTGTTGATTATTAATAAACTTTGGAATTAAAAAATTGGAAATCTGTATTTTATTTATTTCTTAGCAAAAGCTTAAAACACATAAAAATGACATGACAAGTACACTCAAACCCCAGTCGCTCGTCCACCCTTGGTGAAGTTCTTCCAGTTTGAGCAAAACTGGAGTTTGAGGGAACGAGAACTTTTATTAAAAGCCAGTTTGTTAATTGGCTTTATGAATAACTTGCAATATCAATCATGTTAAAAATATTACAAACGTGTTGGGTTTTTTAAATTATAAAAATTAAAAATGACAATGAAATTCACAATCAGACCCATTATATATCCATTTAATTTTAGAAACTGTGTCGAGGTCAGAGAAAATTTCTCCATAAAATTGACAATCATGTGACCAGTAAAACAATACTGATACATCAGAGTGACGTACATGATGTTAATTTCACTGAATATATTTTGAGATGATGAAATACTGGGATTGATTTAATAGTGTGGTTTGAACCAATTCGATTTAAAGTTGAAAAATTATATAGACAATTTGAACACTAACAATTTTTTTTTCAACCAAATCATACACAATTATTTTATTAGGTGTTGGTGTTTGATAGCTTGATCAGAAAAATAAATATTTTAATAAATCTCTTTGAACAAGATAAAAAATTGATAAATGAAAGAACAAACTAACCAAACATAATTTAATACAGAATAAACCTCTTAATTCAAGCATTCTTTGTTTAGAAGTACATGGTTACACTGGTACTCTAATTCTCACACTTTGTAGACATGTGAAAGACAGGATCACCAGTGGTTTGACAGCAAAGACAAATTGTCTTGGGGTTAATGAGCAGAGATTGCTATTCAACTAATAAGGTGTGAATATACAGGTAAGCAGGCTGTAGGGACAAGCAACCTGTTTGTTTGTACTACAGGTTGCACGAGCAACCCATGGCACTTTATATAGAACATAGAAGGCAAAAGTCAGGGACCAGCAGTCCTGTTCAAACAATCCAGTATTTCTACCGATCCAGTGTTCTTGTAACCGGGCTTGACTGTATAAACAAATTTTTCCAGCTTTACACAGTTAACTTATTTCCAATGTCTCAAACCTTAAAGTGTACAAATATTTTCAACTTAACACAATTAGACTTATTTCAATTGTCTCAAACCTTAAAGTGTACAAATATTTTCAACTTAACACAATTAGACTTATTTCAATTGTCTCAAACCTTAAAGTGTACAAATATTTTCAACTTAACACAATTAGACTTATTTCAATTGTCTTAAACCATTAAAGTGTACAAATATTTCCAACTTTACACAATTAGACTTATTTCAATGTCTTAAACCATTAAAGTGTACAAATATTTCCAACTTTACACAATAAGACTTATTTCGATTGTCTCAAACCTTAAAGTGTACAAATATTTTCAACTTAACACAATTAGACTTATTTCAATTGTCTTAAACCATTAAAGTGTACAAATATTTCCAACTTAACACAATTAGACTTATTTCAATTGTCTCAAACCTTAAAGTGTACAAATATTTTCAACTTAACACAATTAGACTTATTTCAATGTCTTAAACCTTAAAGTGTACAAATATTTTCAACTTAACACAATTAGACTTATTTCAATTGTCTTAAACCATTAAAGTGTACAAATATTTCCAACTTTACACAATAAGACTTATTTCAATTGTCTTAAACCATTAAAATGTACAAATATTTCCAACTTTACACAATTAGACTTATTTCAATTGTCTTAAACCATTAAAGTGTACAAATATTTCCAACTTTACACAATAAGACTTATTTCAATTGTCTTAAACCATTAAAATGTACAAATATTTCCAACTTTACACAATAAGACTTATTTCAATTGTTTTAAACCATTAAAGTGTACAAATATTTCCAACTTTACACAATTAGACTTATTTCGATTGTCTTAAACCATTAAAATGTACAAATATTTCCAACTTTACACAATTAGACTTATTTCAATTGTCTTAAACCATTAAAATGTACAAATATTTCCAACTTTACACAATAAGACTTATTTCAATTGTCTTAAACCATTAAAGTGTACAAATATTTCCAACTTTACACAATAAGACTTATTTCAATTGTCTTAAACCATTAAAATGTACAAATATTTCCAACTTTACACAATAAGACTTATTTCAATTGTTTTAAACCATTAAAGTGTACAAATATTTCCAACTTTACACAATTAGACTTATTTCGATTGTCTTAAACCATTAAAGTGTACAAATATTTCCAACTTTACACAATAAGACTTATTTCAATTGTTTTAAACCATTAAAGTGTACAAATATTTCCAACTTTACACAATAAGACTTATTTCAATTGTCTTAAACCATTAAAATGTACAAATATTTCCAACTTTACACAATAAGACTTATTTCAATTGTTTTAAACCATTAAAGTGTACAAATATTTCCAACCTTACACAATAAGACTTATTTCAATTGTTTTAAACCATTAAAGTGTACAAATATTTCCAACTTTACACAATAAGACTTATTTCAATTGTCTTAAACCATTAAAGTGTACAAATATTTCCAACTTTACACAATTAGACTTATTTCGATTGTCTTAAACCATTAAAGTGTACAAATATTTCCAACTTTACACAATTAGACTTATTTCAATTGTCTTTAACCATTAAAGTGTACAAATATTTCCAACTTTACACAATAAGACTTATTTCAATTGTCTTAAACCATTAAAGTGTACAAATATTTCCAACTTTACACAATTAGACTTATTTCAATTGTCTTTAACCATTAAAGTGTAATTTTTTGTCCTTTTCAGTACAGCATAATTAGTCACATTGCCATGGCACTGTTTTAGAGCCTTTTAAGTTGTATTTAATCAACACTCTCCCCAATAAATGGAAATACAAACTAATGCACAAGTGCCAATTACACTAAAAGCAACCATGCTTTATGTCTACATATTACAGACTGATTGTAATCAATGGAGTCTACAAATGTTCCTCCTGCCAAGCACTTGTTCATCATCTATGAGAAAATAATGTAGATCCTGATTAAACCACTCCAACTAGCTACTGTCTAATCTGGATTGTCACTGCATTGTCAAGTCTCGTTCAATACATATTGTTACCCATTCATAGTGTTTGTAAATGGCTTGGTAAATTAATATGAATTATTAACATTTATAGCAGAACAAGGGTTTAAACCCTGGCAATTTGCATTGTTTGTATTACATCTGTTTATTTCACATGTGGGTTTGTTTATTACATTAGTGGCCTTAACTCACAGACCATGGCTTGCAACTGCTAGTGTCAATTTCTAGGAAAAGATGGAAATTTTGACCTTGTGCACATTATTGCATTGGTAATAATGCCCGCTTAAAATTAATGTGATCAATAACATATTGTGTATGATATATTAAGTAATTTTAAAAATAGAAAGATTAATTCTACAAGAAAGATGTAGAATAAAAATGGTCATTGTCCACAAAAAAACAAACATTTTTTATCGTTATGCAAAATATTGTATGCATTTATTTGCAGGACTTAAAAGCATTTTATTTAAAGTACCAAATGTGAAAACAAAGTTTACAAGATACTTATAGAACAGGGTTGGTTTAAGCTTGAGCATTGCAGGTGAAAATCTCCCTTTTTGGCCTCAGAAAAAGTTCACATGTATGGCTGAGCTGCATAAAAGGTAGTTCCTCAGTCCCAAATACTAAAGGCTCTGTCTTTGATTCCAGTCAAAGGTACATGATGCCACTGAGGGCATGTGCTTTAAACAAGAAGATGCATAGCCCGGGAACTTGACACTCTCCTGCACTGTCGGTTTATTACATAAATGTGTGAGAGTAATAAATGATCACTCTGCTATGAGAATGGGAACTAAACTATTTTCTACATTGCTTCTTTTCCTTGTCCTCATCTACAGCTTTTTGTTATTGCATTCTGCATTGTTAACATTGGCAATTTACTCAATTTCGTTTGTTAAATGAGACCTTGCCAAGCAGCGCTGAATTCCTATTTATGCCTGCTATTATTTTTATAATTGCAAGCTACATTTTTCGACCGTGATATTGTTGGTTCTTTTCTCTGAATAAGGTCTCACTGAACAGCTGCAATTTCCTGGTTTTGCCTGCAACACTATTGTCCTCATAAAAAGTTGTAATCTGTAAGAATCACCACTCTAAGCACCACTCTCCAGTGTGGTTCCTCTCTCTAGAGTGAAGCACCACTCTCCAGTGTGGTACCTCCCTTTAGAGTGAAGCAAAAACTCTCCAGTGTGGTTCCTCCCTCTAGAGTGAAGCAAGAACTCTCCAGTGTGGTTCCTCCCTCTAGAGTGAAGCAAGAACTCTCCAGAGTGGTACCTCTCTCTAGAGTGAAGCAAGAACTCTCCAGTGTGGTACCTCTCTCTAGAGTGAAGCAATAACTCTCCAGTGTGGTTCCTCCCTCTAGAGTGAAGCAAGAACTCTCCAGAGTGGTACCTCTCTCTAGAGTGAAGCAAGAACTCTCCAGTGTGGTTCCTCCCTCTAGAGTGAAGCAAGAACTCTCCAGTGTGGTTCCTCCCTCTAGAGTGAAGCAAGAACTCTCCAGAGTGGTTCCTCTCTCTAGAGTGAAGCAAGAACTCTCCAGAGTGGTACCTCTCTCTAGAGTGAAGCAAGAACTCTCCAGAGTGGTACCTCTCTCTAGAGTGAAGCAAGAACTCTCCAGTGTGGTTCCTCCCTCTAGAGTGAAGCAAGAACTCTCCAGTGTGGTTCCTCCCTCTAGAGTGAAGCAAGAACTCTCCAGAGTGGTTCCTCTCTCTAGAGTGAAGCAAGAACTCTCCAGTGTGGTTCCTCCCTCTAGAGTGAAGCAAGAACTCTCCAGAGTGGTACCTCTCTCTAGAGTGAAGCAAGAACTCTCCAGAGTGGTACCTCTCTCTAGAGTGAAGCAAGAACTCTCCAATGTGGTACCTCTCTCTAGAGTGAAGCAAGAACTCTCCAGAGTGGTACCTCTCTCTAGAGTGAAGCAAGAACTCTCCAGAGTGGTACCTCTCTCTAGAGTGAAGCAAGAACTCTTCAGAGTGGTTCCTCCCTCTAGAGTGAAGCAAGAACTCTCCAGAGTGGTTCCTCTCTCTAGAGTGAAGCAAGAACTCTCCAGTGTGGTACCTCTCTCTAGAGTGAAGCAAGAACTCTCCAGAGAGGTACCTCTCTCTAGAGTGAAGCAAGAACTCTCCAGAGTGGTACCTCCCTCTAGAGTGAAGCAAGAACTCTCCAGGGTGGTACCTCCCTCTAGAGTGAAGCAAGAACTCTCCAGTGTGGTACCTCTCTCTAGGGTGAAGCAAGAACTCTCCAGTGTGGTACCTCTCTCTAGAGTGAAGCAAGAACTCTCCAGTGTGGTACCTCTCTCTAGAGTGAAGCAAGAACTCTCCAGAGTTGTGCCAGTTAACATTGTTTTCAGATATCTAAAATGTTTTTGAGAGGTGTGCAGTGCCAACTAAATGCTAAAAACCATAATAAACAACCATGACGACATTTTCAACAATCGTTGTACATAGTGTGTGGTTTTCAATATTACTAGAAATGGTATTTGGCAGCAGTTTATGGGATATAAACATATAAGTGAGTAAAAAAAGGAGAAAGAAGACACAAACATAAGCAGCAAAGCTATCAAAAAATCTTGCCCTACGAGTAGTTCAAACCAAGGACCTCTTGCCTGGCAATCACTCACTCTCTGGATTGAACCACTGATACTTTGCAATCAATTTACATATTGTAACTGTCACAGTGTTGACATAACAGCTGTCAATGTTGGCTATCAGTGATTGAGCAGTTATTACAACTCAGACATCCTCTCACCACGCTGGTTTGAGTCCCAATGGAGACTTTTTTTTTTTCCATAATTTTTGTTTGCTGATATTATTTATTAGTTCCCTCTATATACTGTTATAATTATTTGGCAAAATTTTATGTAAAAAAGACTTTTA
This sequence comes from Sinonovacula constricta, assembly GCA_007844125.1. NCBI lineage: Eukaryota > Metazoa > Mollusca > Bivalvia > Cardiida > Solecurtidae > Sinonovacula > Sinonovacula constricta. The sequence goes on along the minus strand of CM017562.1, from coordinate 2,766,256 downwards.
AATATATATACAATTTGAACACTAACAAAAAAAAAGATTTTTTAAAAATATTCTATCTTACACCTAAAATACATTTATGGTAGAGCAAATGTTATAGACAATAAACAGAATTAGAAAATTGACATGATTGATAATTGGTATGCCTTAAAGAACATCTGTGTGCAAAACTTGAACAAAATTCACAATCTGGTTTTGATTTTATGGATAAATTATGTTAAATAAAAGAAAAAATATGTGGCCATACAGGGGTTCAAACCCACAACCTTTAATTTTGTAACAATTAAGGGGGTCTTTTTTTTTGAAGTCTTCAAATGGAGGTGGATTTTTTATGCCCTTAACTGTAACTAACTTAAGAATAGTTTTCAATTTGGAAGTTTCTTCTATTTCTTACTATTAAAGGTGGTATCCGACAGTTTGCCTATATTAAATACACATACCAATATCTAACCACAGCTTTGGGGACTTTGGTAATACTTTTGCATAAACCCATTTTTAAGTTAGACTGTACTAATCGAGAAAGAATACCTCAAAATGTTCAGTCTTTCCAACTCAGTAAAAAGCATGATAGTGGTCTCTGCTAAAAAAAATAGATATCAACGTCAGAGCAGATTACCTGGATGACTATATTAAAGCTAGTGGTCACATGGTTTGCAAAGTTTAGAAATAGCAATCTCTGCAGTGAGGCTCAGATAGGAAACACCTGTTTGCAATGGCGAGTGGGGATTTATCCTTGACTTTCCACACAGATCTTTGGCGTCAATGAACAGCATTTTACAAGACCTTTTCAGGTACCAATGACTTATTTGGTTAAATATTTGGGAAATTCTTTTTTGACAAACTGTCGGATACCACCATTATCAAGAAAGACTATTCTGTCACGTGTAAAAGGTATATTAAGACGTGTTTAAAGTTCGGGTCAAAATTGTAATCTCTTTCAGGAATGCAATAAAAATGCATATTTCTAATAAATATTAAATATTTTTATGAAAGATTATATTGTTATAGTGTCAGATAACAAAAATAAATATTCACTTTAATAAAAAATGGAAGAATAAATATTTACCTTCTTTGTAAAAGATTGAAAAAACTCGTTAAAATAGTCTTCCTTTAACCTTTTGGTCAACAGTATGTAATATTTGTTGTTCTGTGTTAGCTTGCATAATTAAATGTGCTGGGTAGAAATTTATCAGTGAAAATTGCTTAAACAGTTTTAATATTACAGCATATATGTTACTGCCCTGGTTCCATTAGACCAAATCTTAAATATAAGTTGCACGTTTTTTAATGTTATTTATTTCACAACAATAGTGTTCATATTGAAGTTTTTTGTTTCTTAATTTGATACCAGTAATCTGAGAAATATCTCCAAAAAATAACATTATACAGTGTTGTCAAGGCTTTAAAACGTGTAGCTTGATTGTGACTTGCTATTGCCAAAATTTTAATTAGCAAATATTGCCATTGAATCATGCTGGAGGAAAAATGAAGCTACAGTGGTAGCGAGTAAACTTTGCACACTGTGCATGTATAGATCATTGAGTTAGTGGTTGGTTTCTTCTTATTTCAGTAAGCATATTGATACTATGGTAATGTCTACCAATGCAGGTCACTTTAATATTCATCAGAGATTGCTTTGCATAAGCATTTCCTGGTAATGGTAGATCATTAGTGAGATTAGGCAGCTTCTTGAAAGAGGCACATTTAATTTTAATATTTCTTACTGTTTTGCTTTGTTTCTTTAGTCACCATCAAATCATAGGACATGACCTTTAAGCTGATAGTATCAGACTGTGTACGGCCTGTGGAAATGATCTCTATGGCAACCAAATAGAACCCCTCAAGCAGGAACTGTCACTTCTCTAGCTATAATCAGGCTTTATGGAGCAACTGAACAGGGAAAAATGGGAATAAGAAATAAACTGAACCAGTCAAAAAGTTCTCTCTCCTATGTGGCTGGAAGCTATATATTTGTCAAGTTTGACAATAAATGAACATAATTTCTTTTTTTTTCCTCCCAAAATTTAATATTTGAAACATTGAAAAAAAATGGATGTTAACATGTTAATTTCCTGTTACTGTTGAAGGTATACATTGGATGGCTACAGTTGAAACGTGCTCATATATTTTCAATTATGTGTTCTTAATTTTTGGAGTTGGCAGTTGTCTAAACTCTTAGCATGCTTAGCACAAATTGATCAAATGTAAAGATGGTACTCAACAGTTTGGACCCAAATTTCTTTTCTCAAATAACCAAATAAGTCATTGTTACCTTAAAAAGGTCCTGCAAAATGTGTTCATTGATGTCCTAGACCTGTGTAAACAATCAAGCATAAATGACCCTTCGTCATTGCAAACAGGTATTTCCTATCCAAGCTAAGCTACAGAGATAGCTATTTTAAAACTTAAAAACCAAGTGACCACTTACTTTTGAGATCACGTCATATAGTCGACCAGGTAATCATCTCTGACATCTATATCTGTTTTTGGCAAAGACCATTATCCAGCTTTTTTTATACAGTTGGAAAGAATACACATTCACAGTGATTTGTGTGTGTGGTCAGGTCATGTTCAAAATCATATTTATTAAGACTTTAATATGGGTTTATACAAAAGTATTGCTCAAATTCCCAAAAGCAGCAGTTTGACATTGCTATATGTATTTGATATAGGCAAACTGTCGGATACCTCATTTAAACAAATTCTGTAACTCCAGATCAGTTTGCGACAGCTTATTAACTATGTATGCAGCTGAGAGCTAATTACCAAGATTTTAGTTTTAGTTATTGATAACATATAAACCTTGTTTAAAGGCTGGTTCTGTAATTGTGGTACATTAATGATGTTTAATAAGTTAAAGCTATTAGTGGGTATAAACTTATCCTATAATTTCTCAAACGAAAACCTTTATGGTTGCTATCACATTTACAGGGTTTCAGTGTGGTAAAATGTCAAGATGCATAGACCTGCTTCATTAGAAGGGCTCCAGTGGTTTTGCTTCCCTGGAGAGACAAGAACATAAGCAGGCCTGGTAGGGTCATACTGTCACACCTTCAGGTGTAATTTTAATTAAATAAATGAATTATTAATTGAAGCTGTAAAAACTCAATATTTTTTACCTTATTTGTAGCAGTTTTAAGTTGTCTGTGGTTAACAATAATTTTTGCATAAAAGATTTTAGATAAAACTTGGTGTTTTTCAATGTGAAAAATGAAGAAAAAGATGGAAATGAAACGTAAAAATTTTGTAATTTTTTTTTGTAAGATTCAAACCAATAAACTTTTGAATGGTAATGAAGTGCTCTACTAATATTTTGTTCTGAACTGTTTTGTTCCTGATCCATTGTTTTTCAAGAGATAATTAAGCTTTAAAATAAATAAAATTTGTATTTTAACAAAATTTTTATACTATTTAATTTTATTTTTAAAATATGTTTTAGTAAGTGACTATTCTGCTTAAAAGAAGCGGCTTGTCATGCCCTGAATTTGGAATTTATTGAGTTGCAGCATGAGAAGCTTTAGTAGCAAAAGCCTTACCTGCCATTAAATATGATTTTAGTTTCTTATTTCTTACAAGCTGTTTTTCTTTATTTAAACAGTCACTCAATTTTGTTCATTAAAGCCATACCGATAGCACAGAAGGTTATCTTAATATTATTGTTTCTTGATACTTAGGTTCATAGAAGTAACAAAAATTGGCACATCTGGGCACACTACAGGCTGCCTGACTTCCATCTTTCTGTAATGGATTGCTACCATTAAGGTTTAATTACTTCTCTGCTTAGTTATTCCTTCAAATTCGGCTAGACATCCCACTTGACACAACGGGCCGCAATCTGTCTTGTCGTCTGGTTGCCATGGTAACTCAGTTATGTCTGCTTGACAGCCTACCAATAAGGTTGCGTTGTCCCCAGTAATCTACAAGGTAAGATTTATTGTTTGAAAATGATGACTGTAAATGTTAAGAGCATGCAAACGAAGCTGTCCAAAGGTTTTGGAATGTAGTAAATAGTAAATCGACAACCATTGCATACTTTGAAGCTGCATCAATGTATCCCAAAATTCTTGACCAAACCCAAGAAATGAACATATCTCTGCACATTTCAGGCCTGTCTGGCATCCATTTTTTTTTTTTAAATCTTTACTATAATAATTACTATACTTTACTGCTTGTTAATTCCTTTAACTTCAGGCAGACATCCCACTTGACACAATGGACCATAATCCGCTTGACATCTGGTTTCCATGGTAACATACTTATGTCAGCATGACAGCCCACCAATAAGGTTGCATCGTTGATTGATTGTTTGAAAAAAGTGGTGGTAATTAATGTTATTACTATACTAGTCATTGTGGTCAAATTTATTTGTGCTTAAAGTGAATATCTGACCATGAGAGAAATTATATATCCTTCCGCTTTAACACTGTCTTTTTTACCTGCAGTGTTTTATTTATTTTTTTTACCAAAAACATATTATGTTTTGTAGTGAAAAAATTGTTAATTTTTAAATTATATTTGGATTGGTTTTTCATTATCAAAACAATTGCACATATATCATTGTTCAAAATTAGCATAATTACATGCCATTTGGACGTGTAACATGATTTGGAGATCCACTGACCTGAAACACATATTATATGCCAAAGTTTGGTTTCAGAATCAACAGCAATTAGGTCTTGATTGAGGTTCATTCTGTGTTATTGTACTGTAATTGGAGACCCCATCTGTGCAAAATCCAACCAATTTCATTCTGAGCACACTTTTCAAGATCCAGAAAAAAACTTTAAGCCCATCAGACAACAAACTTTATGAAAATCACCTGTCCGCTTTTAATTTTAGTCGCCATGTGAGATCGGACATGTGTAAATTTCGATGAATGATGTATTATTAATTTATTGGTTTATATTATGGCTACTTCTCAGTAGTTGGTAAACATATTTTAAAGAATTATATGAGAATGCTTTATTTTTATGCCCCAGAAGGTGTGCATATAGTAGTTGAACCGTATCTGTCTGTCTGATATTTATGTCCACTCAATATATCCTGCATGGATTTTAAAATAAGTTGGCAGAAATGTCAAACTCATGAAGAGAATGTGTTGCGCACAGGTTACTTGAAGGTCAGGGTCAAATTTAAAGGTCAAATTCATACACCCTGGTAGTGCACAGGTGGTCATGTCCACACAGTAACTCTGTCATTTCTGGAGGGATTTTGAAATAACCTGGCAAAAATGTCAAACACATGAAGACGACGTGTCACGCCCAAGACCCAGGTTGGTTTTTTGAAGGTCAAGGTCACACTTACAGGTCACAGTCATAATCCCTAGAAGTGCACTGGTGGTCATGTCTGCTCAGTAACTCTGTCATTGCTTGAGGGATTTTGAAATAACCTGGCAGAAATGTCAAACACATGAAGATGAGGTGTCGCACACAAGACCTAGGTCGGTTAGTCGATGGTCAAGTTTTCACTTACAGGTAAAAGTCATAATCCCTAGTAGTGCACTGATTGTCGTGTTGTATTTTTGTGTCGCCTGCAAAAGCAGATAGACACATGGGGATTATATTGTCCGGCAGCAGCAGTGGTGGTGTCGGCATCATCGTCCGGTAGCCCCCCAACTTTAACATGAATCTTAATGTTGCCTATAACTTTGAAAGTAATTGTCCTATTCTGTTCAAACTTGGAATATATCATCTGCATGAACAATGCCATCAGTGGCAACAAGAATGAGAACTCCTGTTTCATAAACATGAAACTTAATGTGCAGGTGACACAAGTGTTCTGAGGAACGCCACATTCCAGTTTAAATTACCTGCTGAAAATATTTTTTTTCACATTTATCATGTTAATACAGGTATTGGATTAAAAATGATTTTCAACAAAACTATTTTGCATATTTACTGGCCGCAATAGCTCAAGTGGTAGAGTGTCAGCTTGCAGATTGGGAGGTTGCTGATTCAAACCCGTCTGGCCAAAGGCTTTAAAGTTGGTAGCAGTGGCTTACCTCCTAACGCTCGGGGCTAAGGCGACAGCATTACACGTGACTCGTCGGTGTCAGTATATTGGACCGGCCGGGTTCAGTCCCTGGGCACCTCATAAGTGCCCCTGTGCTATAATGATAGAATGTCGCTGCACAGTATCGCCAAAAATGCCGGCAAATCCCAATCCCATTCCTTTTTTGCAAATTTGATTTTTCCAGGTCAGAAAGATATAGATGTACATACAATTCAACAATCCCAGGAATTATCTTTCAAATATTGTAAATAATGTCTCCACTCTTATTATCACAAACCCCAAACAACTACTTTAATACCAGTATTAATTCTAAAAAAATCTTTGCTTGTTATTCTAAGAAAATGCTTGTATTATTTTTATCTGATGTTTTTTTTTGCCTATTGGAAACAATTGATAGGAGGTAAAAAAAATCAGTATGGTTATATACATAAATTTAATGCTATTCTCTTTTTTAATAACTCAAATACCTCCATGACAATTACAAAATTTGCTTTACTAGATATGAGTTTGGGGGCATATGTCTGTTTACAATGACATTTCTTGTTAAATACCATATTCTGCTGTGTGTAACACGCATTTATGTATAACACGCACCCCGACTTTTAATGAAATTCTGAGGGAGTTTTCGGATGTACACCGTGCGCTAAGTATATGAATTTGGCATGCTGAAAAATATACTTTCCTGAGACGAGGCGAGAAAAATGAACAGTAGCGTTGGCCGAACATACTGTCTCAACACAAGGGTTAATTAGTATACAGTGACTAGTAATTTTCACACATCGCTTTAACGCAGGATGTATCTAGCAGGTATTAACATCCTGCATTGTGTGGAATCATGATATTATTTTCTTTGATCTATGTCATCAAGTCTGGGGTGTCTGGTGTAAGAGTGGCTTGTGTAACACAACAGGTACACATGGTCACAAAAATCTGTGATTTGTTTGTAACACATAAATTGTGAAGAGCATTGTTACCTAATTAAAATGTTTCAAACCACAATTAATAGCGTGCCTCTGCGCGATGCAGGATGTTCTTGCAGATGGAAGGTTAACACCTGCTAGATAAATCCTGTGATGTGTGAATATTTCTAGTCTCTGTAAACCAATTAACCAAAAGAATATTCACATGATGATATTTGTCATTTTTTTATTTTGGGAGCAGGAAAAAAACTCTCTTTTTTTCGAATGTATACTGTGCACCCGAACTAGCGAGTTAATCGGGAATGTAAAAATATGCGTGTTATACACAGCAGAATACAGTATGTTCCAGAATTGTCCAGTCTTATAGATTTCAAAATTGTTCAGGTCACATCCCAAAATCATCCAGTCAGTTCATGAAAGCTTTGATAATATCTGGTGACATACATATACTTGCATATTTCTTAAAATGATGACCCAGTACATTACTACAGAATTATAATGGTCATAATGTACATGTTCTATCAAGTTGTGTAATAGGAAACATCCAATCCAGTGACATACAGTAGTAGCTGCATGTATCTTAGTCTTTACCTACATCATACAATGGCAAAAAATTGAATTTCTAGTACTTTTTCCTGAGTTAATTTTCGAATATTATCAACAAAGGGGCTTAATTGAAAGTAAGATTTTTAATGTGCTGTTTTATTCCTAATGTAGAGAGTAAAAGTTATGCATAATCTATATGGTAAATTTAAACTTTATTATTAAGGATCCTTTAGGTTTGTTCGTAACACTGGACTTTGAGGATTGTATTCCTAAGCCTTATACCTCCACAAAACCGCTGGCATACACAGTATTGTATCTTCTCCATATCAAGGGAGAAAAAACAAAAAATTAAAATGTCAAAAATATAATGACTTAGTTTTTCTAAGATTTGAACCTGGAACCCCTTGTCTGGAAGTACAATTTTCTACTGCCTGCACCAGTGAGACGTGGTACAGGTTGTTTTACTTTGTTAATCATACATCTCGACTCAACAAGCACAATATTTACATACAGTTTTCAAAATAAAACATGTTAGTGATTTTAATATGTTTAATCTAGTGATTTTGACAGGTTTAAGCTGGTGATTTTAATGGGCTTTGCTAGTGATTTTTACTACCTTGTGATCACACTAGAGGTCACATTTATGGCCCAAACTTCATGAACCTTTATGAAACATAGTCAGAATGTTTGTCTACAAGAAATCTTGAATGAGTATGTAACTGTGTCACATAAGGCAAAAAACTATGTAAATAGGTCAAAATAAAAATAAAAATCATTTTGAACTTGCTAGAGGCAACATTTATAGCCCAGTCTTCACAAATCATAGATGAGTTTGTCATTGGTCACTTGGAGTCAAAAAGTAGGTTACTAGGTCAAATCTTAGAACAGCCCATTTATGGCCCATTTTTCACAAAACTTAGCCAGAACTTGTGTCTGCATTAAATCTTGGATGAGTTTGTCATTGTGTCACGTGGGGTCAGAAACTAGGTTACTAGGTCAAATCTTTGAAAAAAATTGTGAGCACACTAGAGGCCTCATTTATGGCCCATTCTTTATGAAACCAGAATATTAGATCACATCAGAGTGAAAAGGAAGGTCACTAGGTCAAATTTTAGAAAAAAACTTTGTGAACGTGTTAGAGGCCACTTTGATGGTCCAGTGTTCATGAAACATAGCCAGAATATTTGTTTGCATAAAATCGTAGGTGAGCTTGTAATTGTGCCATGTGGAACCAAAAAGTAGGTCATTAGATCTTAACTTAGAAAACTTTATGAACACACTAGAGACATTTATGATCCAATCTTAGCGAAACTTGTCCAGAAAGTTGTCCAGGAAGTTGTTGGTCATAGATCTGCTCGTGCCAAAATTGTTGGTGCTGTAGATGTGGTCATGTCAAAATTGTTGGTGCCATAGATTTGCTCATTTCAAAACTGTTTATGCCATAGATTTGTTCATTTCAAAACTGTTTATGCCATAGATTTGCTCATTTCAAAACTGTTTGTGCCATAGATTTGTTCATGTCAAAACTGTGTATGCCATAGATTTGCTCATTTTAAAACTGTTCATGCCATAGATTTGTTCATGTCAAAACTGTTTATGCCATAGATTTGTTCATGTCAAAACTGTTTGTGCCATATATTTGCTCATGTCAAAACTGTTGGTGCCATAGATTTGTTCATGTCAAAACTGTTTGTGCCATATATTTGCTCATGTCAAAACAGTTGGTGCCTTAGATTTGTTCATGTCAAAACTGTTTATGCCATAGATTTGTTCATGTCAAAACTGTTTGTGCCATATATTTGCTCATGTCAAAATTGTTGGTGCCATAGATTTTTTCATGTCAAAATTGTTGGTGCCACAGAGATTTATTAATTTCAAAACCATTAGTGCCATAGATTTGCCTATGTTGAAACTGTTGGTGCCATGGATTTGTTCATGTCAAAACTGTTTATGCCATAGATTTGCTCATTTCAAAACTGTTTATGCCATAGATTTGTTCATGTCAAAACTGTTTATGCCATAGATTTGTTCATGTCAAAACTGTTGGTGCCATGGATTTGTTCATGTCAAAACTGTTTATGCCATAGATTTGTTCATGTCAAAACTGTTGGTGCCATGGATTTGTTCATGTCAAAACTGTTGGTGCCATAGATTTGTTCATGTTAAAACTGTTGGTGCCATAGATTTGTTCATGTCAAAACTGTTGGTGCCATAGATTTGTTCATGTCAAAACTGTTGGTGCCATAGATTTGTTCATGTCAAAACTGTTGGTGCCATAGATTTGTTCATGTCAAAACTGTTTGTGTCATATATTTGCTTATGTTAAAATTGTTGGTGCCACAGAGATTTATTAATTTCAAAACCATTGGTGCCATAGATTTGCCTATGTTGAAACTGTTGGTGCCATAGATTTGTTCATGTCAAAACTGTGTATGCCATAGATTTGCTCATTTTAAAACTGTTTATGCCATAGATTTGTTCATGTCAAAACTGTTTATGCCATAGATTTGTTCATGTCAAAACTGTTTGTGCCATATATTTGCTCATGTCAAAACTGTTGGTGCCATAGATTTGTTCATGTCAAAACTGTTTATGCCATAGATTTGTTCATGTCAAAACTGTTTATGCCATAGATTTGTTCATGTCAAAACTGTTTGTGCCATATATTTGCTCATGTCAAAATTGTTGGTGCCATAGATTTTTTCATGTCAAAATTGTTGGTGCCACAGAGACTTATTAATTTCAAAACCATTAGTGCCATAGATTTGCCTATGTTGAAACTGTTGGTGCCATGGATTTGTTCATGTCAAAATGTTTATGTCATAGATTTGCTCATTTCAAAACTGTTTATGCCATAGATTTGTTCATGTCAAAACTGTTTATGCCATAGATTTGTTCATGTCAAAACTGTTGGTGCCATGGATTTGTTCATGTCAAAACTGTTTATGCCATAGATTTGTTCATGTCAAAACTGTTGGTGCCATGGATTTGTTCATGTCAAAACTGTTGGTGCCATAGATTTGTTCATGTCAAAACTGTTTGTGCCATATATTTGCTTATGTTAAAATTGTTGGTGCCACAGAGATTTATTAATTTCAAAACCATTGGTGCCATAGATTTGCCTATGTTGAAACTGTTGGTGCCATAGATTTGTTCATGTCAAAACTGTTGGTGCCATAGATTTGTTCATGTCAAAACTGTTTGTGCCATATATTTGCTTATGTTAAAATTGTTGGTGCCACAGAGATTTATTAATTTCAAAACCATTGGTGCCATAGATTTGCCTATGTTGAAACTGTTGGTGCCATAGATTTGTTCATGTCAAAACTGTTGGTGCCATAGATTTGTTCATGTCAAAACAGTTGGTGCCTTAGATTTGTTCATGTCAGTTTTGTTGGTGCCATAGATTTGCCCATGTTGAAACTGTTGGTGCCATAGATTTGTTCTATCAAAATTGTTGGTGCCATAGATTTGCCCATGTTGAAACTGTTGGTGTCATAAATTAGCTCATGTCAAAATTGTTGGTGTCATAGATATGCTCATATGAAAACTGTTGGTGCAGTTTTTGAAAGAGTTGGTTACAACATTGGTAATAATTTTCAGCTTCATCTGTTTACTGTAAGCATATAGCTCCTGTATGAGTAGAACCAGTACAGCATGCTTGAACACCATTCTCCTCATTTCAAATATCACCTGGTAGAGCAGTGGCTCCAGGTGTATAGGCCTTATTTGCAATCCAGAACTGTGACATACCAAAGTCATTAAAAATAGTTGTTTAATAAATCCCTTGCTAGCACTCAGGCAAAACCGTTAATATGCATAGTTGTGGTATAATGCCATGAGTGGTATGCAAGGTGTTTACCTGGTGGGCCCAGTGTCAGGATAATGTGACCGGATGTATTGTCAAGTCAGGTGTCAAGTCAGGTGTCAAGTCAGGTGTTTACCTGGTGGATCTGGTGTCTGAATAATGTGACCAGGTGTGGTATCATATGCCCAGTTTTTACTTGCTATTTACATTGGCAGTAGAATTTCAGCTTCTTTAATTGGACTCTGTCTAAAAAAATGCTTTTGTTGCGACAATAAACATGTCAAACCAAAAAACAGCAAAATATGTTTGCATGGACCGTGACTCTGACCATCACTGTTGTGTTAAACTGCACAGACTTTTTTTATGGAATGGTGTATCTGAAAATCAAAGGGCTGAAAAATACTGTTTGCACAGTGTAACTTTTACCATGTTAGCGATTAAAATTATGCAAAAATTGTCATTTGAAATTGTTCCTTGGTAAATGGATCACATGCCATGGAAACCATGCATGTCTTCAGCTGCTAAACAACCATGTCTTCTAAATATAGATTATTAATTGGACAAACTGAGTAAAGTTCTGTACAAAGTTAGTAAAAGGTGTTATTGTGAATTTACATCACATTTGTTTTCTATTTCGAACACTTTCTTTCTTGTAAGAAAACTTCTTTTCATTATAAGTACAGACTTTGCAAATTCATGTTTTCCACAGTACAAGAGATTTGCAATGTTTTATCAGAGAAAGTACCTGCCTTGCAAGAAGGGAGAGTCACTACAATCATGTCTTGGAAGAGAAGAGAAAATTTTAACATCAATTTCAAATTACTCTCCCTATTAGCCCCAAGGTGCACCATGATCAATAATACAAAACAAACTTGATTAGTGGTGTCAAAAGATGTATGCTTATTTCTTGCTTTTGGCCAATGAAAATGAAGCAAGTCAATTGACAGAGAAGTTGAAATGTAAAAAAATCATCATTCTGCAATAAAGATATTGACATCTAAGCTTTTGCTTAAAATGAAAATTTAAGACTGAAAGCTTGGGTCTTCTTAGCATATGAAAGGTCGTTAAGTTCTGATTTGAAATCTAATATATTGTGAGTAAAGCAATCTGCCCTTTATTCAGTCTTTAGTTTTGTAACTTGGATTTGTATTTGATTTCTGTTTCTTAGTTAAGCTGTTAAAAGTTTGCTAAGCAAAGTGCTCCTGGCTGCTAAGCAAGGTGCTCCTGGCTGCTAAGCATGGTGCTCCTGGCATGGTATTACAGTAAAATACTATCTGCTTTAAGTAGTCATGTGCAAGCCACCTCATGAATATATATGCTCAGGGTAAGCTATTGTGAAATACAAAATATATTCAGACTAATTATTGCTTCCTTACACCCAGATTTACTAAACAGTAGTATCCATATTGGATAATATTAATATATTGCTTTTCGTTAAACAGTTTAATATTTTGTGGTATTTCAGTCCTATATTGAATGATATACAACCTTTCACTTGACATCAACTTTTTTTAAGTTGTATTCTTAATACCAGTTCATTGTGTCATTATAAATCGCCGTAGCACATACTTACATAATAACATTGCTTTGTCACAGTATTAGTTCCATCGATATTAAGGTCATACCAGGTCATTCTGTTTTTTTACTGTTTCTCTCAGTTTGTCTTTCTCCGTTTTAGTTTAAATGAGTGAAGTAGGTTAAGTTTAGACAATAATAAACATTATTATTTGTATACATAACCCAGATACAAATATGCTTCCATACAAAACAACTTTGAAAATAAAAAATAAGATAAATAATAAGATACCAAGAAAGAAAAAAACATGCCATGTTCCTGAAAAATACTTCCTATACAATGATTTGTGTAATGTGAGGCTGCTGCACATGTGCATTGCCTGCTTGTACAGTTATATAATTAATAGTAATAATGTTGGCAACTTTGTTTCTTCTACATATGTAACATCTTGGAAAACCTATTAAATGGTATCAGTTTTGTTTGTATTTTGTTTTAAATCATTATATGGTCACAGGAATTAACATTATATATATTTTTCCTGAAGCTTTGTAGTATACTGAAAACTTTAAAATAAAAACCGCGACTTGTCAAATATGTCTTTATTACTTGCATCCATATCTCTTTTAGCTGTTTAACTGTTGGAAGTTTTTGCATTAGTGACTTTTCTTGTCAATAAAAAAGCTGTTGATATCTTAGGTGTGTCATGACCAGGTTACTTTAAACTGACATGTACATGTATATATTGGCAGGGCTGTTTTATCACCACCTTTGGTTAGATTTTTATGGCGTCGAGCGAAGCTCCAGGGCATATGGGGATCATGCTGTGTTTACTTTCTGCACTGAACAACACAACAACACCTCAATATCATGAAGTAGTTTGGGGCTAATTAATTGGTACAGTTGCATGAATAATTTTTGTTTTTCTATTCATAACCTTTTCAAAACAAATGATGGTGATTGTTGCTGTTATTGCAAAGTGAAATGATGTACAAATGAAACTTGTGCTGAAAGTTCACATTTTTTCAACAAGGAAGAAGATAGTAGCATTTATGAATGGATGGCTTTAATGAAGACATAGACCTACTATATTAGGGGTGGGTGGTTGGTTTTGCAGCAGATGTATACTGGAAACCTTGTAGTGATATATCTTCATTATTTACTTAAGGCTATGTGCCTGTTGAAATTCCTTAGCATATTGGAAGTGAAAATTGTTAAAAAAATTAACACAGGTTCAAGCAAGAATAATAAAACACAACACACCATAATGAAATCATCCACTTATAACATATCACAGGAAACTCATTAAGGCTGATTCTAAACAACACAGAAAGTGCTTGAAAGGAGGCAGCCATTTGGACAATTCTGAAGCAGGCTGGAAATGTAAAATATTCAGTTAAATCTACATGTATAACCTAGATAGGTGTATTGTATTCAGTACTCTTTAACACCAAAAACAACTGTACATTCCATGTGTCATAAGTGATTGCTGGGGTTTACAAAAAGAGGATATGGTCAAATGTGTCTGACCTAGTTGTCGATTTTTGATGTTGACATTTCCATAAATGAATAACATGCTGTCAATGTGGAAATTTTGATGCATTTCACGAAAATGGAAGAATAGCTTAACCGAACAAACACTTATGCAGCCAAAAATTCAGTTTAGGCGAACAGTTTGACCCGGTGGCATGTTTTAAATGAATTGTAATTTCATACACCCATTTTTCATACCACTCCATGAAAGTGGAAACATGCATTTGAAAATTTTGAAATAATTATCTACAGAAACCTTTCTGCACCAAAACTTTGTCATTTAATGTTATAGAAATCACAATGTATTTAAGTTCTTCAAAGTTTTAATCTTGCAATTATATTTTAATTGTGAATGCCTATAGGTTAGTGTTAACCTTATGGAATGTAAATGAATATGAAAGCAGAAGCCATACTTCTCAATCCTTTTTGTGGTTTCAGAAAAACAGTTATATAGTAACTGTAGTGTGATAATGCTAGGAAACACATAAATCTAGGATAATTACATTTATTCAATTTGCAAGATTTTCAAAACACTTTCTTATCATTTAAAATAGTAAAAAGTTCAATTTTTATCAAGGTCTTCTAAGGTTAGAACTCTATAAAACTGGTTTTATCACCCCAGTCAGTCCATATTGCCGTCTGACCGTTCCAAAGCGGTAGCTGTCGGGTTTGCTCTTATTCTTGAATGACTCAGCACAGATTTGTTCGTACTTTTACATTTGGCTTGCATGTGAATACCTTTATCCTTTGCCTTTTCAAATGTTGGTATATGTTGCAATGCTCATAGGACTTTGTCATATTTTCCTATCAAGGTCTTGGGTAAACATTCAGGAAATATAATTATTATTATCACTGCCCTGTTGTGTGTCCTTTCTTTGTAAACCTGTCTACATTATCCGGAATATCGATTGCCAAAAAAAAAACATCCTTATTATTCATATTCAGTTTACAGGAACAGACGTGCATGTATAGGTATTTTGTTATCACAAAGGTCTCCTTCAGTGGCAACGCGCTGGAGCGCACTGCCTATATATGGAATGCTGAAAAAAATTTGCACATGCTAGCAAATGTCCTCCGATATTCTCGTTCTAGCTAGAAAAACGTCGAGAGAAAATGGACAAGGTGTTCTGAATTCCGGAAGTTTCGCGATTGACACATTCCCAAGGTACGGGTCCTATTTCGGTAAATGACATTCTATAGCAAGTATGCAGTATTATTATATGTCAAGTTGTTCCTTGTATTAATATGTTTATAAATGTTATGAAAGCTATTGGTTATTTGTTTAAAATTTACTATTTTCTCTATTTCTAAAAATAGATCGATAGCGACTGTAGTGGCACGTTATAGAAAATATCGATTTTACTCATGCAAAGATGATAATCGTAGAATAGCACACTTGTTATTGAGTTGTTTTGATGTTAATAGTCTCCAGAGATCGAATCCCTGTGCAGACAAAACCTTTTTTTTCTAAGACTTTTTCCTTCTTTGGTTTTTACAATAAATATAACAAACGAAACATTTAAACAGACAAAAGTATTGATCAATAACAAATGATAATTATTTTTATTATTGATTAGGCTTATTGATCAGTTATTGGTGACGCTATAAAAATGCATGTGCGAGCGGATCCCTCGGCCATTCTTGTTCTCGCTAGTTAGTCATTATATCATCATGTTCAGTTTTCAACACCTGTTTAAGTAGTTCTGTTGTGCGGCACCACTGTGGCTGTTTCAACTTTTGATTATTTAACTTTACATCTGTTTTAAGTTCCAAGCCTAGTTGTGCATATTATATGCACATTATGACCAGCTTCATCTTTCATGGGTTACAGCCCTTTGTTAGATATATAGACCTTATTTGTTCATTTTATTTCTCTACTACTTTTGTTTTTCTTTGTAACTTTATA
This sequence comes from Sinonovacula constricta, assembly GCA_007844125.1. Classification (NCBI taxonomy): domain Eukaryota; kingdom Metazoa; phylum Mollusca; class Bivalvia; order Cardiida; family Solecurtidae; genus Sinonovacula; species Sinonovacula constricta. Next base: position 2,750,021 of record CM017562.1, on the reverse strand, counting down.
GCTTTATTATTACCAAAATAACCAAGTCTTGTTGTTTTTATCAGTTGCACATAAAACTGACATGATTTTAACTTAGTTATATGTATTTAATGTATTGTATCTACACTTTTTCCCAACCATTGGTCAGATTTTTATTTAACTTTACCTGACTTCTCAGCACCAACGCTACTGCACATGTTTGGCACGTCATGATCAACTTACTGTTGTTAATTGAGTTATATCCCTTTGTTATACTTTTAGTATACTTTTTATCTGGGATATTTCTTGCCAACTACATGTAAATATCTGATAGAAGTAAACTGCATGGATTGTCAAGATGTCCTCTGACATGGTTACAGAAACTGTTTCAAGGCAGAATGTAACAGTAGTCATCATCTCTGAGGTTACTGTTTGTTAGTCCCAGGGTGCCTAATGATTAATACAGCCTAGCAAACTTGGATAAATGGTGTCAAAGATTTTTGCTTATTTCTTCCGCTATTCAGTGGGAAACAGGGCAAGTTTCTTGACAGAGTTAAACAATGTAAAAAATACAACATTCTATTGCTGAATAGATATTGACAACTAAACGGTTGAAAAGAGATTTTTTTTTTTGTAATTCAATTTTCAAAAATTAACCCTCAACTTGCTGGAAATACTGTTAGTGTTGGTTATGTTTTATGCTGATGGGATGAATGGTTTATCCAGTAAGTACAGGGATACATTGCTTGTTTCAAATAGTGTGATATTGTGACTTGCTAGCTATTTAAACTTAAAAACACTTATGTGCTTCAGATTGCACCAAATTGACATAGCATTGTCTGGGTAGAACCACCGACTGCGCACAGGCCAACAGAAAATTACATCAATTGTTTTTACTCTCCTAGGACTAGAACATCCAGTGAGAGAAGAATGTCTAGTTGAACATGAGAAAGGGAGATACAAATACCCTCACAACTATATAGGTAGGTCCATTGTTTTCAAAGAAAAAAGCTTCTGAAGCTAATAACCCTGTTGTTTGTATCTCTGTATTTGCATTTCTTTACTGTATGGATAAGGTTCCATTTCTCTTGAAACTGTCATCTGTATCTGCATTTCTTTACTGTATGGATAAGGTTCCATTTCTCTTGAAACTGTCATCTGTATCTGCATTTCTTTACTGTATGAATAAGGTTCCATTTCTCTTGAAACTGTCATCTGTATCTGCATTTCTTTACTGTATGGATAAGGTTCAATTTCTCTTGAAATTGTCATCTGTATCTGCATTTCTTTACTGTATGGATAAGGTTCCATTTCTCTTGAAACTGTCATCTGTATCTGCATTTCTTTACTGTATGGATAAGGTTCCATTTCTCTTGAAACTGTCATCTGTATTTGCATTTCTTTACTGTATGAATAAGGTTCCATTTCTCTTGAAACTGTCATCTGTATCTGCATTTCTTTACTGTATGGATAAGGTTCCATTTCTCTTGAAACTGTCATCTGTATCTGCATTTCTTAACTGTATGGATAAGGTTCCATTTCTCTTGAAACTGTCATCTGTATCTGCATTTCTTAACTGTATGGATAAGGTTCCATTTCTCTTGAAACTGTCATCTGTATCTGCATTTCTTTACTGTATGGATAAGGTTCAATTTCTCTTGAAACTGTCATCTGTATCTGCATTTCTTTACTGTATGGATAAGGTTCCATTTCTCTTGAAATTGTCATCTGTATCTGCATTTCTTTACTGTATGGATAAGGTTCCATTTCTCTTGAAACTGTCATCTGTATCTGCATTTCTTTACTGTATGGATAAGGTTCCATTTCTCTTGAAACTGTCATCTGTATTTGCATTTCTTTACTGTATGAATAAGGTTCCATTTCTCTTGAAACTGTCATCTGTATCTGCATTTCTTTACTGTATGGATAAGGTTCCATTTCTCTTGAAACTGTCATCTGTATCTGCATTTCTTTACTGTATGGATAAGGTTCAATTTCTCTTGAAACTGTCATCTGTATCTGCATTTCTTTACTGTATGGATAAGGTTCCATTTCTCTTGAAATTGTCATCTGTATCTGCATTTCTTTACTGTATGGATAAGGTTCCATTTCTCTTGAAACTGTCATCTGTATCTGCATTTCTTTACTGTATGGATAAGGTTCCATTTCTCTTGAAACTGTCATCTGTATTTGCATTTCTTTACTGTATGAATAAGGTTCCATTTCTCTTGAAACTGTCATCTGTATCTGCATTTCTTTACTGTATGGATAAGGTTCCATTTCTCTTGAAACTGTCATCTGTATCTGCATTTCTTTACTGTATGGATAAGGTTCCATTTCTCTTGAAACTGTCATCTGTATTTGCATTTCTTTACTGTATGGATAAGGTTCCATTTCTCTTGAAACTGTCATCTGTATCTGCATTTCTTTACTGTATGGATAAGGTTCAATTTCTCTTGAAACTGTCATCTGTATTTGCATTTCTTTACTGTATGAATAAGGTTCCATTTCTCTTGAAACTGTCATCTGTATCTGCATTTCTTTACTGTATGGATAAGGTTCAATTTCTCTTGAAACTGTCATCTGTATTTGCATTTCTTTACTGTATGGATAAGGTTCCATTTCTCTTGAAACTGTCATCTGTATCTGCATTTCTTTACTGTATGGATAAGGTTCCATTTCTCTTGAAACTGTCATCTGTATCTGCATTTCTTTACTGTATGGATAAGGTTCCATTTCTCTTGAAACTGTCATCTGTATCTGCATTTCTTTACTGTATGGATAAGGTTCCATTTCTCTTGAAACTGTCAAAGTTCTTTACTCCAAATGTAGAATACTTCACTATCAAATGAGAGACCAATTTCAATTCTGCAGCCAACTCTAAAATTCATGTTTGCACAGTTGTAGATTATTTGGGTTAAAATTAGAATTTTCTGTGACAGTAATTTTTGAAAAGGTGGTATCCAACAGTTTGGACTAATATTTTTTCTCTCATGCAACCTAATTAATTACCTAAAAAGGTCCTGCGAGATACTGTTTATTGGTGCCCTACATCCATGTGAACCATAAAGCATAACATGCCACTTGTCGTTGCAAACATGTGTTTTCCTATCTTGGCCATGCTGCACAGTTGGCTATTTTGGAAGTTAGAAAACCATGTGACCCTTTTACTTTGGAGATCAAGTTATCTGATCATCGGTAATTATCTCTGACCTTGATATCTTGCTTTTTTTAGCTGAAAACCCAATCGTGTCTATTTTTTTATTTGGAAATAATGGAATTTAAAATAATATATGTTATGATTTTAACTGTCTTACAAATGTTGTAATGTTACCAGCATTACCTAAAACTTAAGTGTGAGTGTTTGCATCAGTAATGCACAAATTCCCCAGAGCAGGGATTAAATGTTGCTACATGTGTTGTAGGCAAACTGTCAGAACCACCTTGAAGATTAGTAACAGCTAACATACCATCTAGCAGTGAGTGCACACCGTTTACTGACAGATCCTAGGCTGGTGTAGCTTGTGGCAGCATACATTGTTTTAACAAGAAAGGCATTGATGCGAAGCATCAAAGGGCGATGCAACAATGAAAATTAATATTAATTAGAAATTTAGACATGACTGATTCAAATTATTAATTAATCATTAAAATCACTGGAATAATTTAATTCTGGTATATAAGGCTACTTATATGTACAATCCTAAAGAAAGGAACACATGTCTTCATTAACAAGTATAAACGTCAGATGTACATTAATGTTTAGAAAATTAAATAGTAAAAAATACCTCGTTTGCGTGGAAGTTACAAACAAAGAACAAATACAAATAAATAATAAAAAGAACACCATTTACCAAATTGGGACCCGTATGTTGAGAACATGTAAATCACAGAATTTCCGAAATTCGGAGTACTTGCCTTTTTGCTCGCCTATTCTCTAGCAAAAACGAGAATGGCCGAGGAAATCTGCTCGCAAGTGCATTTTCATAGCGTCACTAACTGATCAATGATCCTAATCAATAATTAATATAATTAACATTTGTAATGGATCAATATTTTTTGTCTGTTATAAATGTTTCGAGAAGACATTGAAGAAAAAGTTAACATCAGAACAAGTCCATAACCACTGCACTATTCCATGATTGTCATCTGTGTGTGAGTAAAATTGATATTTTTCAGAACGTGCCACTACAGATGCTATCGATCTATTTTAGAAACAGAGAAAATAGTAAATTTTTAACGAATAACCAATATTTTGATAAGATATATAAACATATTGAGACAAAGAACAACTTTACATGTAATAATAATACTGCATACTCGCTATAGTTTTATATAAAAAGAACGTCATTTAAGAAATAGGACCCTTACGTTGGGAATGTGTAAATCGCGATACTTTCGGAATTCGAAATGCCTTGTCCATTTTCCCTTGATCATTCTCTAGCTAGAACAAGAATGTTCAAGGACCTCCACTCGCATGTGCAAAATTTTTCAGCATTCCATATATAGGCGGGGATGATGATGTGATGATGAACAATGCCTGCAGGAATATCCCTCTGTGACTACAGGAAAGCGGTGAAAGGAAGGAGCAAAATGTTATCAGAATGAGTGTTCCACTGACTATGCATTATCTACTTGGCCTAGATATTTGAGACCAGCACCAGGCCACACTGCCTTATGCGGCTCTATACCAGAAACGACAATTGTTATATGTATTGTCTAATAATCTTAGTCTACAGTTACCGTACACATTGAAAAAATAAATACTGTATTCACTTGTGTAATAGTCGCACCCATGTAATAGCCGAACGCCCAAAATGACCGCAAAATTTGAAGAAAAAAAACTAATTCAATGTAAAGGCCACACAATTTATACAGCGGAGCTACACTATATTGTCAATACCGCGTATATCGATAAAGACAATGACACTCGCTCAGTAACGTACCGAGAATCGTTGAAATAAATTTTTTATTAGCGTATTATAATTACTATTTATTTAGTAAGGCAGATTGAGCTACTCATGTCCTCTCAAATGTCAAGTGTCAATAAAATATTTCCCACCTTCTCAACATTTCACCATCTTCTCTAGGGTCCAGCGGACAGGTGAGAATAACTTGTCAATTAGTGGCTCTGAGAGATGAGAATAACGTGTTAAATAGTGACAATTAACAGTAACAGGTGATGTACAAACTTGTACCGATGATTGTGATTCTTAGTTACGTATGAATTGATCAACTGTCCTGTTAATTTTATATGGAGGTTTTGTTTTATTGACAGGTTGTATGGGGTTTAACATTGATGACAATGCATTTTTTAAACAAAATGTTTGAACAAAATTAGATCGCTACCGGAAAAGCATAGAACGACGCTATCTCGTTTATATCGTCCGTCAACCTCCTATTTAGAGAGCACATCTAGTTATATTGCAGAGTAAACGCATGGCTTCCCAAAAATCGGCAGAATCGTTCTAGAAACAATGTTCCAAGGCCTTACACCTATATCATGGCCGCACCCCCAACTCCTTAACGATAAAATGGGTAAAAAGATGTGGCGAATCCATGAGTGAATACGGTAGCAGTTCTGAATTAGATTTAGATCACATGACTTTAGTGTTGACAAAATAAATAACAAGGAGTACATTTTGAACCCAGTACATTATTTGCATACCTTTTATGGCTTACATTGTTAATCCTAAACAGTCCAAACAGCACTTTCAGCACTTTGATATATTTTACTGCATGGAACTCCTGTCCTTCCATGTTTTGGGATAATGATCCTCTCGAAGGGCTTCCAGATTTTTTCATTATCTTTTGTCTCTTGGGGCATGTACTATAAAAGGATGCACACCAATAACATCTAGAAACCAATGTTAACAATTATCTTCTTAATTGAAAATTGAAACCTTTAATTTCCTTGGTAACATCAGTCTCTTCAGGTTTCAAAATCGGAAACTTTAATCTTGAGATTATTAGGGAGAGGGCAAACAAAACATCTCCACAACTCAAATTAATGATTAATGTTATCAAGTTTTACATTTGAAAATGTGGTCAGAATTCAAAACAAATTCCAGCTGCACTTTTAAAATTTTGAGTTTTAAGTATTATTTTGTTTTTTAGTGTGTGTGTGTTTTGTGGCACATGCAAAATTGATGCTTTAATGGCCTTGTCAAGATATTTGTCTCCATTTTAGCTTACTATTATTTCAATCATTTATAAATTGTTGTCCTTATTTTTAATTCTACTTCTCATTGCATTATTGATTGGCTGCACTCTGGAGAGTGGTGCATCTTATGGAACATTTTTTTTTATGAGTGTATAAGTGTAGTCGGCAATAACAGAAAAATCACTGCTGTTTTGTGTGTCATTATTCAGGAAAAAAATCTTAATTTGCCACAATCTAAAAAAAGGTTGCAGGCATTAAAAGGAATTTACAGCTTTTGGGCTACGTCTTGTTTCACAAAAGTTACAGAGTTTGCAAAGTTTTGCAATGTCACTTGAAGTTACAATAAAAATGTAGCAGACAACAAGGAAGAAACAGAAGTAGCAGATACCAAGCCTTTATCATAGCATGGTACAGCAGTAGACAGATGGTTTCTGTGGCATTATCCTGGAATTACCTAAAGTCGATAATTTGAGACAATTTGTCTTCTTCGTTTTAGCACTGAAGCAGGAAACATATTTAAACTCTTGAAACATTATAAATGTTTTCCTTAATGGTTACATCTGCCCTCCTTTGTCCTTCCCTCAATAGAAAATCTTAGCATTATTATAACATGCTACTGATGTTATAGTATTAAATAATGCTACTGATGTTATTGTGTTATATAATGCTCCTGATGTTATTGTGTTATAATGCTGCTGATGTTATTGTGTTATATAATGCTCCTGATGTTATTGTGTTATATAATGCTACTGATGTGATTGTGTTATAATGCTGCTGATGTTATAGTGTTATATAGTGCTACTGATGTTATAGTTTATTATATAGTGCTACTGATGTTATTGTGTTATATAATGCTGCTGACAAAGATATTTCAGAATTTTCAGAAATTGATAATTGTGTGTGAAAGCCACACAAAGTCACAGTGTGCCCTATTAGTTGCTTCAGCCATGGGAAACCTTTTAGCATCTTGCGCAATAAATTCTGAAATTGTCCATAATTAAGAGGAACTGTTAAATATTTAAACACCATTATTAGATGAGTGGAAGCATCATTCTTGGAACATTCATCTACCAGTGCCAGACAACAGTGAATGAGAATGGCTTGGTTTGGGGAGTTCTATAGACATCGATTGAATATACTACCTACCATACATTGGTTAACAATGTGACAGAAAAATCAAGTATTTATGACTTGTTTTTCACGTTTTTTTAAAGAAAAATAACCTTTTGTCTGTGTAGACATTTAGGGTTTATCATATTTGATTTATTCTGAGAAAATGTTTGCTTCAAGCTGGTAAATTGCTGCCTCTACAGTAATAGCAGTCCATTAACACCTGGCATGATACTACACCTTAAAATATCCTGATATGCCGATTTGTGGTGGAACCAACCTTCCATTGGCTGGAGTAGCATCCAGAAAGCAAGCGCCTTACAGTCATTTTTGCAATTTCAGTATGTCACAATCTTGACTTGAGGCATTAGTTTACAACAAGGCAGAACAAGATATTTTGGCTATAATTACACATACAAGAAAAGTAATTGATTTTAAGCGTCCATGGCGATGCAAAAACTGGATCAGTTAAAGCAAAAGGGGAGCAAGTAAGAAGACATATTTGAAAAGTTATGGTTTTTATTTGATAGTTTTTTGCAACTATAAATCACCAGAAAAAGTATGTATAATGTATAATCTTGAGACCATAGAATGGTTTTGAAACAAAAGCAAGGTATAAAGAAAAACTGGGCACTTTTAAATAGGTTTTTCAAGATGTTCCATGTTCTGCTGTGTGGTGCATCTGAGGGAAAGGAAGTGGTCACTGAAGTAATAATTAGTCTGAACATGTTGTGTTTTTGGCAAAAGCGTTATGAAAATAAAGAATTGGGCAATGACTAAAATCTCATGTCAGGTCTTGGGTTCGAACCCAGAGCCCTTCGATTCTGAGTCCTTAAGTTTAACCTTTTGACCAAGAATACTTTAAGCATGTATAAATGCTTTCTTCATGTGTTGGATGTTTATTAATGATCATCCGAATCGATTAAGATCTGTTTAAAAACTTTATGGGTCAAGAGTTTGAAATTTGAACCCTCCAATCCCAAAATTTGAACCCTCCAATCACAATCCATAATCTTAACCTCTTAAAGAACACTTCAAGCATATTACAAGCTATTTTTGACTAGTAATTGTTTTGTTGCTAATAGATAATCTCACTTTGTTAACATGCGGTCTGAACATCAAAGGACATACCGAAAAGCTTTCCTAGCTTTTTACATAAGAATGACTTATGTAATGGGGTACTGAGAATCCATGTATAATTATGTTTAAGGTTAAGTCATTTTAATAATAAAAAGAAATAAGTCAAAAACTCTCGTTTTTGGACCTGTTTGTGTGAAAGTTACAGGGACACAAAAAAGAACATTGTTTATTGCATTGGGACCCATAATATTTTTTTATGAAAGTCTGCAATGCAGACTTTCCCCAGGTGCAAACTTCAGTGAGCATTTAATATATAGGCATTACACTCAAGCATATCACCAATGACTTGTATTTTTATTGTTCTTAAATATATTTTAAAATAGTTTTAGAAAAATCTTCTCATTAAGCCTTCTATTAGTTGTATTGAAGTGTATAACTGGATTGATTATTAATGTGCGTGCTTTTATTTTTAGATTTTTTTTTTCTATAGCAGAAATGTTAGCAGCAATTAGTTGAGGAATATGGCTAAATTGTATGCACATGCTTGTTAAATTCACCAGCACATTATATGAATTCATTATAGATATGCAAATTATATTCAACATAAAATGAGTGTTGATTCATTTTGCATAATTATTCTGGCCATTTCCAGATACTCTGAATATTTATTATGCTACTTTAAATCAACATTTTTTTAATTTGCTGTTTTATATATAAATACAGCAGCTTGTTATTTTATTAATGAGAAAATTACTAAAGGTAGTCTATGGAAATTATTTACATTTCTGCTCAAAGAATACAATTGCTTAAAGACCCTTAAACTGCCCTTTCCTTTTGTTCTTGAAGCTTTCTAGACATTATTGTTTTTTTGTTTTTTAAATACATTGCAGCGATCATTTAAGATCATTATGGCGATGTCCAGTTATTTCCCAGATAGCAATATATGGGCACCATATAGAAAGTGCAACCGGGATTGGCCAGGGTTCCATATGGGCAGCCCAGTTGGTTCCCATATAGGCCCCTTCAGGGTCCCATACGGGTGACTGCAGATAAATGTCTTGGCAGAAGCACCAACACACCGGAAGTCAGTTGGAAGGTCTCCTTATATTTAATCATTCGCCCTGAATAGGACTAGAACCCATGAGATGCTAAGCAGTCAGAGGAGTTACAAACTTGTGGCACTACCATTACGTCACTGGCATCCCTCTTTCTAGCCCTTAATAAAAGGAAATACTTGACACTAATGAGGAATTTTACTGTGCCTAATTTCTGTACGTTTAAGTATGATTTTATTTGCCATGTAAACATGTGTCAAGCGCTCAGTGGCTTTGCCCATCAATAATCCTAACGGTGACATTGTCTGGATTTGTTTAATCATTGATCATTGGATAGGTTAATATCAAAGCTTTGAGCCCCTTCTACTATTCTGCAATGGTTTATTCTTTAAATACTCATTCCTTCTCTGCTTAGCACAAATTATTCCAGCTTGGACAAATAGTGTAGATGTAGATTTGCCAGCTTCCTCTCATAGCTGTCTGATGAGGATCGACACAGTTTGCAGCAGTCATTTTCATTGAAACTAGTAATCTTATAATTTTAAGCAAGTAACTAAGGTTTTAACATTTTAACAAATATAGCAAGCTAAGGGCTTACCATTATCCAAGTAGTAGCTGTTATTGATTCATTGTCACTCTGTATCTTTCAAACAATTCTATGACACTTGATCTGTCATTTTTATGTCATAATGAATTGCTGCAGATAAATAGATTAAACAAAGCCACAATAACAGGTGGTGGCTACCATGGTAGAGTAAGCAACTTGTAACTTTCTGACTGGACTTGACCCCATGCACAGTGGGTGTTAAAAAACATGTGGGAAGGTCGTATCATTGATCGGAGGTGTGACATGGTTCCTTCTGGTTCCCTCCAGACATTCATCTATGGTATTTTCATTAAAGAAAAAGCATCACTTTATGACCATAAATGTGTAGCAGACTTGAATTTAATAAAAAAAAAAGCCAACAGAAAATATATCAGGTTCACAGTTTAGGGGATTTTATGTATTTTGATGTCATAAGCTGCAAAAGTACTTTCTTGCAAGTGACATCTATTTTTTTTGGTGTTCACGCAGAACAATGGTGCCATTTTTGGAGTATGTTTGTCTATGGGCTATTAATGATGTTATCAGGACATTAGTAACAACTTGGCTATATCAAGAGATATAGAAATAGCCGAGGTGTTTCCAATAGTAGGTGTTACAGACTTTTTTTTACCATTTTATCTTAATACCATGAATAAAGGTACCAATTTTGGCAACTCCGAACTATGTGGGTTAAACATGTGTAATTCTCACCTGTTACCAGTGCTATACTAAGGTTGTAACATTAATGTTATGTCTTTATATTCCTAAAATGGTTTTCATAAAAGTTTGATAATACTATTTAATAAAATGTTTATTGCATTAAGACAGTATGCCATACTAGTGGTGTGGCATGTGTTGTATACATACGAAGACAAATTGTTTGATAAAACTTTTAGCTCATATTAAGTCCCATATCTGATTGGATGTTTGTCATTGTGTGTGTAAGTATATTGTTCTGTTGAAGACATTTATTAGATACATTGGATGCTGTGCATCTCTGCTTTCCTTGGTATGATATATACTGCAACACATTGATGTGTATTATAAGGTGATGATAATGGTGCTAAGTCTAGATACTTTATTAAATTGTTAAATGTTTTAATTTTTAGGTAATATTCTGTTGCCCACCAAATCTCAGATAGTCAGATAAATGATGACGGCCCTCAGTTACTGTCTATAAACAAGAATGATTTTCCCCGATTACTATTTTTATAACAGCCAATCAGAGGGCATAATGCTTTCGGTAAGAGACGCAAAATCGGCAATATTACCGACAGGATATGGAAAGTCACTACCATATCAGTTGTTTCTACCAATAAAAAAGATGATAGACAAGACATGCTCTGAAAACCATTAAAATGATACATTCGGAATGCTTCGCTTCATCATTTACTCTTGCGATTTTGTAGTCGACAAACCAATTGGTTGGGAAAGTTCTATTGACTCGTCGTCAGATCCTGATAGCGGAGCGGTTTTCAGGATATGATTTTAATCAGATTGGTTGCCCACCCTGCACTGTAACACTAAATATGTTGACTCATGTTAAAACAATTGTTTGATATTTTGGTAAACGGCAGATATACATTTCATTGCTGTGCATGTCATTATTTGCCATACAGCCCTCAAAGGTAAGGTCTGACAGTGTGCCTATATCAAATGAAAATATCAATATCTTACCTTCTTGTTATGGATTTAGGCTTAATATAGGCATTCAATAATTATTTCGTCTAAAATAGTTGATTTTAAACATGACAGGCATTGTAAGACAGTAGACATCAAGAAATATATCTAATTAAATGTCCATTGTTTCCCACTTTATAAATAAACAAGATGAGTATTTCAGCTGAAATAAATGTCTACACCAGAGCTGATTACCCAAATAATTATGTAACTTGATCTCAAAGGTAAGAGGTCATGTGGTTTTCTAAGTTTAAAAATAGCTAACTATGTAGTGTGGCTAATACTTTAAACTTTGTAATGACAAGTGTTATGTTGTACTTTACTTTTCACATGGATGTACAGCAACAGCATTTCGCTTGATCTGTTAAGGTATCAATAATTTTCTTAATTGTTTAAGGAAAGATTTTTTAGTATAAATTGTTGAATACCACCAGTAAATTTCTATAGGCTGTCAATTATCCTGCTTAATATTTTTGATCTGTTTCTTGTCTGTTTAATGTGTTTAAATATCTCATATCTTTTAACTTTATTAGCATTGGCTGATCAGGCTTATGATAAAAAAGAGTAAATTGAGATCAGAAAGGTCCGAGTAGGGACTGGCTTATCAGGATCCAAATAATTTGCTGCTATGTCTGTATCAACAAGTTTTGCAATAAATTTAGTGTAGTGGTTTTACCGGAAGTTTTTCAACAAGCCTCTATAGCTCAGTTGGTAGAGCAACCAGTTAATATTGTTGAGGTCTGTGATTCGAATGCTGGTGAAGGCTCCTTTTTTCTCTTTTTCCTCTCCTTTGCATTTGGTGCCATGATTTACTGCAATAGCTTGTTTGTATTGTGGTATGCAATTGTGCTGTGGAGTAGAACCATTAACTACTTTCGGGGTGAAGCTCATTGTGTAAGGAAAAAGTGTTTTAGCAGTTTCACTGGTAGTTTATTGACAGAGTCTATAGCTCAGGTGGTTAGAGCAACCTGCTTGTATTGGGAAGGATTGTGGTTTGAACCTTGGTGGATGCTCCTGTTACAGAAGTAGGATAGCAGTTTCACTGGTAGTTTATTGACAGAGTCTATAGCTCAGGTGGTTAGAGCAACCTGCTAGTATTGGGGTGGATTGTGGTTTGAACCTTGGTGGACGCTCCTGTAACAGAAGTAGGATAGCAGTTTCACTGGTAGTTTATTGACAGAGTCTATAGCTCAGGTGGTTAGAGCAACCTGCTAGTATTGGGAAGGATTGTGGTTTGAACCTTGGTGGACGCTTCTGTGACAGAAGTAGGATAGCAGTTTCACTGGTAGTTTATTGACAGAGTCTATAGCTCAGGTGGTTAGAGCAACCTGCTAGTATTGGGGTGGATTGTGGTTTGAACCTTGGTGGATGCTCCTGTTACAGAAGTAGGATAGCAGTTTCACTGGTAGTTTATTGACAGAGTCTATAGCTCAGGTGGTTAGAGCAACCTGCTAGTATTGGGAAGGATTGTGGTTTGAACCTTGGTGGACGCTTCTGTGACAGAAGTAGGATAGCAGTTTCACTGGTAGTTTATTGACAGAGTCTATAGCTCAGGTGGTTAGAGCAACCTGCTAGTATTGGGAAGGATTGTGGTTTGAACCTTGGTGGACGTGGAAGGCTCCTGTTACAGAAGTAGGATAGCAGTTTCACTGGTAGTTTATTGACAGAGTCTATAGCTCAGGTGGTGAGAGCGGTGTACGGACATTTGCCCCCCCGGACATTTGCCCCCCGGACGTTTGCCCTCTTTTAAATGCAGGCCGGACGTTTGCCCCCTTGTCGTTTTTCAGAGCCGGACTTTTGCCCCCCTGCCGATTTTCAAAGCCGGACGTTTGCCCCCTCAACAAAACTTGAGGGCGGACTTTTGCCCCCCCCCCCCCCCCCCATAACGTAAGGGCGGACTTTCAAAAAAATCAATCTGTCAATTTCATTAATTTTACAAAGAATGTAAAAAACGGCGATTAACATCCTTGTACTTAATTATAAACAATTAGCTGTAATGCGTTCAGTTATACGCGGCGGTTTCTTTGCATTACTAATTTCACAGAGAATGCCAATTAACGGCGATTAACATGATTGTATTTAATTATAAACAATTAACTGTATTGCATTAAATTATACGCGACGGTTTCTTTGATTGGCCGAATTAAATCCAGGAGATTCAATTAAAGGAATGTCACAAATTGTGTTTATTTATATAAAATATATAATACTTGACAAAACAGAAGAAAAACATTAAACGGATCTATATAGTTTTTCAGACGAAATTATGCCTACAATACGTGAATTTTGCAAACTAATTTTGATTAATCAAAGTGTTTTAAATGGGTCTAGGCCTACCAGTTGATTGACAGTTAACCTGTTTGTGACACTCTACGCATGAGTGGCAAGCGATCGCGGGAAATGTGTAGCAAACAACCTGTTAAAGCCGAAGTCTTGCGGGTTCGACGGCGAGAGTTATAGAACGGGTAAATTGTCTCGGAACCTGATGCGATGTAAAGATATGAAGGCAAACTAGATTGTAACTTTTACTTAATTCCAGTCCTATGAAAAAAATTATAGAAAATTTTGTTACACCTAACACATTTCATGTACTGTAGCACCATGTAGTACCGTTTGTGTATGTTTCTAATATGGCGGGAAGACATTTACAGGCGGGATACAGAGTTTGAGAAGAAAGGGAGGGCAATTTCCGCCTTGATATTTTAGTAGAGGGGGCAAACGTCCGCCTTGTAATTTCAGCTGGGGGGCAAACGTCCGCCTTGTAATTTCAGCTGGGGGGCAAACGTCCGCCCTTCACAAATAGGGGGGCAAACGTCCGGGGGGCAAACGTCCGGGGGGGCAACTGTCCTAGATTCGGTGAGAGCAACCTGCTTGTATTGGGAAGAATTGTGGTTTGAACCTTGGTGGACGCTCCTGTTACAGAAGTAGAATAGAAGTTTCATTGGTAGTTTATGGACAGAGTCTATAGCTCAGGTGGTTAGAGCAACCTGCTAGTATTGGGAAGGATTGTGGTTTGAACCTTGGTGGACGCTCCTGTTACAGAAGTAGGATGGCAAATAATAACTGAAACATTTGACAGTGGAAGCAGCGTAAGGATTAACACATATCAATGATTGGCCTTGAGACCTTCTTGTCTGGGTCTGTGTGAAGTTTTACAACCACATATAGTGACATTATTGATGTATGTCTCTCATCTTTAAGATATTCCAGAACTTAGATGCACTTATCTTGCCAACATCTTCTTTATATTGTTTCATGTCCTGCAATACCAAACTTTAAACAGACATCACTTATTTGATCAAGCCAATGAACAAAGACATTTTACAATCATCTACTGTCTGCATTTTATCTGCCACCTATTGGCTGTGCAACAACAGTTTTATGTAGCATTTAGTTTATAGCCCAAATATATTCTTTGTTTCTCCTATGTCTATACCAGCTATAGGGATATATTAATATCAAACAAATGTTGAAGAGTAGGAGCTGTTTTTGACACAAATTGGAATCCAAAGTCACAAGACAACAGCGAAAGTAACAGCTCTCAAATCTCACTTGTTTGACTTTATTCAACCAATTCATAGCAATGATAAATATGAAATTTTAGTATTAGAGAGAAAAATCATTTTGAGTTTAATATTTATTTGGGTGCAATAGCTTTGACCATAAAGCTTTCTTTTTTATTTTTACCCCAGTATCTGAGCCAGGACCAACTGGTTATGTGGATATCGAACGGAAAATAATTTATGGCTTGTGATTATTGTCATTAAAAAAACTTGTATAGAAGTTGCAAGCTTCATAGTGTCTGATAAAATAAAGTTCTTTGTTTTTAAGTTCTATGTTGTTGTTTTTTTGCTCTGAATTTTACAAATTGGTAAATATCAACTAACAAACAATTCTGTTAGTCCCTAAAGCTGCAGTTATAAGTGGCATAAAGATGTAATTTGGCTAAGTGACATTTTCGTTGATAAATATAATTATTTTGCAATCTTTGTAAGGATGTCAAAAAGCGGTACTTTAGTCCATTAATATAAAAAGTTATTTTTTTCTATAACAGATTACAGGTTTTCTCCTCTTATTTAAATTATGAACTTTGTTCATTGCGGTCTAAGGGAGACACTCTCTTTGACTTGATTTACCTGTCTATTTGTCTCTAGTTGAACCCCGCTAAGGTTAAGCACTTAAAAAAAGTTAAAGGTATAATTGCATTTTCTAAAGGGTAATAACAAAATATTTACGTATTAAAATACTGTTTGCATATTGCATTTCTGGTATTTTTTAGCTCATCTAACAACATGCTCAAGGTAAGCTTTTCTGCCTGCCACTTGGTCAAAACCCAGAAAAACCTTTTGAGAGGTCTCATTTATGGCCAAATCTCAACCAAATTTAGTCAGAATATTTGTCTGTATAAAATCTTGGGTAAGGTTGTTACAAAAGATTTAAATGGTATAAAACATGTGCACAAGGGTTGTTGCCTTTTTTCCATATATGGCTATAAAATTAATTTAACTTTTAGGTCAGAAATTTCAAAATCTTGGACTTTTGGTTTGTAGGATGGCCCCAAAGAAAGAATGTATGTGAATACACACAAATGTTGTTTCTTCATTTTCCTTTAGACAATTGCTTGTGGGCTGCATACATTTAGCATACCTGCAGTGAGCATTTGGTTGCAATTTATATTTGCATCACTGTAAAATTTATCTGTAAAAAAAAAAAAAGACTTTACACACTGTGTTAGGTTAAGGTATACAGGTGTAGTTTGCAATTAGGCATATCCAATGAAGAGTAGTTTGTAAGCAGACAACATCAGTAATTAACTCTCAAGCCAGGTGCATTTTTTATAACCTATGTTAAATAAGTTATTGTCTGAAACCTTTATGAGAGGACCAAAAGCCTTCTTGCTAGGGACTCAGAAAGAAATAATGCCGTTCCAGATCAGCCAGATCTCAGTATTGCTCTACACTATTTAACTAAGCTAAATGAATATTTTGCTTAGCAAGGTCAAGGTTAAGAGCATGGAATCAGTTTACTTGCATCTCTTGCTAACTGCAGCTCAAAGAGACTGAATGTATGTTAGTAATAATGTGAAGGTAGAGGTAATGACAGGTTGTAGAATTCACATGCAGTAATCCTATACTAGTACAAAAATACCACATTTCTCTCTTTTTCCCATTGTAAAATAGGGACCTTAAATTAGGTATCTTATATTGGGTCCATTTTTATAAACTTTTGTATATAAACCCATATGGTAGTATTTGGGCGACAAAGTGGGTCACAGTAAAATTTGGATGGATGTGCTGGCATTTTAATAAATAAATGGTGATAATTCCTTTGGCAATGAATGAATCATCACTTTCTACAAACACTATTGCACGAAATTTGCACGCAAACTGAAAACTAAGTGCATTTATTTCTAACTTAATTTTAATTTAATCAGTTTATTGTTGGCAATAAACTTTAGTTCACTTTATTGACTTAAATGATAAATGCACTTTTTAGAATTGATAAGCTAAATAAGGCATATGCCAATATTTTGTTTGTAACAAACTAGTATATTTCAGAGGTAAATCAAACAAAGAGTTACATTGCAAATTTAATAAACTTTGATTGCATTAAGCTCAACAAGTATTGTTTACTTTGCAGACAATTTTACAATATGCTTTTTATGTTGCACAAGAGAAAGTCTGTTTTACTGTAGTATTTTCTGCATTAAGAATTTTAGAAATTTGTAAATAATCGTAAATGAAAGCATTGTCAAAATTGTCCAAATAAATAACTTCAGAATGTAACAAACGATTTTATAGCTTTCACTGAATTATAAGGTGCTATTCTGGCAGTGATGAAAATGTCTGTCATATTTTGTGTGCTGCATTTCAATGTATGTAATGTTATGTCTGAATATTTGAAAGACTTGAATTTCCATGTTGTTTACACACAATTATCATTGTTTGAATATATTATCATTTTGAAGAATGCCTTGTTGAATCATCATATATGTATTGTGTTTTCACTCTTGTCCTGTTCTTTTTTCATTTTTAGCTTGCCTAAGCACAACGTGCTCAAGGTGAGCTTTTCAGACTGTTCGTCTGTGTGGCGTCAACATTTTAGCTTTTGAACACACTAGAGGTCACATTTATTGCCCAATTTTCACCAAGCTTGGTCAGAATGTTTGTCTGCATAAAAGCTTGGATGAGTTCACTGGATCATGTGGTGTCAAAAAGAGGGTCACTAGATCAATTCTTAGAAAAAGCTTGTGGACACAATAGAGGCCCCATTTATGGCCCAATCTTTACGAAACTTGGTTAGAATGTTTGCCTGCATGAAAACTTGGATGCGTTCATAGCTGGGTCATGGGGGTCAGAATGTAGGTCACTACGTCAAAACTTACATAAAGCTTGTGAATACACTAGATGCCATATTTACAGACCAATCTTCATCAAACTTAATCAGAATGTTTGTCTGCATGAAATTTTGGATGAGTCTATTATTGGGTCACATTGGGTCAAAAAGTAGATCACTAGTTTAAATCACAGAAAAAGTCTGTGAACACACTAGAGACCACATTTATAGCCCAATTTTAACTAAACATGGCTAGAATGCTGCCTGCAAGAAATCTTGGGTGAGTTTGTAACAAGGTTATGTGGGGTCAGCAACTAGGTGACTTGTTCAAACTTTAGAAAAACCTTGTTAAAACACTTAGAGGCTACATTAATCTCCCAATCTTCAACAAACTTGGCCAGAGTAATATACAGTATGAAATCTTACATATGTTTTGAAGTGGGACCTGTAGATTCAGTAGGTTACTAGGTAAAATTATAGAAAATGTTATCAGCCCAGAAGCCACACTAATGGTCCAATCTTCACCAACTTAAATAACTCTTAATTACTTGATGCTAGATATAAGACTTTCTAAAACCTGTGTCCTCAGGTGAGCGATTAAGGGCCATCATGGCTCTCTTGTTTAAAAAGACATTGCAGTAACACAATTTTAGATATTATAGCAATGTTAAGCTATCATTAATGGAAGATCCCAAACAAGTGGCAAATGCATGGGCACACTGCCGGTCACCTTTAAAACTGCCCTATAATGGCTGCTGGTGGTGATGCTGCTGATGATGCTATCTTTAACTGATTTTCAGAAACCAGAGTTTTCTGATGAAGCATATATGGTGCTTTCTTCACTTTAATAGAATGCCATTAACTCCTGGTCTAAAGATACTGTAGTGGGCAGTTATGGCTTAACAGTTGAATGTAGACTTGGCATGCCTCAGCCCTCCTGGTGTGAGTTCTGGAACCAGTCAGGATAAAAACTTTTTTTTTATTTAATTTTATTGGAGTCTACCAGCTGGTGCAAAATGACCATAATTATGTCCCTGCAATGTATAAAAAAACACAGTAGATAACCAAAAAAACAAAAAAATGAGCCATTGTCCAAATGGTAAGAGTTGCTTACTTGAAACTCCTCAGCTACCCATAAGTCATTGTTGAACCCACATACACTTGTGCTGCTCTGCTTCATGGAGGCCATAGGATATAAGGCTGGTAAAAGTTTGTATTCATGAATATTATAGCAACCAGTGGTCCAGTAAAAATGCATGTCATTACATCAATGCTACTCTCATATTGATGTTAAAAGTTATTATTTGTCACTGTCAAGATGACTGTACTAACCTGGTAACTGAACTGTTATCATTCAATTGGTTGAATTTCCATGCTGTATTAGACATAGAGCCAATCAAATGCTCCATGCCTATATTATAGGGATGGCAAAATTTACTCATTGAAGCATTCAAATTTTTGGATCCTTTTTGATCTGAAGATTTAAACGTTCACTTACTTTCCTTATATAATCATAAGAAGATTTACCATAGGTTCCTAATCAAGTTGATTTGAAAAAAAAATTTCACACTTCTGTTTTGCATGCAAACTGCATGCTTCAATTCATTTCATAAGACATTCTCTAAGTTTAAATCTTCCCAAAACAGGAACCCAGCAACTTGACAAACTTAGAATTTTTAACCACTGACTACTGACTATAATGATGAATCTGACACAGAGGTGTATTGTTCATGGTCTTAGAAATCAAATCAATAATGCTTAAATTCAGAAACACTGCTCTTCAATCTGTAGATATTAAGTACAGCATGTATCTCAAAAACTGCAGACTTTAATATGTTTTCCATTCTTTGCCTTCTCCTACCACATCTGATTATAAACCATGATAAACATAATTGTTTGCTTTTAATTCAAAAGTTAGTAGGCATATTGATTAAGATAAGACAACAAATAGTGCTGGGTAGTTTCACAATCTTCCCAGAGGAAAACTGGATCTACACTGTTGACCAAATCTTGAGAAGGTTCACAGATTAAGGTTTTGTCTTTACATTTTTATGCATTGCACGACCACAATAAATGTCATATTGGTAAGGTTCAGGATAATCACACTGACACAATTATGGTCATATTGATAATGTCCAGGATACATCACACTGACACAATTATGGTCATATTGATAATGTCCAGGATACATGACACTGACACAATTATGGTCATATTGATAATGTCCAGGATACATCACACTGACACAATTATGGTCATATTGATAATGTCCAGGATACATGACACTGACACAATGATGGTCATATTGGTAATGTCCAGGATACATGACACTGACACAATTATGGTCATATTGGTAATGTACAGGATACATGACACTGACACAATTATGGTCATATTGGTAATGTCCAGGATACATGACACTGACACAATTATGGTCATATTGGTAAGGTTTAGGATAATCACACTGACACAATTATGGTCATATTGATAATGTCCAGGATACATCACACTGACACAATTATGGTCATATTGATAATGTCCAGGATACATGACACTGACACAATTATGGTCATATTGGTAATGTCCAGGATACATGACACTGACACAATTATGGTCATATTGATAAGGTTTAGGATAATCACACTGACACAATTATGGTCATAGTGGTAATGTCCAGGATACATCACACTGACACAATTATGGTCATATTGATAAGGTTTAGGATAATCACACTGACACAATTATGGTCATATTGGTAATGTCCAGGATACATCACACTGACACAATTATGGTCATATTGGTAATGTCCAGGATACATCACACTGACACAATTATGGTCATATTGGTAAGGTTTAGGATAATCACACTGACACAATTATGGTCATATTGGTAATGTCCAGGATACATCACACTGACACAATTATGGTCATATTGGTAATGTCCAGGATACATGACACTGACACAATTATGATCATATTGGTAAGGTTTAGGATAATCACACTGACACAATTATGGTCATATTGGTAATGTCCAGGATACATCACACTGACACAATTATGGTCATATTGGTAATGTCCAGGATACATGACACTGACACAATTATGGTCATATTGGTAAGGTTTAGGATAATCACACTGACACAATTATGGTCATATTGGTAATGTCCAGGATACATCACACTGACACAATTATGGTCATATTGGTAATGTCCAGGATAATCAAACTGACACAATTATGGTCATATTGATGATGTCCAGGATAATCACACTGACACAATTATGGTCATATTGATAATGTCCAGGATAATCAAACTGACACAATTATGGTCATATTGACAATGTCCAGGATACATTAAACTGACACAATAATGGTCATATTGATTATGCCCAGGATAAATGACACTGACACAATTATGGTCATATTATTATGTCCAGGATACTTCACACTGACACAATGATGATCATATTGATAATGTCCAGGATAATCAAACTGACACAATTATGGTCATATTGATAATGTCTAGGATAATCACACTGACACAATTATGGTCATATTGATAATGTCTAGGATAATCACACTGACACAATTATGGTCATATTGATAATGTCTAGGATAATCACACTGACACAATTATGGTCATATTGATAATGTCTAGGATAATCACACTGATATAATTAAGGTCATATTGATAATGTCCAGGATAATCACACTGACACAATTATGGTGATATTGATAATGTCTAGGATACATCATACTGACACAATTATGGTCATATTGATAATGTCTAGGATACATTACACTGACACAATTATGGTCATATTGATAATGTCCAGGATACTTCACACTGACACAATTATGGTCATATTGATAATGTCCAGGATACTTCACACTGACACAATTATGGTCATATTGATAATGTCCAGGATAATCAAACAGACACAATTATGGTCATATTGATAATGTCCAGGATAATCAAACAGACACAATTATGATCATATTGATAATGTCCAGGATACATCACACTGACACAATTATGATCATATTGATAATGTCCAGGTTAATCAAACAGACACAATTATGATCATATTGATAATGTCCAGGATACATCACACTGACACAATTATGGTCATATTATTATGTCCAGGATAATTCACACTGACACAATTATGATCATATTGATAATGTCTAGGATACATGACACTGACACAATTATGGTCATATTATTATGTCCAGGATACTTCACACTGACACAATTATGATCATATTGATTATGTCCAGGATAATCACACTGACACCATTATGGTCATATTGATAATGTCTAGGATACATGACACTGACACAGTTATGGTCATATTATTATGTCCAGGATACTTCACACTGCCACAATTATGATCATATTGATAATGCCCAGGATAAATCACACTGACACAGTTATGGTCATATTGATAATGTCCGGGATACATGACACTGACACAATTATGATCATATTGATAATGTCCAGGATACTTCACACTGACACAATTATGATCAGATTGATAATGTCTAGGATACACCACACGGACACAATTATGGTCATATTGATAATGTCTAGGATACATGACACTGACACAATTATGGTCATATTGATAATGTCCAGGACCCTTCACACTGACACAATTATGATCATATTGATAATGTCCAGGATAATCATTCTGACACAATTATGGTCATATTGATAATGTACAGGATAATCAAACTGACACAATTATGGTCATATTGATAATGTCCAGGATACATTACATTGACACAATTATGGTTATATTGATAATGTCCAGGATACATCATACTGACACAATTATGGTCATATTGATAATGTCTAGGATAATCACACTGACACAATTATGGTCATATTGATAATGTCTAGGATAATCACACTGATATAATTAAGGTCATATTGATAATGTCCAGGATAATCACACTGACACAATTATGGTCATATTGATAATGTCTAGGATACATCACACTGACACAATTATGGTCATATTGATAATGTCCAGGATACATCACACTAACACAATTATGGTCATATTGATAATGTCCAGGATACTTCACACTGACACAATTATGGTCATATTGATAATGTCTAGGATACTTCACACTGACACAATTATGATCATATTGATAATGTCCAGGATACATCACACTGACACAATTATGATCATATTGATAATGTCTAGGATAATCAAACAGACACAATTATGATCATATTGATAATGTCCAGGATAATCAAACAGACACAATAATGGTCATATTGATAATGTCCAGGATAATCAAACAGACACAATTATGATCATATTGATAATGTCCAGGATAATCAAACAGACACAATTATGGTCATATTATTATGTCCAGGATACTTCACACTGACACAATTATGGTCATATTGATAATGTCTAGGATACATCACTCTGACACAATAAGGGTCATATTGATAATGTCTAGGATACATCACACTGACACAATTATGGTCATATTGATAATGTTCAGGATATGTCACACTGACACAATTATGGTCATATTTATAATGACCAGGATACTTCACACTGACACAATTGTGGTCATATTGATAATGTCTAGGATAATCACACTGACACAGTTATGATCATATTGATAATGTCCAGGATACATCACTCTGACACAATTATGGTCATATTGATAATGTCTGGGATACATCACACTGACACAATTATGGTCATATTGACAACGTTCAGGATAATCACTCTGACACAATTATGGTCATATTGATAATGTCCAGGGTACTTCACACTGACATAATTATGGTCATATTGATAATGTCCAGGATACATCACACTGACACAATTATGGTCATATTGATAATGTCCAGGATACATCACACTGACACAATTATGGTCATATTGATAATGTCCAGGATACATCATACTAACACAATTATGGTCATATTGATAATGTCCAGGATAATCAAACAGACACAATTATGATCATATTGATAATGTCCAGGATACATCACACTGACACAATTATGGTCATATTGACAATGTCCAGGATACATCACACTAACACAATTATGGTCATATTGACAACGTTCAAGATAATCACACTGACACAATTATGGTAATATTGGTAATGTCCAGGATACATCACACTGACACAATTATGGTCATATTGATAATGTCCAGGATACATCACACTAACACAATTCTGGTCATATTGATAATGTCCAGGATACATCACACTAACACAATTATGGTCATATTGACAACGTTCAGGATAATCACACTGACACAATTATGGTCATATTGACAATGTCCAGGATACATCACACTGACACAATTATGGTCATATTGATAATGTCCAGGATACATCACACTAACACAATTATGGTCATATTGATAATGTCCAGGATATATCACAATGACACAATTATGGTCATATTGATAATGTCCAGGATACATCACACTGACACAATTATGGTCATATTGATAATGTCTAGGATACATCAAACTGACACAATTATGGTCATATTGACAATGTCCAGGATACATCACACTGACACAATTATGGTCATATTGATAATGTCCAGGATACATCACACTAACACAATTATGGTCATATTGATAATGTCCAGGATACATCACACTGACATAATTATGGTCATATTGGTAATGTCCAGGATACATCACACTGACACAATTATGGTCATATTGATAATTTCCAGGATACATCATACTGACACAATTATGGTCATATTGATAATGTCCAGGATATATCACAATGACACAATTATGGTCATATTGATAATGTCCAGGATACATTACACTAACACAATTATGGTCATATTGATAATGTCCAGGATACATCACACTAACACAATTATGGTCATATTGATAATGTCCAGGATACATCACACTAACACAATTATGGTCATATTGATAATGTCCAGGATACATCACACTAACACAATTATGGTCATATTGATAATGTCCAGGATACATCACACTAACACAATTATGGTCATATTGATAATGTCCAGGATACATCACACTGACATAATTATGGTCATATTGGTAATGTCCAGGATACATCACACTGACACAATTATGGTCATATTGATAATTTCCAGGATACATCATACTGACACAATTATAGTCATATTGATAATGTCCAGGATATATCACAATGACACAATTATGGTCATATTGATAATGTCCAGGATACATTACACTGACACAATTATGATCATATTGATAATGTCCAGGATACATCATACTGACACAATTATGGTCATATTGACAATGTCCAGGATACATCACACTAACACAATTATGGTCATATTGATAATGTCCAGGATACATCACACTGACACAATTATGGTCATATTGATAATGTCCAGGATACATCACACTGACACAATTATGGTCATATTGATAATGTCCAGGATACATCACACTGACACAATTATGGTCATATTGACAATGTCCAGGATACATCACACTGACACAATTATGGTCATATTGATAATGTCCAGGATACATCACACTAACACAATTATGGTCATATTGATAATGTCCAGGATACATCACACTGACACAATTATGGTCATATTGACAATGTCCAGGATACATCACACTGACACAATTATGGTCATATTGATAATGTCCAGGATACATCACACTGACATAATTATGGTCATATTGGTAATGTCCAGGATACATCACACTGACATAATTATGGTCATATTGACAATGTCCAGGATACATCACACTGACACAATTATGGTCATATTGATAATGTCCAGGATACATCACACTAACACAATTATGGTCATATTGATAATGTCCAGGATACATCACACTGACACAATTATGGTCATATTGACAATGTCCAGGATAAATCACACTGACACAATTATAGTCATATTGATAATGCCCAGGATAAATCACACTGACATAATTATGGTCATATTGATAATGTCCAGGATACATCACACTGACACAATTATGGTCATATTGATAATGTCCAGGATACATCACACTAACACAATTATGGTCATATTGATAATGTCCAGGATACATCACACTGACACAATTATGGTCATATTGGTAATGTCCAGGATACATCACACTGACACAATTATGGTCATATTGACAATGTCCAGGATACATGACACTGACACAATTATGGTCATATTGATAATGTCTAGGATACATCAAACTGACACAATTATGGTCATATTGACAATGTCCAGGATACATCACACTGACACAATTATGGTCATATTGATAATGCCCAGGATAAATCACACTGACACAATTATAGTCATATTGATAATGCCCAGGATAAATCACACTGACACAATTATGGTCATATTGATAATGTCCAGGATACATCACACTGACACAATTATGGTCATATTGACAATGTCCAGGATACATCACACTAACACAATTATGGTCATATTGATAATGTCCAGGATACATCACACTGACACAATTATGGTCATATTGACAACGTTCAGGATAATCACACTGACACCATTATGGTCATATTGGTAATGTCCAGGATACATCACACTGACACAATTATGGTCATATTGATAATGTCCAGGATACATCACTCTGACACAATTATGGTCATATTGATAATGTCCAGGATACATCACACTGACACAATTATGGTCATATTGACAATGTCCAGGATACATCACACTGACACAATTATGGTCATATTGATAATGTCCAGGATACATCACACTAACACAATTATGGTCATATTGATAATGTCCAGGATACATCACACTGACACAATTATGGTCATATTGACAATGTCCAGGATACATCACACTGACACAATTATGGTCATATTGATAATGTCCAGGATACATCACACTGACATAATTATGGTCATATTGGTAATGTCCAGGATACATCACACTGACATAATTATGGTCATATTGACAATGTCCAGGATACATCACACTGACACAATTATGGTCATATTGATAATGTCCAGGATACATCACACTAACACAATTATGGTCATATTGATAATGTCCAGGATACATCACACTGACACAATTATGGTCATATTGACAATGTCCAGGATAAATCACACTGACACAATTATAGTCATATTGATAATGTCCAGGATAAATCACACTGACATAATTATGGTCATATTGATAATGTCCAGGATACATCACACTGACACAATTATGGTTCATATTGATAATGTCCAGGATACATCACAACTAACCAAGATTATTGGTTCATTATTGATAATGTCCAGGATACATCACCACTGACACCATTATGGTCATATTGATAATGTCCAGGATACATCACACTGACACAATTATGGTCATATTGATTAAGTGCCCAGGATAAATCCACCACTGACAGTCATTATGGTCATTATTGATAATGTCCAGGAGACATCACAACCTGACACAATGTATGGTCATATTGATAATGGTCCAGGATACATTCACAACTAACACAATTATGGTCATTATTGATAATTCTATGATTACATCACACTTGACCACAATTATGGTCATATTGGTAATGTCCAGGATACATCACACTGACACAATTATGGTCATATTGACAATGTCCAGGATACATGACACTGACACAATTATGGTCATATTGATAATGTCTAGGATACATCAAACTGACACAATTATGGTCATATTGACAATGTCCAGGATACATCACACTGACACAATTATGGTCATATTGATAATGCCCAGGATAAATCACACTGACACAATTATAGTCATATTGATAATGCCCAGGATAAATCACACTGACATAATTATGGTCATATTGATAATGTCCAGGATACATCACACTGACACAATTATGGTCATATTGACAATGTCCAGGATACATCACACTAACACAATTATGGTCATATTGACAACGTTCAGGATAATCACACTGACACCATTATGGTCATATTGGTAATGTCCAGGATACATCACACTGACACAATTATGGTCATATTGATAATGTCTAGGATACATCACTCTGACACAATTATGGTCATATTGATAATGTCCAGGATACATCACACTGACACAATTATGGTCAAATTGATAATGTCCAGGATACATCACACTGACACAATTATGGTCATATTGACAACGTTCAGGATAATCACACTGACACATTTATGATCATATTGACAATGTCAAGGCCACATCACAATGAGAACTAGGACAAATAGGAAATCATATGCAAGCATATCACATATCAAACACCCTAAAATTTATTATTATAATTCCTCGCAAATAAAAATAGACATAGACAGTTATCTGAAAAACTGTCTAATCTGGATCTGCACCCCTTTTTCAAAGCCTAATTAATTAGTGGGTTTTTTTTTCTTTAGCTGTGCCTGATCGATCTGTCCTTATTTGGCTTGTTCTGAGTTTTAACTTGCTCACTTGTTAATGATGATCTCGGCATTTGCTGTGTTGCAGAAACTGTAACTGGAGACTGTTTCAAGGCCATTGATCTTGTCCTCAATGTTTTGTGATGTATTATCTTTCAGCCTGGTTTTATCTGTGACAAGTATTGTTGAATAAAACATCCTAGAGTTTTGTGTTAAGAAGAACATGTGTGTTCATTTGCTGTCTTACATGCAGAACTGTGACACAAATGTGCAGAATGTAACATCATAGAGTTTTTGACTAGAAGAACATGCATGTATGTTTGCTGCCTTACATACAGAAAACAGATAATTATTTTGTAGACTTAAGTATTAACAGATAATAAACTTATACAAACAAATTAAACTTTTTCTCCTTTTCTGCCAAGGCCACTAATGCAACAACCATAAATGGCCATCATGACATTAATGTTGTTAATTACTGTAATGTAGAGAGAATGTCGACTGAGACATACTGCCATCCCAGACATATACACATTAAACTTGGGGCTAATAAAACGCAACAGACAAGTAAAAAAAAAAGAAGAAGAAATCTACAAAAGAGACCGAAAAAATGATGCATAAGTGGCGCAACCTTGACACAATCAAATAGTATAATTATCACAGACAGATCTGATGTTGCCTAAATTAACAGAACTAATTGACTGTTAGAACTGCAACCGAGGTCTATTAAATGACTATTAGGCGAGATGCAAGGAGTGGCAGTAATTAAGTATAAATGTCATCAGACTGTAGTGCCCCTGGTAGGTAAATCTTGAATAAAATTGTTATATCTCTAAATCTTGAATTTAATTATTATATCTCTATATCTTGAATTAAATTGTTATATCTCTAAATCTTGAATTAAATTGTAAATTAAATTGTTATATCAAAATCTTGAATTAAATTGTTATATCTCTAAATCTTGAATTAAATTGTTAAATCTCTAAATCTTGAATTTAATTGTTATATATCTAAATCTTTAATTTTATTGTTATATCTCTATATCTTGAATTAAACTGTTATATCTCTAAATCTTGAATTAAATTGTTATATTTCTATATCTTGAATTAAATTGTTATATCTCTAAATCTTGAATTAAATTTTAATTAAATTGTTATATCTAAATCTTGAATTAAATTGTTATATCTCTAAATCTTGAATTAAATTGTTATATCTCTAAATCTTGAATTAAATTGTTATATTCATAAATCTTCAATTAAATTGTTATATCTCTAAACCTTGAATGTAATTTTTATATCTCTAAATCCTGGATTAAATTGTTATTTCTCTAAATCCTGGATTACAATTTAAACATTGAACAATAAGATTTATTTACCCTGACTTTGATTATTAATTTTTTTCCATTTATTTTGTTAAACTTTTCATTATTGCTTATTCTATGTTTTCCTGTTTAAAGTTTACTGTTACATGTTCTGTGATAAAATGAAAAAAGGGTAAATCTGCCCATATTTTAAGATACCATGTCATATTTGGTCTGCCATGCTATAAAGACTAGTTACAGCCTAATTATCCTAGACCTACCTAACCCATTCTCTCTGGGCTTTCCTGACTACAGTAAGTGGCAAATGCTAGTTTTGCCGGATGAAAACTCCCAGGTATGTCATAGTTGGGACCCACGATAATTATTCTGTTATCACTAAATACATATGCCATGGATTACTTGGCCAGAGAAACTTCGTTCTCTTGAATACATGCATAAAGCATTTGATTGGCTCCTTGTCCAAAATAGCGAGGATATTCCGCCCATGAAGATTACATTTTGTGAACAACAGGTGTTGCAGGGTAGTGTGACCATCTGGACATTGACAAATAGTTCTTTTTAACTTATATTGAATAGTAGCATCAATAAAAAATGTATTTTCATTGTACCATTGGTTGCTATGAATATTCATGAAAAAAGACCTTTTACCAGCCTAATATCTCATCACCACCATTTAGCAGGGTGGTATGATTGAATGAGGGTTCTGATAATGCAGGTATGTATGCTTTAATAGTACAATATAGGTGCCTCAAACCAGGGGAAATTAGCCTCTAAATAGGAAAAAATATTTTTGGGGCTCAAGAATGAAGAATGAAGAGTGCAAATCAACTAAATAACGATATTGAAGTTACCCGTTTAAAAGTCAAACTCTGATCAAATTATTTCTTTCAAGGCAGCATCTTGATAAAAAGCAAATGAAGTTCTTGAGAGACTAGACCTGTTAGCGCGGTAGAGCATTGGCTCCAGGCACAGAAGGCCCCGGGTTCGATCCCGGGCCATGACATACCAAAGTTGTAAAAAAATTGTAGTGCTCCCATGCTGATTCTTAAGCAAATATAAGGGTAGTTCCAAAACTGGTTGGTCTGGTGTCAGGATAATGTGACTGGGTTTGGTATCATTGCCAGGTCTTCATGGCTTTCTATACACAGTGAAGGCAGCCCTATATCTGCTTCAAGTGGACAGATAACTGAAATATTTTTGTTGGGATTGTAAACCTATCAACAAAGTGTTAAAGGTAGTATCCAACAGTTTGGACCAAAGATTGTCTACTCAGGTAACAAAATAAGTCATTGTTAACCAGAGAGGTCCTGAAAATGCTGTTCATTTTTGCCCCAGATCTGTGTGAACAGTGAAGCATAAATCTCCACTCGTCATTGCAAACATGTATTTCCTAACTGAGCCATACGGCAGAGATGGCAATTTTTAAATAAACAAAACCCTGTGGTAACTAGATTTTTAAGATAATGTAATAGCATCATCAAGGTAGTCCGTTCTGACATTGGGACCTATTTTTTAGCTCTTCTGAGCACAAAGTGCTCAAGGGGAGCTTTTGTGACACCTCTTCGGCCATCTTCCGGCATCCAGCATCAACATTTTAGGGATTAGGGATTAGCCGGCATTTTTGCCGATACTGCGCAGCGACATTTCTATCATTACAGCACAGGGGCACTTATGAGGTGCCCAGGGACTGAACCCGGCCGGTCCATTATACTGACACCGACGAGTCAGGCGTAATGCTGTCCCCGTAGCCCCGAGCGTTAGGAGGGAAGCCACTACTACCAACTTTAAAGTCTTTGGTATGACCCGGCCGGGGTTCGAACCCACGACCTCCCGATCCGCAAGCCGACGCTCTACCATCTGAGCTATTGCGGCCGGTCAACATTTTAGCTTGTGAACAAACTACAGGCAACAATTTTTATCCAATCTTCATCAAACTTGGTCAGAATGTTTGTCTGCATGAAATCTTGGATGAATTTATTATTGGGTCAGGTGGGGCCAAAAAGAAGGTTACTAGGTCAAATCTTCGAAAAAGCTTGTGAACATACTAGAGGCCACATTTATAGCCCAATCTTCATCAAAATAAGTCAAAACGTTAGTTTGCATGAAATCTTGGACGAGTTTGTTATTGGGTCACGTGGGGTCAAAAAGTAGGTCACTAGGTCAAGTTTTAGAAAAAGCTTGTGAAAAGGCTTGTGAGCACACTAGAGGCCCCATTTATTGGCCAATCTTCACCAAATTTGAACAGAATATTTGCCTTCATGAAATCTTGGATGAGTTCATAACTGGGTCACGATGGGTCAATAAGTAGGTCACTAGGTCAAATCTTAGAAACAGCTTGTGAACACACTAGAGACCACATTTATGCCCAATCCTCACCAAACTTTTTCAGAATGTTTGTCTGCATAAAATCTTAGGTGAGTTCGTTATTGGGTCACATGGGGTCAAAAAGTATGTCACTAGGTCACATTTTAGAAAAACTTTGTGAAAACACTAAGAAGCCACATTGATGGCCCAATCTTCCCCAAACTTGGCCAGATTTTTTGCCAGTATAAAATCTTACATATGTTTTGAAGTAGGTCATGTGGATTTAGTAGGTTACTAGGTAAAATTCTAGAAAATGTTATCAACCCAGTGGCCACACTACTGGTACAATCTTCGCCAAATATTTCTTAAGGAAATAACTCTTAATTACTTAATTATTCATTAGGTGAGCAATTAAGGGCCATCATGGCCTTCTTGTTTAGCAAAGATCACTATCAAGCTTGTTTATAGATAGTGTGATGCAGTATGTACTGTCTAACAACAAAGGTAGTGTTTGCAATCATCTTTACTAAGACAAAAGTATAAGTCTGTTCAGAAATTATGTCTAAATATGCCACAACAGTGAAAGCAATTTTACATGTATTTGATTTTAAAAACTGACAGATACCACCTTTAACACACTCCTGTTGACTTAAATTTTTTATATAACCTTCACATTTATGACTTATTCACCACTCTGGTATTTTGTGGTTCAGAAAATATCTTAAATATGAAGTGTTATAGCCACTCCTTGAGTGCTTATTCGCAAGCAATAAAAAAGGAGACGAAAAAAAATACAAACAATTTATCCCAACTTTAAGATAATTTGTCATGAATAATTTTTACATTTCACAAGTTTGTTTCATAGGTGTAAACAAATCACACATTGTGGGTGTAAAAGTGCATTCCGATGACTGTACCAAGTATCATATAGTATCTTGTGGATGTTTGTACTTTTTCACTCTTGTCCCACCAGGCTGATAACTTTACTGTATTATAAGGTCTAACAGTTATTTACAGTGAGAAATCATATACTGGGAAAAAT
Source organism: Sinonovacula constricta (assembly GCA_007844125.1). Classification (NCBI taxonomy): domain Eukaryota; kingdom Metazoa; phylum Mollusca; class Bivalvia; order Cardiida; family Solecurtidae; genus Sinonovacula; species Sinonovacula constricta. The sequence continues at coordinate 2,716,970 of CM017562.1, read as the reverse complement.
GAACTGGCAATGTTTGAATGTTGATACCCAGTGAATCATGAATTTGAAATAGGAAAGTAAGCATTCACAAATGTCCATAGGCTAGGGATGGGACAGATTGATCATTTTTTGATTAACAATTCAAATTGTCTGATTCTAATTTTCTGAGTAGATTGATTGTTGAAAGAATTTTGACACAACTATTTTGTTGTTGTTTTTGTTAGATAAATCTGACACAATTATGGTCATATTGGCGACGTCCAGCTTATTCTTAATGGAGGAAGATCCCAGACTTCCTAAGTAGAACCACCGGTGCACCACAGGTTAGCTGGAAAACCTTCCACCATATAAGTTCAAATCCCACCCAATTAGACCCCTCTATGTGATAAGCAATATTAAAATCTGCTACATATGATGATAATATATTAAATAGTTAGGAGCTGAGAAGTTACAAGTCATTGACTCTCCACTGGTGCTCACTGATGATTTTTCTTTGCCAATTTTAAATATATATCTAAGATTATCAACTGTATATAGGTCTGCAATTAACTTCTGTAATATCGAGTGTATATACGGGTATATCTGCGATTAACATGTCTTACAGCAATTGAATATATATATATATATATATATATATATATATATGCAATTAACATGTGTGATATCAGCTGCATATATATATAATATATATATAATATATATAATATGTATAATATATAGATATATATATGTGTTATATCAACTGAGATTCCAAGCAGTAGACCATCTTGTTGTTTGTTTTGTCTGTTTCCTCACAGCAACAGAATTATAGTCATGGTGGTGACAACCTGCTAATTATTGGTGGAAGAAGTCCCCAGACTTGTGTCTGGGTAGAACCACTGTCACATCACAGATCACCTGGAAGACTCCCTATTTAGTTGTTAAAGAAATGCAGTAGTGGGCATATCTATGTTGGTATACAATGATTTCATTCATTATCCAGACTAAACTTCACACTAGCCTAAGATGTCTCGACGTTATGTCTCTTACATGTAATCCAGGTAATGCAAGGTTGATTCTCACATCCAATATTTTTTTTTATTTTTCTTTTGTATTGTACTATCAGCTTTTCAACATTCCAATCATTGTAGATCTATTAAGCAAAATTTGTCAACAATTGTCGCAATAATATTTTTAAACAACATAATAAATATTTTGAATGTAATTTATCTTTAATTGGAACTTGAAAGATTACACATTTCTGTTGAAATAAACTGTCCTCAAATTACATACATTGTGTACAGGCTTTTTTACCTAATATAGAAAGGGCTGTTAACAGGCCTCTTACCCTCAGAAATAAGCCAAGTTTTTCCTCCCAAAATGGGAATTCACCTCCAATTTAAATTCAATATTTCATCGCTGAAGTGCGGAAATTAGACGCATTGATGTGGATTGGTGATTAGTGACTACAGTAAAAGCTTGAATGAACTGGACGATGATAATCTAGAGGAGAAGTTCAAGATAAAGAAAAATAGAGAGATGGCCTTGTAAGAAATAGATATATATGATAGCAATCAAGAAGTTAAACATTCCCCTTTTTGCCTATAATTAAGCCCCGCAAAAATTTTCCCCTTCTCAAAGGCCCAAGTGCCATCCCCTTTTCCTGAAAAAATTGCAGGTGTAATTAACTCCTCAGGAAATATGCTTACTTCTACGTTGAATGTACAAAGACATTAACTACTTGTTTAAGCTTACTATAAAATATATGCCATGTATGTATAATGTTGGACTGGGGTACATAAATCAACCGTCCAAGTCATCTGTGTCATCCATTTTGTTATTTGGACAACTGGAATTTTCATTTTTACTTGCCAGTGGATGACCAGACTATTCCAATGGTGTATATAAATATGTCAAAATTATTTGGACAAGTGAAGTTTGTGCATGGACGAGTAGAATTGTAGGTTTGATAGTCCATGGACAAGTAAGACCTTCTCATATTTTGTCACCCCTGTTGGAGATTTGTGTGCTGTAATTTTTGTTTGTTTTTGTTGTTGTTTAGACTAAGTGCACCTTTGATAAAAGAAATAAAAATGTCATGTACATTCTGTTCTTTGTTAACATATTCTGTTCTTTGTTAACAAACTTATAAGTATACTTTTTAAATAACATTGGACTCTTAAATCATGTCTATATTTATTTTAACAAGAATACTTATAAGTTTGTTAACAAAGAAAAGAATATGCTGACAAAGAACATGAGTCTAAACAAAAACAAAAAAAGAACATTTCAAAAACTTGCATTTGCGATAATATTAGTTTCTACATAAAATTCAAATGAAAAACATATTTTTTTAGGTTCTTGTTTTTATCTTTCAGAATATTTAAAACATTTTATAAGTACCCTTCTAAGCAAGAACATTCTAATTTGTAGAAATAATTCTCTTAAAAAATGATTGTCCCTTTAATTAATTGAAACTTGTAAACTTTATGTAAACGCATGTTTGTGTAGTGTTATAAATACTTGCTGACAGTATTTTTGGCAGTTACTATTAATTATCATGATATTATTTGCTTTTCATGAGAAGCTCTAAATTTGTTGGATGGGGCATGTTGTTTGCTGTCATTCTTTGCTGTCATACTTTGCTGTCATACTTTGCTGTCATTCTGTCTATTTAAAAGCTGAGTCATAAACACACAAGTCCCATAAAATAACTTGGTCAGTTAGTGGTGAAGATCCAGAGCTGTCTGACCAGGATCTGCACTATTTACTGCTGAATCTCTAGCAATATGCCAATGCACCTCTGCATGTCAATGTAAGAAAATGGCAAAGCATTAGTCCAGGTTATCAACCATATGTAGCAAGGTAGGGGTTAAAACCCTTATACACAAAGCATGTTTACATGGCTGTTTTTTTATATTCCTTGTAACTATTGTAGAATAGACATTTTAATAATTTTTAGTTATATTGTAATTCAGATAACTTAAACATGATTTTGTAATACAAGTATTTCTTTAGCATCAAATGCACTGTACCATGAAATTATTTTTTGGTGTGCATTACAGTGCTCGACGAATACCTCTCTTAGACGTCAGTTTAATTTACCACCTGTCGTTTTCAACGTATTTTTCCCTCTCAATAACGACAATTCTCTAAAATGGCTACCAACACTAATTTTTACGTCTGTGTCGTTTTAATTCCCTCCCTTGAGCAGCCGATGATTTGTCTCGCCAGTTGTCGTCAGCTCTCGGCATCTTCTGTAATGCCGAGTGATATCGGAAATTTTGAAAATGAGAGACAACAGCTCTTCATTACTGGTTCCCGCGTATACGCATATTCACATATCTACGGGAACCACTCAGTATAAAATCTTCAAACCAACATTGTTTTCACACTCTTCTCTTGTGCTTTTACGTAAATGTTAGTCAATTAAGGAAGGCAAATCAATTAAGTAAAGAATGAGTAAAGAAGCGGCGTTTTAATTGCACCAATCATTCGTTGATTGGTAGGAAGGGTAATTCTGGAACAACTGACTACTGGCATGAATTTGTCATCAGTGTGAACATCAGTAATGGCGAGTTTTCTTATAAATACTGATCGCATGTTTTCTAAATATTGCTATATAGTTTGATTAAACATTAAAATGTGAATGTGATTTGTCTTGTTGCTGGCTGTGAACATTATAACAATATGTTAAGAAACAGTACCAAAGACTAAAAATCGACTAAATTAAAAAGTTAAACTAAAGTGAACTAAATAAATAATTAAAACTTAAAAAAAGTATTTACTTTTTTAATTTTCATAAAATTAAAGTTTAATAGTGATTAAACTATTATTAAAGAAAATGGCAGAAGACAGCCAATAACATTAACTAGTTTAAAAACCCTGAATACTATTGACACAAAAATACTTAAGCATATACAGGGGTTACCTCTCTAGAGCAACAACCTCTCTAAAGCAACCAATTTCTCTCCTGCTCGATGTTGCTTAAGAGAGGTAGCACTGTTTAAGCATATAAGGAAACATCAAAGTGCTGGATAACATTTTCTTTGTGTGTCAATCACTGTATGATATCATATTAAGCTCTGTCTTAAGCTCTCTTGTTTCTTTGAACTGATCATGGCTGGGTTGTGGACTTAACTACTTGAATATTTAAAAAGTTTATTGTACATGTAGCTCTCATGGTTGTGAATCATCTACTCATCCAAATATAAAATTTTGCTGTAAATAATTTATGACAGTCTCATTATATTATAGCTATCTTACTCCCATTTACTTGAATTATTAAACAGACCAGTAACGAGTGATTGATTGCCTCCGTAATTTGTTTGTGTGCAGACAAACTGTATATGAATAATAGGTCAATATCTGAGATAATGAATAACAAAAAATACATTTTTCACACAACACAATGAATTAGCAGATAACTCTAGATGGCTGTTAACATGCAAATAATGCTGATTATGGTTCCGTGGCTGTTTTTGAGTGGTCTGTGATGCAAATGTAATTAAGCTAAGTATAAGAAATTAATACCTCTCAAAGATGATTGGCGTATGAAATTAAAAAGCCATTGCTCCTCAGGACTGGTACCTTGTGATAAGCAGGACGTAACCTTGGAAATGGTAGAATGGAGATTAGCAGCAGGTAATTTTGCAGAGAAGATAAACATCAAGTGCATCAGCAGGCTTCAGGAAGTTATCAAAGGTCAAAATCAGTATGAGAAGGAATTTTGTCTATCTTAGAATTTTCATAAAATAAGCTACACTTCCTCATTTTCAAGTTCATAACCCATAACTACATTTTGTTAAAAATTAAGGCTAAATTCTCAGACTTTTTTTGGTTATAATATAGCATAATGCATTGTATGTTACATATTATACGTCAGGGTTAATATACTTACAAACTGAGACTGAGCAGCAAATAGTGTAGATCCTGATTGGACAGCAGGGAGATAGCTGATCTGGTTCTACACTATTTGCATAAGCTGACTAATGTGAATAGCTGGCAAAGGGTTAAGTAGCCTAGCAATACACTTTTCATTTTAAAAAAACCCATCCCATTATCAAGGAATATTTATAAACTATCATACCTGAATTATTTTCTTTATGTGCTTGTTTAAAACAAAAACAAACTTTTTATATACATGTAGATAATTTGTTAAAATAGAGCATCCCATCAGAGTTTAATGTATGCATTCTCCTAAATAAACATGCAGCATTATAGAAATACCAAACCATTCTGTAAAAAAACACTAAATCATAAGTTAGCTTATCTTACCACAGTTAATGAACAAAAGAATCATGACTTTATTTAGAAACACCCGCAACTTAAAAAGAAAAAAACTTAGTTGGGCAGAAAAAACACAACATATAATAGAGAAAATATACTACCTTATAAAAAAAACATCTATCAATATCTATAAAAGCCAAGCCTTGTCTAGAAATGAATTTCTTTGTCTTTATAAATACCTCAGTTATTGAGAAAAACATACATTTGCTAAAATGTACCAATTATTTACACATACATAGATATCTATAAAAACAACAATTATATAAAAATGTCCAATTACCCCAAAGAACAATAAAATATAGAAATAAATCAATTATCTGCATGTAGTATATATAATGCAGTAGAAAAAACATTAATTCTCTAGAAAAGACTATGCCATTCTCTAGAATTACACCTTTTATCTGATAATGAACATACTCTAGAATCTACACCTGAATAACGTGAATTTTAAATTACCAAGAAATAAACCTCTTACATAATAGCCTTTCTCATCTATAATTAGTACGATTTTAAATGTGCCAACTTTTCTAGAAAGATACTGTCAAACTTTTATACATAATATTATTTTATATTCTATAATTATAACACTGACTACAACAGCCATTAATGATGATTTGTCAGCCTTTATCTTATTCAAGTTGTAATAATTAAAAAAAATAATAAGACCATTTTTCCACTTCGTAAAATTTCATTACAATTTTGAGTTTGTTAAAAAGCAATCTGCCCAAATTATTCCATCTGTCCTAGCTAAAGCTTCTGAAGAAAGCACACAACACTCTTCTTAAAATCCTATTTGACATCCTTTGAGGTAGAAAGCCATAATTATTGGCTGAGATGGAGTCTAGGGTGAATCTGTGTGTGCTTAAGGTATTAGAGGTATAATAGTGACTAAATGGAATCCTGACAAAAGATATATCATTATTCAGCATTGTTGCATTGTATTCTGGATTATTTTCCAAATTTTAACAACTTTTCACCTCAGCTAACTAACGTTTTGCAAATTTAAACTAGGTCGATGTCCTCAAATCTGACCTTTGAATAATCTCATACATATCAAATTTGGATGAATAAAAAATAAAGAAAACACAGTAATGTCATTTTTTTCTACATTTTTATTAAATCATACTTTTCTAAATAAAAATACTCCAAAAACATGTAAAAAACACACTTCTTTCTTTCTTTGCTTTAATTTTGATTTTTTTGTACGAATCTTCCTCGCTGACCACAATTCCTGGTCGCTATTTTGGAGTGAAAAAATTGATGCGATTATATTGGATAAAATTGGAAAACTAAAATAGAGTGACTTTATTCTTGGAAGGCCGAGTGTTGATGTAAAAGATCGAATATGTAACATCATAAATCGCTAATTGCTGATATTACACAAATATTCATGAGAATGATTACACATCTTATACTGTAACACCACTTCTTTCTGCCGGAACTGCACAATACTTAGAGTAATAATGTACTAAACCTCAAAATATGGCCGTAGATTTTTTTTTTTTTTTTTTGTTACATCTTGTCAGCACAATTATGGTCATATTGGTGATTTCCAGCTAGTTAAAGGTAGAAGACAACTCAAAAAAATAAAATGTCTAGGTAGAACCACTGGCTCAGCATAGGCCAGGTAAAAGACCTACGTTCATGAAAGTTTACACCCTGAGAGGGACTCAAATCCTTCGGTGAGTGGACGAGGAGTTAACGGGTCGGTGACTCTAAAAGTTCAGCCATTGCTACCACTCCCTAGATAGTTCTCAATTGCTTATTAATTAGATGGAATGCTATCAAGATGTAAACATGGGTTTCATTAATCAGCATCAGATGGTTGTATTTACACTCCTGATGATATTCTGATGATCATGAACTGATTGCTTATCATAATTCTGTAAACCGTGTAGATCCAGGTTATGTCTGATGAGGTCCTTTTCTTATTGTTGGTAAGTCTGTTACGAAAACAAAAGCAAAAACATAAAGACTTTGTAATAATTATTAAACATATTATTACCTTATGTAGCAGATTTTAGTATTGCTAACAAATGTCAGAGTAGTTTAAGCATATTGGAAGATCACAGAGGGGGGTGCCACCAATTGGGTTTTAAAGTTATATATTGGTAGGTTTTCCCAGCTAACCTGTCGTGCACTGGTGGTTCTACTTAGGCATATATCTGGGGTCTTCCACCACTGATATAGCTGAACATTACCAATATGGCCATAATTGTATCAGTGCAATGCACAAAAAAACAAAAACAAAAAAAACAACAAGGAAGATGGTCACTGATATCTGCTTAAGGATTCTTAACTAGTGTTTATTAATTACCCTGATAGTAGACATGGGAACATTGATTCCAATCAACTTCAGCACAGGGAAGTATTAATCATACAGGAGGTCCCTGTTTGTTTTATCTGAACATCAGGAAATGTTTATATTTCATCCCCACCTTTACAGGTGCTACAAATTAACTTGCTGATATGCCCTCTCAGCTTTCTGTTGAACTTGTAGTGTGGGAGGACAGGATTGGGAAGTATTTGGACTCAGCTTCTACTTATTCTGTTGTGGAAATCGGACCTGTTGACATTTGGCATTTCTTGATATTTTCACAACTTTCAGTGCCAAATTACTGGTAAAACACATCAAAGCATCAAATTATTTACCGTATTGGACAGGTACATATGTATATTTATGTTTTGTCCGCTTTACCCTTTTGAATATATTCATGAAACTTAAGAGAAAAAAATGTCTTATATTTCTGGCAATATATTAATAATATGTTAAATGATGTATAGAGTAAATATGAAAAGAAGTTATCATATTCTAAACAGGACACACAATAATCCACAAATTACCTACTATAAAACACAAAAATGTCAATCAATCCACTTATTTTCATTTTTCATTTATAAATCATTTTCTGTTTCCACAAAAAAAAATTGAGTAAAAAAACATTTCACTTGCATTAACAGGCACTTAAAGACTTAATACAACACAATGGTTAAATTGAACTTCTCACTGACAGAATTGTTCTAAAGTCATAAACATAAATGTAGTAAAGCTGTGTTTATAATATGTTTAAACTCAGGTACCCATTATGGCTCCAATTAATGTCCATGACAGTAAGCAGTTTGTTGCTGATAACCGACCATGGTGCTGAAAGAGGTAAAACAGAATATATGAAAGGCTATCCTAGACTAAGAGGTTCTATGAGATCTCTTGATTTTGGAATCTTCTACCTTTAACATGGCTTTTAATCTTCTTTAGTGAGCTTTTTTTTCTGGGTTTATTTAGTCAGAGTGTCTTTTGTCATCAAGATTGTGTAACCATTGATTACTTGCAGTTTTCAAATAAAACAACATAAAGGAATTACCGCACATCAAAACAATGTCATCATTTTGTTGGGAAAAAGTAAAATGGCTACAAAATGTTGTTTTGTTTCATTCTAGCCACATCAAAATTGTTTTATTCAACACTAGTAGAATGTTGGACGATTTTTTCTGTGGTAATGATTCATTAAAATCTAGCTGTAACTAACAAAACACAGTGTCTTTCATGGTGTACATTTTCTGTACTTAATTGAGATTGCATGCAACCTGCGAAAAAAGTTCATTATCAATCTGTTTTCTGATCAAATGTTGCCATTTTTATGTTCCTATCAGCAGCTGTAGGAACAATTGCTTCTACATTTACCAACTACTCTTAAAAAACATTATATGTGGGATATTTTTTTTTATAGTAACATGTCTCTTATCCTCCTCTTCCTCATTGCAATGTCTGCTCTTCTCCACCCATCTACAGGTGTTATAAACTTGTAGCCTGCTATGCATAGATTTATCAACATTTGGCAAAATGTATAGAACAAGATTCAGGGAGCTATCTGATCAGGACCTGCACTTTTTCTTGCCAAGTCTATGTTAATGTCTTGGTACCTTGCCGAGTCTATGTTAATGTCTTGGTACCTTGCCGAGTCTATGTTAATGTCTTGGTACCTTGCCGAGTCTATGTTAATGTCTTGGTACCTTGCCGAGTCTATGTTAGTCTTGGTACCTTGCCGAGTCTATGTTAATGTCTTGGTACCTTGCCGAGTCTATGTTAACGTCTTGGTACCTTGCCGAGTCTATGTCAATGTCTTGGTACCTTGCCGAGTCTATGTTAACGTCTTGGTACCTTGCCGAGTCTATGTTAACGTCTTGGTACCTTGCCGAGTCTATGTTAACGTCTTGGTACCTTGCCGAGTCTATGTTAATGTCTTGGTACCTTGCCGAGTCTATGTTAATGTCTGGGTACCTTGCCGAGTCTATGTTAATGTCTTGGTACCTTGCCGAGTCTATGTTAATGTCTTGGTACCTTGCCGAGTCTATGTTAATGTCTTGGTATCTTGCCGAGTCTATGTTAATGTCTTGGTACCTTGCCGAGTCTATGTTAATGTCTTGGTACCTTGCCGAGTCTATGTTAATGTCTTGGTACCTTGCCGAGTATATGTTAATGTCTTGGTACCTTGCCGAGTCTATGTTAATGTCTTGGTACCTTGCCGAGTCTATGTTAATGTCTTGGTACCTTGCCGAGTCTATGTTAATGTCTTGGTACCTTGCCGAGTCTATGTTAATGTCTTGGTACCTTGGAATTAATTTGGTAACAAAGAACTAAAGAGTTACTTTTGCATAAACCCTTCCATTCTTAGTAAAGGTATAGGTTTTTAAAAATTAACTTTAATTTGTTGATTTTCTTCGAGATAGTTTCAAACATCTTTGAACATATTCATTTTTGGTAATAATAATATAACCTAGATTAATTTAGTCTACAAATAAAGTGTTGGTGCTGCTGAAGATAAAAGGAATAATTGTGATTGCTTTAAAAAGGTGTAAAATGGCACATGCATGAGCTAAAGGGTTAAATAACTCAACATTTAGTTTGGTTTGTTAACAGTTACAACAGGCATATTGAACTGCTGATAAGCCTTCTTCAGGCTTGCAGCAAAAAGGAAACATCTTTCTGTATTTGCAACACCCTCTTACAGTCTCTGATGGGTGGAAGGTGGTATTGTTTTATTGGAATTCTCCCATCAAATTAACCTGCTGCCTTGCTGTTGATGTTCTGTTGTAAATCTATAGAAAAATAGAAATTTTATAACCTACAATTTTGGGGAAATTTGTCTATCTATTGTCTTTCTACATATGGCTTTTGTTTGATTTTATAATCAAATGTATAGTGAAGGAATGTTTTTGTCGCTTTAGCGGGATGGCTTGTGCGAGATGCCTTGTTACCTTTACATGAGGTTTTAAGCAAATAATTAAGATTGTGTATTGCTTATTAATAAAATGTAACCAAAAAAGATTGAGACAAAAGTTTTAGCTAAAAAGTTATTAACAGCTGGAGTAGATCAGCAGTCTCTGTAAGGTGCCTGCCCTCTAATGTTCACAGGTGATATAAATTGATTGCCTGATAAGCCATCATCAGGCTTGCAGTATATGGAAGGCATCTCTAGGTATTTGTTTGTCCAAGGATCTCCTTCAGCAGCCTTTTATTGGTAGAATTTTGTGGCCAGACATAAAAATAACCATGTTCCACTTACATTTTTGTAGATGGAATTGCTCAAATCTTTACTCTTAAAAAGGTGCCTATAGAAAATAAATTACAAATTCTTATTTTCTGTCACCATCTACCTGGAAAAGAGTGGTGTTGGCATGCCTCAGGGAAGGGTTGAAATGTATCAGTAAAGACTGAGCAGAAAACTGAGCTTAAGAAAAATCCTAGCTTAGAAATGTTCTAGCATCTTTAGATTTTTTACAGTCATAAACTTATGTTAGCTAGTCCCCGGGACAATCTAAGCTGGGATTTGTGTCTTGGGAAGAATGAAATATAGAGGATATTCATCCATAATTAGTCATTTTACAATGGTTGGTGGTCTTACGATAGTTGGTTGTTCTACCATTGTTGGTTATTCTGCCATAGCTGATAGTTCTACGATAGTTGGTGATTCTACCAAAGTTGCTTGTCCTACAATGGTTGCTGGTTCTACTATGGTTGGTGGTTCTACCATGGTTGGTAGTTCTACCATAGTTAGGGGCTCTACTATGGTTGGTGATTCAACCATGGTTAGTGATTCAACCATGGTTGGTGATTCTACCATAGTTGGCACTTCTACCCCTTTTGGTGTTTCTGCCATTGTTGATAGTTCTACCATGATTGGTGGTTCTACCATGCTTGGTAGTTATGCCATGATTGGTGGTTATGCTATGGTTGGTGGTTCTACCATGGTTGGTGGTTCTATTATTGTTGGTGATTCTTCCATAGTTGGTGGTTCTACCATGGTTGGTAGTTCTACCATAGTTAGGGGCTCTACTATGGTTGGTGATTCAACCATGGTTAGTGATTCAACCATGGTTGGTGATTCTACCATAGTTGGCACTTCTACCACTTTTGGTGTTTCTGCCATGGTTGATAGTTCTACTATGATTGGTGGTTCAACTGAGGCTGATTCTTCTACCATGTCAATTTTTATTCCATACAAACTAGAAGCCCGCTAAGCTAATATTGATATAGCTAAAAATAATAGTGTACACCCAGATAACCCAGTTCCTTATTGCCAGCTGTCTTATAAGGCTGTACACTCTTTGCTGCAAAGTCTACCAATCTGCTTTGTCATTGCATGAAGTAGTTAGCAAATAATTACCAACTGGTATGGCTTATTCACAAATGGTGCTGGCTGGCTAAGAGTTAGAATACCGTTTTGTGATGGACACCTGGCATGTATGAACCATCTCTGTGTGCTACCTGCTCGTTAATGTTCACAGGTGTTAGAGAATATAATCAGATTACCTGTTGAAAGGCAGCAGTCAGTTGTTTGCAGATGGTGGAATGGATGGTGAGATATTTTATTAATGTGCTACATAGACGTGTTACTGCACTTGTTACTGCACTTTATATTTTTATATATTGCTTATGATAGGTTCAAATCAATAAAAACATCATTATTTTTCCCACTTGTACTAAGAAAAAATCTTTTTAAAACCATAAGATAAAAGGAAATTAGGGAAGTTCATATTTTTACATATTGCTTCAAAAGGGTCAAATAAAAAAAAGTCATTATTTTTCTTACTTATGCTGAGAAATGTTATTTGTTTAAAAATAATGGTGGAAAATTAGAGAAGTTAATATTTTTTTAAATATATATATTACTTAAGATAGGGTCAAATTCATAAAAAATCATTATTTGTCTTACTTATACAAAGAAATGTTATTAATTTAAAAAAAAAGGTAAGTTAGGTAAGTTCCTTATATCTATATGAAAGTATACATTCCAGAAAAACACATGTTTGATAGTTTTAATGTCATAGGGCAAAACACTGAGAATCTTTGTGTATGCAACCTCTGACATTCATCAGAGATTGTTCTACAGCAGGACATTTTCCTACATAGACAAATGCCGCTGTTACTTAGATACAATCTTTTGTGCTGGGTATGCTACCCAAAGATCAGTCTGGGGTCCTGCTTCACCAAAAATTAGCTGGACCTTGCCAATATGACCATAATGGGGATGGTCTGATATATGAAGATACATTTTTTAAGGCCTTACTTGATAACCTTTAGTTTTCATAGTTATTTAGTGCCAAAGACATAAATGTTTAGTAGCTGTAATTGCTGGAACAATTAGTGCAGAGCTAAAAACCTCCCATTGGAAGCTAACTGAACTTGATTTTCAATCTTTGCCATGCTTGATCAAGTCTTGCTTTAAAAGCCGAAAACAAGCTGTATTTTCTTTCATTGCATCAAAATTGTTATCTTGCCATGATTAAACTGAATATTGTTGTTTTTTCAAATGTGCAATATTATACATTGTAAAGTTTGATTTATTGGGTTTATCATCCTACCAACAGTATTTCAGCTATTTGGGGAAGGTATCCATTTGAAGCAGATGAGGTGCTGTTGTCACTGTATAAAGCTTGCCATGAACACCTGGCGTGATACCACACCCAGTCACTTTACTAATTGTGCTGCCAGTTATATGCAGTGTTGCACATGTTTAACCAATTTCTCAGTGGCAGTGATTGTTGTTTGAGCTTAATAAAACCCTTCAGTTAACTTTTAAATGAATAAAGTGTTACATGGGGGGTTGATGGATTAAAGATAGTAACTGACAGTTTGGACCAAATTGTTTTTTCTCAAATAATGAAATAAGCCATTGTAACCTGAAATAATCATGCAAAATGCTATTATTTGTTGCCCTATATCTGTGTTAACATTGAGGTATAACTCCACACGCCATTACAAACGGGTATTTTCTATCTGAGCCACGTTGCACAGTTAGCTATTTTGAAACTAAGAAAACCATGTGACCACTTATTTTTGAGATCATTGTACATGATCATCCAGGTAATCAGTTCTGACGTCAATATCTATTTTTAGCTGAAATCCTAATCATAATTATTTATAGATTTGGAAATAATGGTTATTTTAAGTGATACATATTTCACTGTTTGTACTGCCTTACGATTAACCTAATGCTATAAATATTCTGTACTTAAATTAAGGTCTAAATTTATGTAGTAATAGTGCAAACTGTCCCCATAAAAGGGGTAAGATGCGTATAAGATAACCATCTTTAACCCTTGATCAAAATGATTATGATAATTGATGATGTTGTTTTTGTTTTTCATTACATTGCACTGACCAAATTGTGCTCATATTGGTGACATCCAACTAATTATTGGAGAAGGAAGACTCCATACATATGTCTGGGTTGAACCACTGGCACTCCGCAGGTTAGCTGGAAAATCTCCCCATATGAAAGTTCTCGCCCAAACCGGGACTCGAACCCACATGGTCAGGGGCTGAAGAGTGACAAGTCAGCAACTATAACAGCTTGGCCACGGGCGCCTGATGATTGGTGACGCTGAATTTGGTAAAAATTATGATTGTGAAATTTAATAGTGAAAAATATGAAGATAATGATAACTGAGGGACGTTGATATTGAAAATAATGATTATAAATGATGATAGAGACAATTTTGATGTTAATGATCAAAATAATGATTAATATGATAATATTTATAATATTGATTATGTTAAAAATGATTTCTTTTGTATATCTATTGATTCCATAATTAATCCAATATTGGTAAATAATGAGGGTAATGGAAATAAAATGGGTGTTGATAGTTATCTTAAGCACTTTGTAACATTAATACTGTCTGTGAAATCACTTAAGTCTATCTGGGGTGGTACTTACAATTAGTAGACTCAAGTGGTAGGTATTTCTTGACACAGGGGGGCGTACCTTGAAACCAGTAAAATGTTTAATTCTTAGTCTTCCATGGTAATTAATAATCCATATTAAATTCTTTTTAGTTATTTTCTATCTAGTGAATTATGGAAATATTGTAGATCCTGGTAAAACAGTTCTTATTGGGAGCAGTTTGATCTGAATCTACATTATTAGTGTGCTCCTGATAATTGTGTGCTTTTCAGGCTGACATTACCCTTTATCTGTTTCAATTGTTATTAACCCATTCTTAATTAATAGATTTTTTTTAACATGAAATATGTAACAAGATGTATTGCAAAAGATTTAGCAGCAATGTAGATCTACATGATCCTGATCCGATATTCTGTCTAGTCCGAATCTATACTATTTACCCAATCCTGATCAATTTATGCTAAGCAGGGTAAGAGAGCATCTACCCACAGTCTCCATTAAACAAATCAATCTACCCCAAATCATACTTGCTGATTTCCTTACAGATAGCTGATACTGATGATAAGATACTTAGTGTACCAATTAATAGCCAGAGATCTGATTGCAGATAGACATGAACAAAACAACATGCAGAAGACATTACTATAGGTTAATATTAGTATGAACAAGGCTGGCTTGCATGCAGTGGATGCATTCCATAAAAAATAGGAACATATCAGCTAGGAACAGCATTATTATTTCTTCCATGTTTAAAGCAGAGCATGTTCACATTGTAAAATGTATCACTATCTTTCATTATTAGAACTAAGAAGGCTTACATTGTGATGACATTTATAAATTATGTCCTGATGTCTTGACTTAGCAGAGCATGTTCACATTGCCATGTCATTTTAGCAGAGCATTTTCACAATGCTATGTCATATATTAAAAGAGACCATTCAAGAATCATATCATGTTTTGTTAGACTAAACAGAACATGTTCTTATTGCCATGGTGTCTATTAAAAGTGACCAACCAGGGACTGTATCATGTCTTGTTAGATTAAACGGAACAGGTTCTTATTGCCATGGTGTCTATTAAAAGTGACCAACCAGGGACTGTATCATGTCTTGTTACAGTACTGAAAATTACGAAATTGACAATTTTTCCGTTTTCACTCCGCTTCGTTTCCGTTTCAGTTGGAAGCGTTCGCCGCTCCGTTTCCATTCCGCTTCCGTTGCGTTTCCATTTCGTTTTATTCGTTTCCAGCGCTGCATTTCAAACGCTTCCAGCGTTTCTATCGTTTCTTCCGTTTCTACCGTTCCTTCCGTTTCTATCGTTTCAATCGTTCCATTTCGCTCCGTTGCGATTTTGATTAAAAAAATTCGTTTAATAAATTTCTTAATGTAAATTACTTCCGGTGTGTTTGCAAAATGACGAAAGAAGTAAACATTCTGGGGAGAGACAAAAGTCTTCCATTACATATAAAGGAATCGGCAATAGATTGTTTGCGACGAGGCTATTCAGTGTCAGCCACCCGGAGGAAAATTGCAGATACATAACTACCCTCCTGAGTCAGCCGAAACAACAGGAAACTGCGCTTTAGTTAATATTAGGCTAATCACGATAAAATGTTTCACTACTAACCTGTTTTACGCAGAAAAACTCAAATTTCAATTATAAAACACCAGGTAAAGATTCAGTGAGTGCATACATTTCCCATCTAGACTGACCAACAAAAACGTTGAACACGCTTTGTATTGTTGCCATTCATTTTCGCGATATTTATCCAAACACTGATGCTAAAAAACGAAAATAGTTCACAAACACAATTGCAGCTTTGTCACAATTGTGTTGTCCAAACACTAAATCACCGAAGATAGTCAAATAAAACACAAATTAAAATTACAGCCCTCTAAACCGTTTAAGAAGAAATATTACTTTTTGATTCAAACATAGAACGAAATAAATATTGTGGCAATTTAACAATTTCGCACGACTTTTTCAAAGTTTTAATTGTTTAACGAGAAATCTCGCGTTGATTAATTTAATTGGATATATGTTAATTTGACGAATTTGTCAATATGACGTATTTTAACACCTTTACCCATAGCCCTTACCTGACCTACTTGTCTTCGCCAGACGTCATATCTCGGAATAAACAAACTGTCAAATGTGGTCCACACACATCCAGTATCCTTAAAACTTAAAACTTCTCTGTGATGTGTTAATCCGCAAAAAAAAGCGTAATGGTGATACGATCTTAGAATTTGTACGATGACACACACAATTTTGGCTAATTGTGGCATTTGCCCCTTTGATAATTGCCCCCACCCCACGGACGTTTGCCCCGCCCCCGCCCCTGTAAGTGCAGACAGGACGTTTGCCCCCAACCCCCGCTGCCAAAATGAAAAGGCGAACGTTTGCCCCCCCCCCTATTTGTATTTGTTACATGGCGGACTTTAGTTTTAACGTTTCGCTGACAGTTACGTGTAATATCCAAGAATTTAAGGAAAGTATTACTCACTAGAGTCGCATTTCATCGTTAACATTATTTTCTCATATAAACATGAACAAAATTGTTTTTTTCCGAAAAAAGGCACATAAAAAGTCGCATAAAATACAACTTTCTAAGAAAACAAGCGTGTGTTATTTTTGCTTTCGGTTTGCTCATATAAGCGCTAATTAACGGCTATACATTACATTGTTAACGCACTTAAAACATGGAGTCGCTAATTAAATCACTGTGATTTTAATTTATCCAAGGTTGTAACAAAATAAATGCGGTGTTGTTTCTTTTTGGCGCGGCGGGATCTCTGGCCAACACTGCAAATCAAAGAAAATTCTGGGAAACAATCGCCAGTGACAACCATTTGAAGTCGCCGAAAAGAAAAAAAAATCGTTTCAAATTGACCGACCCATTATTTCTCTCAATACTGTGCAACATGATATCGATCGATAATTGTCTTCAAGCTGCTATAATGATAAGTTCTAAAGTAGTGAGAGGGGAGGGAGGGGGGACTGTACTATGTAGTAATGTTTCAGAACGCATATCCTTTTACTTATATAAATGTCCTAACAAACTTCTTTTGTCCATCGAATGATCATAAACTTTTTTTTTTATAAAGGAATTATTTATATTTAAGGTATGGATTAACTATAAAATAATAGGCGAGCCATTGAAATAATATATTTGGACTAAACACGAGATGAAAATATATATTAGACTGTTCCTTTAAGTGTCTTGTCTTCTTAACATTATTTACAAAAAATAAACGACAAGTTATGTAGTATTTACTATAAGAAATCCCCCATCCACGTTTCCTCTTCCTCAACGAAAAAAGAGTGGGGTGGGGAAAGGGTGCATCATTGTGGGTACTGCTAGATATAGCGTTAGGTCCTTTTAAGAGCCAAAAAAGATTTTGTAGACCTAAGTGTTTTTTTAATTTTTGTTGTCCTTGCATAAGTCAATGCATATTGCTCTTTAAAAGGTGAAGGTCATAAACCACACGACTGCCACATGGTGACATTTTCAAACACAGCTGCATAGCGGATGCATGTGTTCTTACAAAGGGGAAAAGGTGCCAAAACACGGTCACACTTCCTGTCCACTAGACAAACAAGGTGTCATAAATCTGCCAATTAGCTTTATTAGTTGGGTGTCCGCTCATGTATTAAAATTGGGGATTGAGTTAGAGTAATACTTTATGAAGGTATGAAATGGACCCATGCGCATGAAGAAACATAATATGAATTTAGAAAAAGATATACTTTAAATTAATACATTTCTATCCTTAAATGTGTACACAAATTAAGTTCCCGGTAGGGCCCACTTTAGACCACCAATTGGCATAGAACATTAAAGACATGAATGGGAAAATGACGGGGTCATGAAATAAGCCGTAGCCAGGCGTGTAGCCCTTGATTCAAATAGTTGCAAGTCAAATAAAGTCAAAAGTTTTATGCAGATTTTTAATCGCGGTTCCGATTAATCATATATACATAATAGCGCATTATGGGAACTATGCATTTAGAAATGGGAATTTTGACACCAATGTCCAAATTTACACCATTCTTCATTATAAGATTTATAACAATTAAGATTAGAAGCATAAGAAACTTTGCTTGACAAAAAGGCAAGATAAAATAAACTACATATCCATACCTCTGTAACTAAAGAAATGATGATGCTGATGACGGTGATGCTGCTACTGCTGCTTCTGCCGATAAAGATGACGGTGATACCGATGTTGTTTATGATTATGATGAAAATGGTAATAACGGTTACGGTGATGTTGATGCTAATGACAATTATGATGTAGATCGTGACGGCGGTGCTGCTGCTGCTGCTGATGATGATGATTAGTGGCGATTATACAGGTAATATGGGATCATAATGATGATCATGTGAATTTAATGGCGGTAATGATGATTATTTCTTTGATATTTATCATGTAAATGGACGTGATATAAGTTCGTTTTTACGATTGTTTTTCATTTAACTGTCATCGATGATTGTATACGTGCACTATTTGGAAATATATCGTTATTCAGACGTGGCACATTAGGATTATACCAGTCGTTGGCTCTGAGTGCCGGGGAGGATGTAATTGGTTCTTGATTGGGTTACACCTTGCAATTATGCATAGCATTGTTTGTTTGTTTTATGTTTTGTTGTTTTATTTTTTGTGTTATATGAAATATTTACATTCTTTTGGTTAACGTTTAATTTTATTAAGTAGCTTTAATTTGTATCACGCAATGCATTCTTTGTAAATGACAAATACTTTAAACAGTATTCTCACAAAAAATGATAGGCGAAGTTAATCCGGGAACGGACCATGCAGCTATCAAGTAATTAGCGAAAATTCAAACTCAGGCTGCGACATTACGCGCGCATACGTGTAAAGTCAGCTGTGTACACACTATCTTCATATGCAAAACGATGAAGACTAAGAATGTCGATCCAATGCGGATGTTAAGCTTTTCATTGGAATTAAAATATCAGTTTCGACAGAAAGGCAATTTTATAGTTAAATTGTGTGTTTTATCGTGCGGAGTGATTTTTAGTGCAGTTTCTGTTTTGACGATACACGATGACTTGGACAACTTGTGCGGTTTCGGAACTGTAATGTACGAGTTTGATTAATACGATTTTTTGATAATAATTAAGATTTTTTTTTTTTTTATTTCTTTCTGCAGATAACACAAAGTAGCGCGTTTATGTTGATAAATTGAAACCAGTTATTGTGTTCGTTTAAATTTATTTCGTACAAAGAAACGGTTGGAATGCTACTATAAATAATCAGGTGACCTAGAAACGTTTGAAGCGGTAGTGAAAATAACTCTTTCGTTACTAGCATTCCGATTTTTGCGTTTCTACCGTTTCTAGCGTTCCAAGCGCTCCGGTTATAGCGTTTATACCGTTTACACCGTTTCAAGCGTTTGTAGCGCTCCGTTGCATTTCCATTTCCACTCCGTTCCGTTTCCGTTTCAACAGGAAGCGAAAAACGTTTCGTTTCCATTTCCACTCCGTTCCGTTTGTCAATTTCGTGATTTTCAGTACTGTAGATTAAACGGAACATGTTCTTATTGCCATGGTGTCTATTAAAAGTGACCAACCAGGGACTGTATCATGTCTTGTTAGATTAAACGGAACAGGTTCTTATTGCCATGGTGTCTATTAAAAGTGACCAACCAGGGACTGTATCATGTCTTGTTAGATTAAACGGAACATGTTCTTATTGCCATGGTGTCTATTAAAAGTGACCAACCAGGGACTGTATCATGTCTTGTTAGACTAAACAGAACATGTTCTTATTGCCATGGTGTCTATTAAAAGTGACCAACCAGGGACTGTATCATCTCTTGTTAGACTAAACAGAACATGTTCTTATTGCCATGGTGTCTATTAAAAGTGACCAACCAGGGACTGTATCATGTCTTGTTAGACTAAACAGAACATGTTCTTATTGCCATGGTGTCTATTAAAAGTCACCAACCAGGGACTGTATCATGTCTTGTTAGATTAAACGGAACAGGTTCTTATTGCCATGGTGTCTATTAAAAGTGACCAACCAGGGACTGTATCATGTCTTGTTAGATTAAACGGAACATGTTCTTATTGCCATGGTGTCTATTAAAAGTGACCAACCAGGGACTGTATCATGTCTTGTTAGACTAAACAGAACATGTTCTTATTGCCATGGTGTCTATTAAAAGTGACCAACCAGGGACTGTATCATGTCTTGTTAGATTAAACGGAACAGGTTCTTATTGCCATGGTGTCTATTAAAAGTGACCAACCAGGGACTGTATCATGTCTTGTTAGATTAAACGGAACAGGTTCTTATTGCCATGGTGTCTATTAAAAGTGACCAACCAGGGACTGTATCATGTCTTGTTAGATTAAACGGAACAGGTTCTTATTGCCATGGTGTCTATTAAAAGTGACCAACCAGGGACTGTATCATGTCTTGTTAGACTAAACGGAACATGTTCTTATTGCCATGGTGTCTATTAAAAGTGACCAACCAGGGACTGTATCATGTCTTGTTAGACTAAACAGAACATGTTCACATTGCCAAGTGACCAACCAGGGACTGTATCATGTCTTGTTAGACTAAACAGAACATGTTATTATTGCCATGGTGTCTATTAAAAGTGACCAACCAGGGACTGTATCATGTCTTGTTAGACTAAACGGAACATGTTCACATTGCCAAGTGACCAACCAGGGACTGTATCATGTCTTGTTAGACTAAACAGAACATGTTCTTATTGCCATGGTGTCTATTAAAAGTGACCAACCAGGGACTGTATCATGTCTTGTTAGACTAAACGGAACATGTTCACATTGTAAAGGCATCTACAGCAAGAGACCAACCAGGGACTGTATTCTGTCTTGTTAGACTAAACAGACCATGTTCTTATTGCCATGTTGTCTATTTAAAGTTACCAACAGGGGACTGTATCATGTCTTGTTAGACTAAACAGAACATGTTAACATTGTAAAGGTGTCTATTTAAAGATGCCCACCAGGGACTGTATTCTGTCTTGTTTGACTAAGTAAAACATTTTCACATTGTAAAGGCATTTATATATAACAAAAAACAACAACATAATTTCTTGCTAGATCAAGAAGGGCAGGTATAAATGCCTGAAAACTAACATAATCTTGTATTTATATATTTTTAATAAAATAATTTTTTCACACACAAAAGAAAATGGTTGTATAAAAAGTATGAGCTTACAGCCATTTATTGGAGTTTATTTTTAACTAAGCTTAGACAATTTAATCTTGCATAAAGATCAAGATCAGGTATGCATGCTCTGATTGCACTGTGAATTCCTCTATAACACTTATAGACAGTGCAATAAGTTCTTACTCTACCTCACTGAGGATGTACTCATTTTGATTATTTTGATTTAATTTGTTTTGTTTTCTGATAACATTACACACATTTATGATCCTGTTGGTGATGTTTATTTATTATTGGTGGAGGAAGACTCCAACTAAATGTCTAGGTACATGTAGAGTCTCTGCAACTAATTTTAAGTCAGCTGGTAGATGCCTTAACATGAAATATTTTGCCCAGCTGGGATTTGAACCCTTGTTGTAAGAGGCTGAGGAGTTCCTCCCCTTGTCTAATACACACCTAGCAAAAACAACCTGTCTATCTTAACTCATGCAGAGAGGGGTGCTGTGATTTTGGTAGAGCCACTGACTTGTATCTCACCTGACTGCCTAACCTCTCACTGCCTGGGTATGAGTCCCTTTCGAGCAAAGAAATTAATGTGAAAGGGTCTCTACCCAGATATTTGTCTAGGGTCTTTCTCCATCAAAACCGGACTTTACTAAAATGATAATAATTTTGGTCACTGTGATGTATTTCAAAAGAGAAAAAAGAAAGAATAGACTGGATGTTGCTATAATGATTATAATTGTGTCACTGCGATGTGTTTCTGAGCACTAGAAAACAATAACTCCTGCAGTTGTTTACCAGGTGGTAGAAACAGTAACTCCTGCAGTTGTTTACCAGGTGGTAGAAACAGTAACTCCTGCAGTTGTTTACCAGGTGGTAGAAATAATAACTCCTGCAGTTGTTTACCAGGTGGTAGAAACAGTAACTCCTGCAGTTGTTTACCAGGTGGTAGAAACAGTAACTACTGCAGTTGTTTACCAGGTGGTAGAAACAGTAACTCCTGCAGTTGTTTACCAGGTGGTAGAAACAGTAACTCCTGCAGTTGTTTACCAGGTGGTAGAAACAGTAACTCCTGCAGTTGTTTACCAGGTGGTAGAAACAGTAACTACTACAGTTGTTTACCAGGTGGTAGAAACAGTAACTACTACAGTTGTTTACCAGGTGGTAGAAACAGTAACTCCTGCAGTTGTTTATGAGGTGGTAGAAACAGTAACTCCTGCAGTTGTTTACCAGGTGGTAGAAACAGTAACTCCTGCAGTTGTTTACCAGGTGGTAGAAACAGTAACTCCTGCAGTTGTTTACCAGATGGTAGAAACAATAACTCCTGCAGTTGTTTACCAGGTGGTAGAAACAGTAACTCCTGCAGTTGTTTACCAGGTGGTAGAAACAGTAACTCCTGCAGTTGTTTATGAGGTGGTAGAAACAGTAACTCCTGCAGTTGTTTACCAGGTGGTAGAAACAGTAACTCCTGCAGTTGTTTACCAGGTGGTAGAAACAGTAACTCCTGTTGTTGTTTACCAGGTGGTTATATCTCTCTTCCTTCCGTTTGCCTTCCCACATTCTCATCACTCACCCTCCTTTCCTCTTTCATACCAGGTAACATACTGTAGCCCTATTTTTGCTTTTGCATCCTGTCTGTGACTTTCAATCTATTAAGCTTTCTCTGATGCTACCAATTAACCTGCATAGTACATACTGCTTGGGAAGAGGGTATGAAAATATTGACTCGGAATTTATTGGTTTTTCCGCTAGGTGATCCGATCCTGGCTCATAGTGTGGAGTCGTCGCAAGTGAGCAGGCTGGGAATTATTGGACAGGAGTTTGTGTGGAATAATACTGAGGGAATAGGATTGAAAAGCAATCATTGGTGAGTACTACTTTTTGTTTATTTTTCGCTTTGATTAAAGTGTTGTTTTCTTGTTATACATTAATGCCAGTGGGAAATCCTGTTTAATTGAAATGATAGTCTGCCACGGTCTTTTATAGTGCTTGTTGTTTGAATGACTGCACACTCGGAAAATAGCCAGGCATAGTAGAGAAAGTTGTGAAAAGTGGCACAAAAGCTGTTTCTGTTTATTGGTATTGGATGCTTCTATGTTGTCTGTTATCTTGAAGTTGAACCAATATCTTGTATAGGACTTATTTCTTCATATAGTTCATCCACTGAAGCAAGTATTTTTATAGTGAGGTTTATTTATATTTAAAAAATTTACATGTGGAGCTAAGTCTTAAATTATAGAAGTATTTTTTTCTACTTTGTTAGATTGAGTAATTATTTATTTTGTTTTTCTATTTCTTAAAAAATGCTGAATTTATATTTTGAATGTATTTGTTGTATAAATATATATTTTTTTCAAATCTTAAAATAAAGAAATGGAAATAATATAAGCTGTTATTGTAAGTATGGAAAACAATGAATTTTGGAGAGGAAAGTAGTTGTAAAAGGTATATAATATATTTTCATGCCTGTGTTACAATATATATATAAGCAACTATTTGATGAGGCAAATAGGCCAAATAATGCAGAACATTGTATATATTATATTTTTTCATTTATTTAGTTGAATATATTTTTGGTGATTGTAAAGTACATTAACTCCTTTCTTCTGTAAAAAAATAACATAATTTCAATTTACTAGTTTTTTAAAAATTATAACTAAAACACAACTAAAAAAATGCCTTGATAATGAATATTATCACAGAAAATATTTACTTTTGTCTCACAAAACTTAACTGTTGTTTACTCATTAAAGTATACACAAATGTGTGACTTTTTCTCGAAAACAAGAGCACATGACCTTAACCATACTGCTTTCATAGATCATTTCAGATGCCTTACTCAGAAGTCAAAACTTAAAGATAACATAATTTTCAGATGCCAAAACATAAAGATAACAAAATTTTCAGATGCCAAAACTTAAAGATAACATAATTTTCAGATGCCAAAACTTAAAGATAACAAAATTTTAAAATGACAAAATTTAAAGATAACATAATTTTCAGTAAATGATTGTCTCATAGTTATTAGATGGCTGATGATTGACAGATATAACTGTAAGATAATTATTGTCATAAAAAGAAAACATATCCTGATCAGAAACTTTTGAACATTTGTAGACTTATTTGCTTTTTCTGAGCGATGTTTGTTCATTATTTAGTTAGTGGTTGATAAATTGCTGTATAAAAACAACTGGTATCAGACCCTTCCAAGGCAGTAACTGCTGGTTGGTCTTTTTTGTGTTGTGTCACTTTTACATTTACCATGTTTGCCTTTGTCTAAAGGTAGTTCAGATTTTAATATCTGTGGTAATTCTTATAGGACCTTTTCTTATTTGCCTATTGGTGAAAACCTGCATTGTATTTACTGGTGTAAACACAGGCACTTGATTTGTATCCTGTAATCAGGCTAGATTTTAGAGATCCACATTCATAAGTAAGTGAATATTTGTTTCTGATTAAAATATGGCAACATTAAAGAACTTAATGATCACAAAAAATGCATATATTTCCTACGAAGGCATTTATTTATTAACCCTTGACCTTAATCTATTGAACATGGTTAATGTGCTTGCTACAATGCCTAATGCCTTGTACTGTTACGATGATACACATGGTTCTGCTCTTCCCGCTACTATGTCTCAATCCTTATGTCATAGCCATGATGAACATGGTTCTGCTCTATCTGCTACTATGTCTCATTCCTTATGTCATAACCCTGCACATGGTTCTGCTCTATCTGCTACTATGTCTCAAGCCTTATGTCATAACCCTGATGAGCATGGGTCTGCTCTACCTGCTACTATGTCTCAATCCGTATGTCATAACCCTGATGAACATGGTTCTGCTCTACCTGCTACTATGTCTCAAGCCTTATGTCATAACCCTGATGCGCATGGTTCTGCTCTACCTGCTTTGTCTCATTCCTTATGTCATAACCCTGAACATGGTTCTGCTCTACCTGCTACTTTGTCTCAATCCGTATGTCATAAACCTGAACATGGTTCAGCTCTACCTGCTGCTATGTCTCATTCCTTATGTCATAACCCTGAACATGGTTCTGCTCTACCTGCTGCTATGTCTCAATCCTTATGTCATAACCCTGAACATGGTTCTGCTCTACCTGCTGCTATGTCTCATTCCTTATGTTATAACCCTGAACATGGTTCTGCTCTACCTGCTGCTATGTCTCAATCCGTATGTCATAACCCTGAACATGGTTCTGCTCTACCTGCTGCTATGTCTCAATCCTTATGTCATAACCCTGAACATGGTTCTGCTCTACCTGCTGCTATGTCTCATTCCTTATGTTATAACCCTGAACATGGTTCAGCTCTACCTGCTACTTTGTCTCAATCCGTATGTCATAACCTTGAACATGGTTCAGCTCTACCTGCTGCTATGTCTCAATACTTATGTCATAACCCTGAACATGGTTCTGCTCTACCTGCTGCTATGTCTCATTCCTTATGTTATAACCCTGAACATGGTTCAGCTCTACCTGCTACTTTGTCTCAATCCGTATGTCATAACCTTGAACATGGTTCAGCTCTACCTGCTGCTATGTCTCAATACTTATGTCATAACCCTGAACATGGTTCTGCTCTACCTGCTGCTATGTCTCATTCCTTATGTTATAACCCTGAACATGGTTCTGCTCTACCTGCTGCTGTGTCTCATTCCTTTTGTCATAACCCTGAACATGGTTCTGCTCTACCTGCTGCTATGTCTCATTCCATATGTCATAACCCTGAACATGGTTCTGCTCTATCTGCTGCTATGTCTCATTCCTTATGTTATAACCCTGAACATGGTTCTGCTCTACCTGCTGCTATGTCTCATTCCTTATGTCATAACCCTGAACATGGTTCTGCTCTACCTGCTGCTATGTCTCATTCCTTATGTCATAACCCTGAACATGGTTCTGCTCTACCTGCTGCTATGTCTCAAGCCTTATGTTATAACCCTGTACATGGTTCTGCTCTACCTGCTGCTATGTCTCAAGCCTTATGTCATAACCCTGAACATGGTTCTGCTCTACCTGCTGCTATGTCTCAAGCCTTATGTCATAACCCTGATGAACATGGTTCTGCTCTACCTGCTGCTATGTCTTAAGCCTTATGTCATAACCCTGATGAACATGGTTCTGCTCTACCTGCTACTATGTCTTAAGCCTTATGTCATAACCCTGATGAACATGGTTCTGCTCTACCTGCTACTATGTCTCAAGCCGTATGTCATAGCCCTAATTAACATGGTTCTGCTCTACTTGCTACTATGTCTTAAGCCTTATGTCATAACCCTGAACATGGTTCTGCTCTACCAGCTACTATGTCTCAAGCCTTATGTCATAACCCTGATGAACATTGTTCTGCTCTACCTGCTACTATGTCCTCAAGTCTTATGTCATAACCCTGATGAGCATGGGTCTGCTCTACCTACTACTATGTCTCAATCCGTATGTCATAACCCTGATGAACATGGTTCTGCTCTACCTGCTACTATGTCTCAAGCCTTATGTCATAACCCTGATGCGCATGGTTCTGCTCTACCTGCTGCTATGTCTCATTCCTTATGTCATAACCCTCAACAGGGTTCTGCTCTACCTGCTACTTTGTCTCAATCCGTATGTCATAACCTTGAACATGATTCAGCTCTACCTGCTGCTATGTCTCATTCCTTATGTCATAACCCTGAACATGGTTCTGCTCTACCTGCTGCTATGTCTTATTCCTTATGTCATAACCCTGAACATGGTTCTGCTCTACCTGTTGCTATGTCTCAAGCCTTATGTCATAACCCTGATGAACATGGTTCTGCTCTACCTGCTGCTATGTCTTAAGCCTTATGTCATAACCCTGTTGAACATGGTTCTGCTCTACCTGCTACTATGTCTTAAGCCTTATGTCATAACCCTGATGAACATGGTTCTGCTCTACCTGCTACTATGTCTCAAGCCGTATGTCATAGCCCTAATTAACATGGTTCTGCTCTACCTGCTACTATGTCTTAAGCCTTATGTCATAACCCTGAACATGGTTCTGCTCTACCAGCTGCTATGTCTCAAGCCTTATGTCATAACCCTGATGAACATTGTTCTGCTCTACCTGCTACTATGTCCTCAAGTCTTATGTCATAACCCTGATGAACATGGTTCTGCTCTACCAGCTACTTTGTCTCAAGCCTTATGTCATAACCCTGATGAACATGGTTCTGCTCTACCAGCTACTATGTCTCAAGCCTTATGTCATAACCCTAATGAACATGGTTCTGCTCTACCTGCTACTATGTCTCAAGCCTTATGTCATAACCCTAATGAACATGGTTCTGCTCTACCTGCTACTATGTCTCAAGCCTTATGTCATAACCCTGATGAACATGGTTCTGCTCTACCAGCTACTATGTCTCAAGCCTTATGTCATAACCCTAATGAACATGGTTCTGCTCTACCTGCTACTATGTCTCAAGCCTTATGTTATAACCCTGAACATGGTTCTGCTCTACCAGCTACTATGTCTCAAGCCTTATGTCATAGCCCTGAACATGGTTCTGCTCTACCTGCTACTATGTCTCAAGCCTTATGTTAAAACCCTGAACATGGTTCTGCTCTACCTGCTACTATGTCTTAAGCCTTATGTCATAACCCTGATGAACATGGTTCTGCTCTACCTGCTACTATGTCTTAAGCCTTATGTCATAACCCTGAACATGGTTCTGCTCTACCAGCTACTATGTCTCAAGCCTTATGTCATAAACCTGATGAACATTGTTCTGCTCTACCTGCTACTATTTCCTCAAGTCTTATGTCATAACCCTGATGAACATGGTTCTGCTTTACCAGCTACTATGTCTCAAGCCTTATGTCATAACCCTGATAAACATGGTTCTGCTCTACCAGCTACTATGTCTCAAGCCTTATGTCATAACCCTAATGAACATGGTTCTGCTCTACCTGCTACTATGTCTCAAGCCTTATGTCATAACCCTAATGAACATGGTTCTGCTCTACCTGCTACTATGTCTCAAGCCTTATGTTATAACCCTGAACATGGTTCTGCTCTACCTGCTACTATGTCTCAAGCCTTATGTCATAACCCTGATGAACATGGTTCTGTTCTACCAGCTACTATGTCTCAAGCCTTATGTCATAACCCTGAACATGGTTCTGCTCTACCTGCTACTATGTCTCAAGCCTTATGTCATAACCCTGAACATGGTTCTGCTCTACCTGCTGCTATGTTTCAAGCCTTATGTCATAACCCTGAACATGGTTCTGCTCTACCTGCTACTATGTCTCAAGCCTTATGTCATAACCCTGAACATGGTTCTGCTCTACCTGCTGCTATGTCTCAAGCCTTATGTCATAACCCTAATGAACATGGTTCTGTTCTACCAGCTACTATGTCTCAAGCCGTATGTCATAACCTTGATGAACATGGTTCTGCTCTACCTGCTGCTATGTCTCATTCCTTATGTCATAACCCTGATGAACATGGTTCTGCTCTACCAGCTACTATGTCTCAAGCCTTATGTCATAACCCTGATGAACATGGTTCTGCTCTACCTGCTACTATGTCTCAAGCCTTATGTCATAACCCTGAACATGGCTCTGCTCTACCTGCTACTATGTCTCAAGCCTTATGTCATAACCCTGATGAACATGGTTCTGCTCTTTCTGTTACTTTTAAAGTCTTGTGGCATAACCTTTTTGTTGCTATTCAAGCACATTCAGTATTAATAGAGACTAAAAGAAAATACTGAAGATCTTTTTAGACAGGTCTCAGTAGAAGCTGGATGATCTGGGTTTACTCTATTTGCCTTACCCTGAGTTATATCAAGCACATCAAGCATGCTGTAGGTACTTAACTAAAACATTTTTAATATGTGTAATATGTATTATTATTGACGACCTTAGCAAGTGAGTTGTTAATATTTATTTAAACCCGTGATTTAAATAGCATTTCTTCTAATTGATATATCAATTAAGAAGTATATGACAGAAAAAAGGATGCAAATGATAAGCGCTGGTTGAAGCCTGTCAGAATCATAACAAAGGTATTGTTGAAATAAATATTACACTTGTCACTTTATGTCATTTAACTACATAAAACAATCATGTACCAAGACTCATTGGTGCAGTAAGTTAGCAGTCGTCCTTAGTTAAAATCTTTTTAACCGCAGATGGCATTGAGGTCCCGCACTGGCTATCATAAATATCTTCGCCTAGTAAATATTGCATAGTCAGTGGAACACTTGTTCTCATAGCAGTTCACTCCCCATTTTGAGCCTTTCCTCTAGTCATTGAGTGATATTTGTACCCGGTATTGTTCATTCATAAAGCAGCAATACAGGTATATCTGGAGAAGACAATACAATACACATCCAGTTTACACAAATAACCATATTAATATTAACATTTGAAGCATGCCTGGACACAATTGAAGCATATTGTCTCCTTAGACATACATGCACTACTTCTTCCCAGGCATGAATAACTGACTGCGAGTAGTCAAGGTCATGCAGGGTATATCCCGTATATTTCTGAAATCCAGCTTTCACATAATTCTGGAAGGTGTCCCAAGTGACCAAAATCAAAGCAAAACTAATAAAAATACTGCAAGATTTATGCATATTGCATGATATGATTAAAAATTAAAACATTTTCTTGTTCAATATAATAATCAACAGAGAGTATGAGATGTTGATGAGAAGATGGGGGCTTAGACCACTTGTTCATTTATGATGATGAACAGAGACTATGAGATGTTGATGAGAAGACAGTGACATGTTCAAGTGGAGGGTGACACTTGCTAAGGAGAAGGATGCAAAATGACCATGTGTCATCTGTCATCAGTGGTGATTCTCTAGTTAGCCCTTAACCTGTGTAGCAGGACATGTTCAGGTATAGGCAGATAGTGAAGATCCTGCTTGGTTTGTGTGTGTGTGTGTGTGTGTGTGTGTGTGTGTGTGGCAAGGGTGGGGGGGGCTCTCTGATCATAATCTCCCCTATTTGTCACTGAAAAAATTATGTCTTGTTATGTTTGCATATAATTGTAAGGCCAAAACTACAAATTTATTAAGGTTATTAACCGATATATTAAGGACTGATACGTTGTCACAAAGGCCATGTCTGATGAATGACATGTCAGGGTCAGCCATGTTGACTGCTTGTAACCAAGGTTTCTATGAAATGTGGTTTGTGAACTATAAATAGTAATTAGACATACTCAAAAGGAGATTTTTTCAGCAAAGGTGTCCATCTCACTTTTTACCTGTCTAGGAAGGCTGATGTAAAATGCCTGGTCTAAATAAATACGGTATTTTAAATATGCACACGTGTTGATCTAATTTTCTTGTACTTATCTGAAACAAATAATGAATAAATTGAACACTGGCCTAAATTTAATTTTTAAGAACAAATATATTTTTACAAGTGGCAGAAAAAAAAGGGAACTAGGTTTTTTTCAAATTTTCTTATTTAAAAAAAATGGTTTGACACATAATCTTTGAAGCATGAGCTTTAGCTTAAGCTATTTAGCCAAGAGGAATAATGAACCTGGAGATGAAGCTGTTTAACCACCAGGTTTATAAAAGCTATGCTATTGACAGCTCAAGCTTAGCTAAACTATAGTCAGGCTTGAGCTATCAAGATATTGTGGTTTTCAACCCTACTATCTTTACTTTAAGAGCTTTAAAAGCTATTAAGCCACAAGGTTTATTGCAGCTATGGTCTTCAGTGCTGGAGTTTAAGCTTAAGCTATGAAGCCAACAAGGTTAACCAACCAATGCTGATTATTACTGCTGCAGCTCAAGCTATTAATCAGCAGGGTTATCAAAATATTTATATTTACTGCTGCAGCACAAGCTATTAATCAGCATGGTTATCAAAATATTTATATTTACTGCTGCAGCACAAGCTGTTAATCAGCAGGGTTATCAAAACATTTATATTTACTGCTGCAGCTCAAGCTATAAATCAGCATGGTTATCAAAACATTTATATTTACTGCTGCAGCACAAGCTATTAATCAGCAGGGTTATCAAAACATTTATATTTACTGCTGCAGCTCAAGCTATAAATCAGCATGGTTATCAAAACATTTATATTTACTGCTGCAGCTTAAGCTATTAATCAGCATGGTTATCAAAACATTTATATTTACTGCTGCAGCTCATGCTATTAATCAGCAGGGTTATCAAAACATTTATATTTACTGCTGCAGCACAAGCTATTAATCAGCAGGGTTATCAAAACATTTATATTTACTGCTGCAGCTCAAGCTATAAATCAGCATGGTTATCAAAACATTTATATTTACTGCTGCAGCTCATGCTATTAATCAGCAGGGTTATCAAAACATTTATATTTACTGCTGCAGCTCATGCTATTAATCAGCAGGGTTATCAAAACATTTATATTTACTGATGCAGTATGGTTATAAAACTGTGATGTTTACTATGGCAGCTTAAACTACACAACCACTATGGTAGTATTAACTATTACGTTTACTGCTGGGGAGTAAGATCAAGCTACAAAGACAACAGGGTTGTAACTATAAACTACCGGTATAATGTTTATTGTTAGAGCATAAGCTCAGGCTACGATCCCACCAGTTTTCTTTTTTCTTCAAAACAATAATGTTATGTTAACTGCTGAAGATTAAGCCCAAGCTAATAAGTCTCTAGGTTTGGCTTGTCAATGTATTTTGTTTGGAACCTTAAACCCCAAATGCTTAAATAATTTAACATTATTTGAGAGATTTTAAATATTCATGTGAAGATTGGCAAATAACGACAAATCAGTGTAAAAAATCTTAGGGAAGAGTGTTCATCTTAAAAACAATTAGATTTTGTATCAATTACCAGCCTGAGGGAAACCAAGTACACAACTCTACAAATAAAGTTCAATAGAAAGTCAATTTGTTGCATAGTTTTATTTTCTGCATAACAAGTTTTGATGAGTTGTTTGCTTTGGATGTTTGATGAATTAAATTAATAGATGCATTTTTGCCCCAAAATTGTATTCAAGGGAATATCAGCCCCAGGTACCTGGTTATATGCCTGGTTGGCCTACTATCTGGGGTTATACGCCTGGTTGGCCTACTATCTGGGGTTATACGCCTGGTTGGCCTACTATCTGGGGGATGTGAATGGATATGATATCACAGTTAACGCAGCACACCATATGCTCCTCCAGTAGAAATGGTGTCCAGGCAACGGATTGCTGGTCGTAAGAAACATCATAAGTTAAATTTCCATTATAGTCCAATTATGATACTTTGAATGACAATCGAACGTATGTACAAACTGCTACGAATACATTTGTGGGTCCTATCAGTATTTCTATATATCATATGTGAAAAATGTTATCAAACGAATGTACAAACTGCTACGAATACATTCGTGGGTCCCATCAGTATTTCTGTATATCATATGTGAAAAATGTTATGTTACTTAGGATCATCAGAAAACTAGGCTCAATCGGATGGATGACGTTGTGGTCTTTTGAACTAATTATACACTTAATTAAGGCACAGCTTTACAAATGCCAAAACATGCTGCTATGTTTTCACACCATCGTGAAGCTTTGATTGCTGGTCGACATAAGGCTTACTCTGCGAGTTGTCACGGCAATCATGAGTGCAACAAACAATAACCAACTTGTTCACAGTGTGGTGTTAACACGGTATTAAGTGAATCAAGTAAGGCTATAAATCCTGTATGTTCAAATTTCAAAGCAGTTTCTCACTGTATGCCGAAAGGTGATAAACGGGGGTAAATAAAGCCATTTGGTCGGCAAATCAGGACCTGTCTACTACCCCTTGCACGCTTTTACTTTACTACCACCTTAGCACTATCATCTGTTTATGTAGTAAAAAAGTTACATGTTATTTTTCAATTTACTTGTTGTTTACGACAATGAGCAGCAATGTTTTCTATTTTATGATAAATAATGATACTTACATGCAAATAGTAAATTTTATATATACAATTATCAATAAGCTTGCTTTTAATTTTGTTCCCATGTTACAATAACAAAAACTAATAATAACAACAATCTTATTATGCTAAGTAGAAAAACATTTAGGGAAATAACAACGGCCGATGGCTGCAGTCAGCAATCTCAATGAAGTAAGTTACAATACTTCAGATTCTACAATCAAACAGATTAGTTTGATATTCATAGTATTCTTTTTTCTTATATGACTGCACACATAAATGTTAACAAATATGTAGAGACAGAATTTGTTTATACTTAACTTTTGAAAAAGGCCATTTGGCGAAAATTTGAGTGAGAGCTTTTTTAGAAAAAAATATAATAAATACAGTTCCCTCTTGAACAATTTACAGCATAGTATCTTGATTGTACTGTATTTGTTTAAAAACAATATATTTTATATACTCAACTCTTAACAATGTTGACATAAATGAAAACAGCTATCAAAAGATATGTTTTGCAGAAATTTAG
The DNA here is from genome assembly GCA_007844125.1 of Sinonovacula constricta. NCBI lineage: Eukaryota > Metazoa > Mollusca > Bivalvia > Cardiida > Solecurtidae > Sinonovacula > Sinonovacula constricta. The sequence continues at coordinate 2,682,885 of CM017562.1, read as the reverse complement.
CATTGGAAAACATTTCTATTTATTCTCAATTCCGGTTATTTTGGTTTCTTGGATAGACGTATGTAGCATGCTTTGCATAATTCCATATTCAAAAAACCTAAACATATGTCCTTGAAATCTTACTGAATACTTCCCCAAACCATTTTCAAATGTTTCTTTATCTTACTACACTTTACTTGCAAACAAATGTATCAATTCCCAGAATGCCTTTTAAGTCTTCTTGACCGATAGCTACACTACTTGTCTTGTAACTACACTACCTGTAGCTGCACTGCTTGTCCTGTAGCAACAATGATTGTTCCTACACAAGTTTGCTGATCCTGTAGCTACACTGCTCATAGCTACACTGCTCACAGTTACACCACTCATAGCTGCCCAGCTTGTTTTGTAGCTGCACTGCTGGTCCTGTAGCTACACTGCTGGTAGCTACACTGCTGGTCCTGTAGCTACACTGCTGGTAGCTACACTGCTGGCCCTGTAGCTACACTGCTGGTAGCTACACTGCTGGTTCTGTAGCTACACTGCTGGTCCTGTAGCTACACGACTGGTAGCTACACTGCTAGTCCTGTAGCTACACTGCTGGTCCTGTAGCTACACTGCTGGTCCTGTAGCTACACTTCTGGTCCTGTAGCTACACTGCTAGTCCTGTAGCTACACTGCTAGTCCTGTAGCTACACTGCTAGTCCTGTAGCTACACTGCTGGTAGCTACACTGCTGGTCCTGTAGCTACACTGCTGGTAGCTACACTGCTGGTCCTGTAGCTACACTGCTGGTCCTGTAGCTACACTGCTGCTCCTGTAGCTACACTGCTGGTAGCTACACTGCTGGTCCTGTAGCTACACTGCTGGTAGCTACACTGCTGGTTCTGTAGCTACACTGCTGGTCCTGTAGGTACACTGCTGGTCCTGTAGCTACACTGCTGGTCCTGTAGCTACACTGCTGGTCCTGTAGCTACACTGCTGGTCCTGTAGCTACACTTCTGGTCCTGTAGGTACACTGCTGGTCCTGTAGGTACACTGCTGGTCCTGTAGGTACACTGCTGGTCCTGGTCCTGTAGGTACACTGCTGGTCCTGTAGCTACACTGCTGGTCCTGTAGCTACACTGCTGATCCTGTAGCTACACTGCTGGCCCTGTAGCTACACTGCTGGCCCTGTAGCTACACTGCTGGCCCTGTAGCTACACTGCTGGTAGCTACACTGCTGGTCCTGTAGCTACACTGCTGGTCCTGTAGCTACACTGCTGGTAGCTACACTGCTAGTCCTGTAGCTACACTGCTGGCCCTGTAGCTACACTGCTGGTAGCTACACTGCTGATCCTGTAGCTGCACTGCTTGTATCATTAACAAATAAACAAGCACACACTTCTCTCCTAGCTGTTCAATTCTTTCCATTACCATTAAGTAAGTGTACATCATATTTTAAATATTGCATGGTTAATTAATTGTGTGAGGAGAGACACTACATAAGAATTTTTTTCACAATCTAACAATGCAGTAGAAAGTTATCACAATAATAGATATTATTATTATATATGTGTGTGTGGTGGTGTGGGGGGTGGGGTGGTAGTATGGTTGTGACAGTGCTGGTGGATCTACCTAGACGTATGTTTGGGTTCCTCTTACAGCAATAATTAGCTAGATGTCACCAAAGTGACAATAATTGTCTCTGTGCAAGGTAACAAATAAAGACAAAATATTCTTATGTGAGAGATGGCTTGGTCAGATGTTGGTAGTTGACAGTTGTAATTGCTACAGTGGGGAGAGAGAATTTACTTGCCTTGATGAGAAATGTTACGCTCGAGTGGTGGATTTATAAATAACTCCAGCCAGCAGGGAGACTACAAGTGAAGGATTGTATACAGTAGTGTATGGTATTTCTAGCAGGATTGGGTAAGAAAGGCTTGTAGTTTAAGGTAAAACACAACATCAGCCTTAAATATAACTGACATTGAATCTGGAAGGAGAGCTTACAGAGGAGTAAAGTGACAGTGGTTGTTCAGTGTTAAGGCCAGCAAAAAAAAAAACACATTTTTGTGGCAGAATTGATTGATTTGAAGTATATTTCTATTGTATATGAAAGAGGGATATTACAAACACAAGTGGTAAGTTATGTTTATATTTATATATATTTATACCTTACCTACAAGTGTTTATATGTTATGTATATATCTCAGGATAAATTGATAGATTGTTTGCTGGCAATAAACCCAACAAACAAGTGTTTAGAAAAGGTGCTTGATTGAGATATATCATGTATAAAATGCTAAATTTATGTTGATACGAAGAGATGCTAAGATGGTGTTGATACAGAGAGATGCTAAGATGGAGTTGATACAGAGAGATGCTAAGATGGTGTTGATACAGAGAGATGCTAAGATGGTGTTGATACAGAGAGATGCTAAGATGGTGTTGATACAGAGAGATGCTAAGATGGTGTTGATACGGAGAAATGCTAAGATGGTGTTGATACAGAGAGATGCTAAGATGGTGTTGATACAGAGAGATGCTAAGATGGTGTTGATACAGAGAGATGCTAAGATGGTGTTGATACAGAGAGATGCTAAGATGGTGTTGATACAGAGAGATGCTAAGATGGAGTTGATACAGAGAGATGCTAAGATGGTGTTGATACAGAGAGATGCTAAGAGGGTGTTGATGCAGAGAGATGCTAGATAGGATAATATATGTAGAGTTTAATGATGTTGTAAGATGGGGAAACATTTAAGTCTGTTTTTTTGAAAATAAGTAGTAATGGAATAGTTTTTTTTTTTCATTACTAATCATTAAGGTTTGAATTACAATTTGTGAACTGCCATCTTTATACAACCAAGACATACACGACCATACAAACTTTTGTTCAGTTGTACTTATCATTTTGCCTGGGATGCTCCATTCTTTATCATAACTTTAGTGAGAGTAAAGCTGCTATAAATGGATGCAATCAGTGTATCTTAATAATACCACAAATACATATAACAAGACAAATATGCAGTCAATGTATCTTAATATGACCACAAATACATATAACAAGACAAATATGCAATCAATGTATCTTAATATGACCACAAATACATATAACAAGACAAATATGCAATCAGTGTATCTTATAATACCACAAATACAAATGCCCATGTGGTTTTGTTGATGTACTGATGTAAGTATAATGAATTATAAAGGCGTTATATACACATGTAGTATGCTTAGATATCCAGAAATCAGCTCCAAAATATTTTTTGCTTCACCTTGACCAACCTTCCATTTAACCATCACTTTGATCCACAGAACAACAAAATTAGTGTCTACACATTGTTTGTTGGGGAATTCATACACTGTTACAGTAAATTGTTACAAACAAGGATACCCAAGCATGTAAACCTTATGAAACAACTAAACACCAATGTCAAACACTATTCCTTCATTTGTTGGAATTGTTGAATAATGAACATGAGGCCATGTGCACAAGCAAAAACTCTGATTGGCCGGATCCAAGAAGATTGTTATGTTAGGGCAAATCCTTCAATCAGTGTTATGTTAGGGCGAATCCTTCAATCAGTGTTATGTTAGGGCGAATCCTTCAATCAGTCAATTTCCCTAGTTATCACCATAGGTTATCGTCACACGTACCCCATTTCATAAGATCCTGTTTTTCTTCATGCTCTGAAGGTGTGGTTTATTTATAATTTCAATGTTTGTTATGTGTTGCATTTTATAACCATGTTTGTAAAAAGGTTTAACACTGGACATACTAATATAAATACTTTAATGTTGTACAGCTACAAGATTTCAAGGTGGTGTCTGACAGTTTACCTGTACTAAATGCATGTAACAATATTTTTTGCACAGTTTATGTGGATTTATATTTAATTTCTGCATAAACTTACACTTTAGGCTAAGTAAAGACAATTTTGAACACTGCCTTATGTGAGACAGAAACCATTACAAAAAAATAACTCTAAATGTTTATCCTTTCCACATCTAAAAATAAGCATGAAAGTGATCTCTGCTAAAAATATACACTATATGTAGTGCAAACTACCTGAATGATATAACAATATCTCAAAAGTTAGTTGTCATGTTTCTAACTTTAAAAATAGCTATCTCTGCAGCATGGCTCAGATAGAAAATACCTGTTTGTAATGATGATTGGGGATTTATCCTTGACTGTTCACACAGATCTTTGGCATCAATGAACAGCATTTTGCAGGACCTTTTCAGGTAACAATGACTTATTTGGTTATTTAAGTGAAAAAAAATTGGTCCAAACTATCTGATACACCTTTAAGCTGTGTAACTCTGCCTATATTTTCACATTCTCTAATGGAAATATGTTTAAGTTCTATTTTTAAGTGTGGTCAAAAGAGATACAGTTTATTATGTCTTTTGAGGCTTCATGTTACCTGTATACTTGGTTGTTAATTTCAAGGTATTTTGTTCTCGACTGCAATTTTCAGATTACTTGGTTCAACTGCTATAGAATTATTTTCTGTATTTTTATGTCATAGAGGATCTGTCATGAGTTGTCATTTAATACAAAGATTAAACAAGTTCAGGAAAAGTAATAGTAAGCAAGCCTATAGCAAGCTCACTTTCATAACTCCTCTCCAACATTAAACATGAGTTCGTATTAAGTCACATGGTCTAAAAGTCATTTTTGCCTGTAATAGACTTAAATTTAATGAATATACTATGTATTAGAGTGGTGTCTATGGTGTGGCTGTTTTAGGCTGAGTAAACAACATCACTAATCATAACTTTTATGGTGTTTTAGCTCTTTACCTGGTAAGCTGCGATTGACCAATTATGTAGATCGAGATCAGCCAGCTCTCTCTGGGAGCTGTTGTATCATAATCTATAATATTTAGTATAGACAAATAGTGTAGAACAAGATCAGCCAGCTCTCTCTGGGAGCTGTTGTATCATAATCTTTTATATTTAACATAGACATATAGTGTAGATCGAGATCAGCCAGCTCTCTCTGGGAGCTGTTGTATCATAATCTATAATATTTAGTATAGACAAATAGTGTAGAACAAGATCAGCCAGCTCTCTCTGGGAGCTGTTGTATCATAATCTTTTATATTTAACATAGACAAATAGTGTAGATCCAAATCAGCCAGCTCTCTCTGGGAGCTGTTGTGTCATAATCTTTTATATTTAACATAGACAAATAGTGTAGATTAAGATCAGCCAGCTCTCTCTGGGAGCTGTTGTATCATATTCTATAATATTTAACATAGACAAATAGTGTAGATTCAGATCAGCCTGCTCTCTCTGGGAGCTGTTGTATCATAATCTATAATATTCAACATAGACAAATATGTAGATCCAGATCAGCCAGCTCTCTCTGGGAGCTGTTGTATCATAATCTATAATATTTAACATAGACAAATAGTGTAGATTCAGATCAGCCTGCTCTCTCTGGGAGCTGTTGTATCATAATCTATAATATTCAACATAGACAAATATGTAGATCCAGATCAGCCAGCTCTCTCTGGGAGCTGTTGTATCATAATCTATAATATTTAACATAGATCAATAGTGTAGATCCAGATCAGCCTCTCTTTCTGGGACCTGTTGTATCATAATTTGTAATACTTTCTGCTGACTGTAAAGCAGTATAACTTTTTATGCTTGCATGTTGCAATAACAGCAAAACTAGAAATTTAATAATGTTTTATTACTTATATAGAATACTTAAAGCTAAGCTGTCATCTGGGCATGCATGATTACCATACAAATAGCTGCACATGTACATTATGTCACATTATGATGTGAAGGGATTCATAAACCTGCCAGACAAAACCCCTATGCATGTCGTACCTTGACATTGACCATGTGTGGGTGTTTTCATGCTGGCCATAGGTGTATGTTGATGTAGGTGCGGTTGTAAAAAAAAGTATGTTTGTACAAGACCTCAAGTATAGTGGTTTGGGGAAAGGATTTCTGGTAAGCTTTTAAGATCTGTATTATTACTACATTAATTTTTGTCATCAGCAGCAAAAATAGCAATAAGAGCTTAAAAACAACATCATAACCACCTCTGTCATTGTAAAACATTATAATTTTGCCATCATGATTTCCATGATAATTATCATGACATTCATAATGACATTCATCATAATTATCATCAATACAATCATCACCCAACCCATTGTCATGTTCTTTTTCACCTGATGTAGAAACACTACCATCAATGTCAAAATGCACAACCATCTCCAGATAACTGAAATACTGTTGGTGGGAAGATAAACCCAATAAACATACAAAATGCACATGGTCTAAGCTGCAGCATATAGTGCTACACAGTCAGTTCCAATAAATTATGATGCATTATTTGCTGATTTGCAATATAGATAAATGAAATATTTTATGTACACAACAATGGTTGCTAGGCAGCATTTTTCTTTTCTGCACATATATTTTTAACTACAAACCTTTTATTTGATGTCTGATTTAATGCAGATTTATCTCTCCTTTAACAAAGATAACAAACAACATGTAGACACTGCCACAGCCCTTTTGTATAAAATAATCACAAAAAAAGTTTTCGACAGATAAAGATTTTTTTTAGTGGAAAAACCTGTTATTAGCAAATTCATGTTAGTTTATTATAGCGTCTTTATTATACCCACACCCTTATATATGTCATATAGAAAACAGTGTTTATTGAAACACATATCTGTCATTATGAAATTGCAGTAGTTTTATTATAAAATCTGTCAGTTTGGTTTTAGTTAACTCCATGTATTACAGTTTAATGAATAATAAATTTGGGTTAATAGGATAAAATAAAATGATGAAACTGAAAAGGAAAGTGAACATGATGAGAAAAATTTATAATTTGTGGTTAATTGTCACATCAATACAACATAGAGTGATATAGTGCTTATTGGTGATGCGCTGGAGCGCGGCGCATATATATGGAATGCTGACTGAAATTTGCATCTGGGGAAAGTTTGTTTTGCAGACATTAGCAGTCATTATTCTGTTTATGGAGTTCGATTTTTTATTTTATTTTAATTTATTTATCTTCATGTATGTGAGTAAAGAAAACTGCAGGATACCACCTTTCATTAAGTTTAACAAATGTATGTCACAATTTTGGTCCTGTATACATGTCTTAAAGGTGGTAGGATACTGTGTCTGATACTTGGAAGAACATTGTAACCTTGTTTGGTGGAATTTTGGCAGAATTTCTGGAAACAAACTCCTACTTTAGTCTAAATAAAGGCTATTTCCAACATGTGAATCATGAAATAAATCACTTTGAATATTTATCCTTTCTAACTCAGTTGTACTAAAAGTTAAAAATAGATATTGACATCAGAGCTGATTACTATTATGATGATGTATAGTAATCTCAAAAGTTTGTTGTCAAGTGGATTTCTTGGTTTAAAAATAGCTAACTATGCAGCAGCGTGGCTTGGACAGGAAATACATGTTTGTAATGACAAAAGGGGTGTTGTGCTGACATAAATATATTAATATAACACCCATAATCAGCATTTTGGGGGATTTAATCAAGTAGCAATAATTTATTTGGTTGAAAGAGAGAGAAAAAATGGTCCAAACTGATGGAATTCACTTTTAAATGCAAGACCCCAAACATTACAAAAAGATGTGGGAACTTCAAAGAATGTCCTCATTTTGATTAGTCTGTATTAGCACATAATTTTAACCTGTATTAACTGGCTAATAATCTCTAATAATCTGTGTAAACTTCTGTTGAACTAGCACCAGATTGTCAGCTTGTGACACTTAATCTTCTTATCCAATTTAAGTGTTACATTGTCCTTTGATTTTTTACCCTGCAACTCCTCTTATCCTACCACTTGTTCTGCTGCTGCTGCTACTACTACTGCAATAAGTGGATTGAGGGGAGTAGTGTGTGTGTGGGTGTGTGTGGGTGCAACAATGACATGTCTATCACATGTTTTTAGGCAGGTGTGGCTTGCGACACCATCTTGAGTTATAAGAAAGCTGGATTTTTTTCTGAAGCACACAAGGTTGACCCTGCATGACCTTGACTACTTGTGCTCAGTTATTCATGCCTGGGAAGAAATAGTGCTTGTACAGAACAGATATATATATCTAAGTAGACAAGACATGCCAATTGTGTCCATGTAGACAAGACATGCCAATTGTGTCCATGTAGACAAGACATGCCAATTGTGTCCATGTAGGCAAGACATGCCAATTGTGTCCATGTAGACAAGACATGCCAATGGTGTCCATGTAGGCAAGACATGCCAATTGTGTCCATGTAGACAAAACATGCCAATTGTGTCCATGTAGACAAGACATGCCAATTGTGTCCATGTAGACAAGATATGCCAATTGTGTCCATGTAGACAAGACATGCCAATTGTGTCCATGTAGACAAGACATGCCAATTGTGTCCATGTAGACAAGACATGCCAATTGTGTCCATGTAGACAAGACATGCCAATGGTGTCCATGTAGAAAAGACATGCCAATTGTGTCCGTGTAGACAAGACATGCCAATTGTGTCCATGTAAACAAGACATGCCAATTGTTTTCATGTAGACAAGACATGCCAATTGTGTCCATGTAGAAAAGACATGCCAATTGTGTCCATGTAGACAAGACATGCCAATTGTGTCCATGTAGACAAGACATGCCAATTGTGTCCATGTAAACAAGACATGCCAATTGTTTTCATGTAGACAAGACATGCCAATTGTGTCCATGTAGAAAAGACATGCCAATTGTGTCCATGTAGACAAGACATGCCAATTGTGTCCATGTAGACAAGACATGCCAATTGTGTCCATGTAGACAAGACATGCCAATTTGCCAATTGTGTCCATGTAGACAAGACATGCCAATTGTGTCCATGTAGACAAGACATGCCAATTGTGTCCATGTAGACAAGACATGCCAATTGTGTCCATGTAGACAAGACATGCCAATTGTGTCCATGTGTGTCCATGTAGACAAGACATGCCAATTGTGTCCATGTAGACAAGACATGCCAATTGTGTCCATGTAGACAAGACATGCCAATTGTGTCCATGTAGACAAGACATGCCAATTGTGTCCATGTAGACAAGACATGCCAATTGTGTCCATGTGTGTCCATGTAGACAAAACATGCCAATTGTGTCCATGTGTGTCCATGTAGACAAGACATGCCAATTGTGTCCATGTAGACAGGACATGCCAATTGTGTCCATGTGTGTCCATGTAGACAAGACATGCCAATTGTGTCCATGTGTGTCCATGTAGACAAGACATGCCAATTGTGTCCATGTAGACAGGACATGCCAATTGTGTCCATGTGTGTCCATGTAGACAAGACATGCCAATTGTGTCCATGTGTGTCCATGTAGACAAGACATGCCAATTGTGTCCATGTGTGTCCATGTAAACAAGACATGCCAATTGTGTCCATGTGTGTCCATGTAGACAGGACATGCCAATTGTGCCCATGTGTGTCCATGTAGACAAGACATGCCAATTGTGTCCATGTAAACAAGACATGCCAATTGTGTCCATGTGTGTCCATGTAGACAAGACATGCCAATTGTGTCCATGTAGACAAGACATGCCAATTGTGTCCATGTAGACAAGACATGCCAATTGTGTCCATGTAGACAAGACATGCCAATTGTGCCCATGAATACTTACATTTTATCATTAATAGTATTTATTATCTATTTAAACTGGATGTTCATTTTATTGTGTAATTCAGATGTACATGAAATGTAGATTTATGAATGAGTTAAGCTGCATATGAATATCAAGTTGTGAGAAATATTGCTTCTGAGTGCTTTGATTAAGTTTGTTAGGTCATTAATGTATGCTAAATTATAAATAGTCTTATAGATAGTTTCCATGTGATGTCATTGACACTGATAAGACAGTTTAAGGCAGCCATCTTTGTGGGCAGAAGCTAATGCAGGCCGAAATCTGGAAATATGTGCTGTATTAAACTCACCACTGTGTTTTTGTTTTTCAGTCTATAGGTCTGAATTTTATATCAAATTTTACAGCTTTTATAAAGTATTTTAAATATTAAAACTATATTTTGATAGTTTAAAATGTTAAAGAAATACAACCGAAAATGATACTATGAGCCAAGAGTTTTATTTATTTTTGTGTATTAATTATGTGTGCATTTATCAATTTTAAAAATATTGTATTCTAAAAATATGAATTTCAAGAGCTTTCCAATGGTGTATAGCTTTTAATTTTCAGACCACAAATGAAGAAATTACAAGAAAATAAAATTCACCCTACTATACAATTCATATGAAAATCCCTTGAAGTTACCATCAAAGATGGCTGCCAAGATAAGGGATTTTCACTGATGTGGAAACTGTCTATTGTATAGTCATTATACACACCTTTTACATTACCAACATTTTAAAAGAATCAAATCGGTTTTTATGCAGGTAAGATACTAGATCTGTACCTGACTCCATGTACTATAGCCACTACTTCTACTACTTTAACATTCAAAACCCTGAAAAGTGCTAATTGGGTGGTTTTACCTTGCAAACTATTATAGGTTTGAGATAGTGGTAACTTTAAATTAGTGAATAATTGATTGCACACCACTTTGTAAAGCAGTAAAACAACCACATCTTCTGAATAAAGAATATACATTGTGACAAAGAGTACAAGAGAGTCACTAATATATTGATTATTGAAGCTATTATATTAAACATACAATACTTTCCACATGATTGTATTTAAAATCATATTAGGTCTAAAATAAATGCTCATAAGTGATACTGTGCGTGACCAAAATACACTGAGTTTAAAATTAATCCCAGTTATTTATTATATAACCTGCACCCCAGTGATTATAATGTAAATCCCATTTGCAAACATGGTATAGAGCCACAGAAGGCAATAAGACTTCATGTGGGATATTGCAAATATCTTGGCATAGTATATTATGCATAGTCAATGAAACACTTGTTGAAATATCATTTTTCTCCCTCCTTTCACCCCTTTCCTCTAGTCACTGAGGGATATTCCTGTATGGTGTTATTCATTAATAAATCTGCATTTCATGACTGTATATCTGCATTACAGATTATTTTCACTTGGACATCTTGTTTGGACGGATTAAAATGTTAATGTTAACATTTGAAGCATACTTGGACACAGTTAACATGTGTTGTCTCCTTCGACATACATATTTGTTTGTGTACATGCACTAACTTTTCCCCGGCATGAAGGCTGGCTACAGGCAGTCATGCAGGATCCTTCGTGCTTCCAAAATTCTGCTTTCTCATAACTTTGGACGCTGTCACATGATACATAGCTATATAACTACCACAACTAACATATTAAACTACTTGTAGCTTTCTGGTACTGTTACGAAAGTTGCTTCAACTTTGCCTACCACCTAAACTGCTGTTTCCACTTTTACTAACATTCCATTGAATACTTCTCTGTACTGTAAGTTCTAGCCTAGGTTTTTGTAAGTGAAGAAACACATAAAGTTTCTATCAACCTTGTTGTGTATCTGTGGTTCTACCCTGGGTTTATGATTTTTATAGTCTTCCTAATCCATGATAACAGATAACATGAAAACTGTATTGGGAATGTCATTAATATTTTTGTGCTTTATATCCCCCCCCCCCCCCCCCCTCCACCAGGCTGTGAAAAAGGGAAATGTAATTTTCAGAAGAGAATGGCAACATATTTCTGCCCAAAATTATCCTTAAAACCCCCACACAGAGTTTATAAAAGTTCCGTTACCATAGCTTCATTCTAGTTACTCCCTGTACTCTACTACTACTACATGGTAAGTGTGCATTGTGGTTTGGCAGTATGTGATCAGGTGTTGGCCTACATTTTCTAGTAAAACATTTGAAGGATGTGAGAAACGTAATCAATCAAACCTTGCATTACGAAACTGCTGATGAAGTGTTCTTGTAGTGTTCCTTTGGCTGACATGCACTTTCGTCTCTGTTCATTACAGACATTTCTTGCTAAATGTCCCTGCCTGTTGTGTATAGTTCTGCTTCATTTAGGACTGGAATCAGTGGTTCTACTCAGATACCTGGCGTCGTCTTGAACCAATAAAAGCTAGAGAAGCAGTCCGTGTAATCAAAGCTCCTAGTGGGAGGAGTAAATCAGATTTTTGTTTTAAGATATATCCCATAATACCCTACCTGGTACGCATTGAAAATGTCATATTGAGACGATTCTAAAAGTAGCCGGAATAAAAGGTTTGGAAGAAAAATAAAGGAAGCTGTACCCCTTCTATCTCGGGCTCTGGTTATAATGATTTTGTCAGTATAACTATAAATGCACAGCTTTAATATAAGACAACCACTGCTGTATGTGTTGAAGCACCCTGAATTTATGCATTGTTTGATCCACTAATTCCTTAGCACCCTAGCAGATATGTAATGAATACTGGAGAGAGAATTCATTTTTAATTTCACATACCCTTTGAATTTAAACCATTTTGATTGGTCAAGCGCTGGTCATGTGAGAGTCAATATATGGGTTCGATCCCAGGCCGCAATAGTGGTAATAATTGTATGTGCCAGTTATTTATGAAAACAAATTTTAAAGACAAAATGATGAAAACTGCACCAGTTGTAATATAAGCCACGCCCTCTTCAGATGGTTGAAGGGTGCTGGTCTCACTATCTGGCATTTTGTCATCCCAGACTGCTTTTAGAACCTGACTTGACACTTTTGTTTTAATTTTATTGTGAGGTGATGGATGAGGAGTTTCATGTTCTGAATGTTCTGTATATTCAAGTTGTCTGAGAATTGAAAGCATACGTTCTTTTCAAGTTTCCCTAGTACCTTATGTAGACAGTATTAGATAAGTACTTTAAGTCGAAGTCTGTATTTTACATAAATAATATGCGAGTCTTGATTTAGAGGGAACAATATTTCACTCTTAACCTGTGAGGCATCAGTTGTTCAGACATATGCAAATAGGTAAACTCCAGAAATATATTTTTGCATTTCTAAAGTGAAGAGTTTATGTTACCCTAATCTGTTGGTAAAATAGAATGAAAAAATATCATACTCCAAATAGTGTACTTACGGGCTACCAATTTGTGACCTTTGCGTCTTTTTTCCCCCAGCCCTTTATTGCTACTTTCTATTGTTTCTTAGCAACTTCTGGGATTTTAGAAATATATAATACTGAATTCTGCTTGCAAAATTGTAAAAACAAAAATCACAAAATCCAAAGACAAAGACAAAAAGAACATAAGATAGATAGCCCCAGATTTATCATTTTACATTTGTGTAACAGAACCCAAGCTAAGAAGATTGGAGCAGAGTTAAAGATGTCTTTTCACTTATGAGAAATTATTCGTCCCTGTCAGGCTGACTTATTTATGGCCAGAAACTATATCAGCCTCTGCTAGAAGAGTATTACTCGTGGCATGCATGACAGGGAGGTCGTCGGTCATCGGAACAAATCAATAGGGTTGACATTTGTTTGTTGTTTCTTCATGTGGTTAAGGTCAGCTGACGGAAATGGTCAAGACCGCAAGTCTCCACGAGTCTCCACGGATTGACAGAGTATGTACCACAACAGTTGTGGGTCTTATCAGATTTCTTTCAAGCATCACTGCTGGAAGACCAATAGCGTATCTGTGACAGTCTTACTTGACCCTTTAATGGCTTCGAAAGTAATTGATAGTTATTCTTACGTATTTGCAAACAACAACTCATAAAGGTAGTACTATTTTGCTTGAGATTTAGCATCCAGTAATGCAGATCCTGATCCGAAACCTCCAATCAGGAGCATGGCTAATAATGATTGACACTAATTGCAAAGCCCTCTTCAGTTTGTGATTGGCAGGTTAAGAGCTTGTGATTGACATGTAACATATATAAAGCAACTTAGTGAAAACAACAAAAGGTGAAGTTTGGAGATATAAAAGCTAGCATTCACATCATTGTATAATTAAGTAGCTGGTGCAGAAAGAGAATTTCTGTTGTGATGTACATTTTATTAGTCATTGTGCTCATTTTAGTTTTATGTATCTTTTGGCACATTGGTGGTTCTACCAAGACATTCGTCTGGGGTATTTGGCCACAAAAAAGAGTAGTCTATATGACAACACTGCACTGTTATGTTGGTATGTGGTTTCCAAGGTGTCTGAAATAAAGAAAATTCTTGTATTGAAAATATTAATTTATGTACAACATTTTTTTATCTGTAGTTCTTTTTTTTTGTCAGTATGTTTTAAACAGTCTTCATGAATGCTATTTAACAAAGCAAACCATTCGGTCCACGTAGCAAGCAAAATCTGCTTGATCAGACAAAATTTTACTGTGTCGTCAGATTTTTCTGCTGCGTCATGGTGGACTGTAAACATTGTCCACAGACTTTTGTTGTAGTCTGTGTTTCAATCAAAAGCTGGGAGAACATCTTGTATCTGGTGACTTGCAGCAATTTCTAAGTTGAGAAAGATGATGATGTCCTTGTTTTGATGTTTCCAATGCCAACTTGAATTTCATCCTTATTATGAATGATGATAAAATGGAAATTAAAAGTATGTATTTAATTTCAAAGGATGAAGTGAAAACTTGTGACCAACGTTATTAATCATGATATTGAGCCTTATTCTGATGCGATGTTCTGATTGGTCGCATATCAATTTCAGATTAAACTGGAGCAGTGAGGTACTTGGGAACAATTACTTTGTCAGCCTTGACTCTGAATCAGGTTATGCTGTCTTGATTTATACAGAAATACAGTCGAATCTTAATCGAAGAAGATGTCATTGGACCATAAAAATAACAACTTTTTAAACTTGTTAAATCAAGTTCCTTGTATCACTGTTTCCCCACATGTCCGGTTAAAGAACAGTATCGTATATGAGTCTCAGTTGCCATAAACTGGCATTGTTGTAAAAAATTGATTTCGTTATAATATTATTGTCTATAAAATATGTGTGAGTAAGACTCTAAGATGGATACACAATTAAGACAAATACATTTGATAGTAGTGTTGTTACTTTTTCATTTAATATGTGCAACAAATATGCATATATGTATTAGATACATTTGTAAAGAAACAATGATACATGTACATACATTTGTACACGTTACTCGTTAACTGGACTAATTACCCACAGCAATGGCCACCATACAAGCGTGACGCGTATCAGTCCTTAAGTGTGAAAAGCATAGACTGCTCGCTACTGCTGCCCCCAATCAAAGATTAATTGGCTCTGGGGACTCTAGAAGTTAATTGACTTATTGAATCCCTCTTTCTATCTTTCCTCAATCAAATGAATCTTTTTACAGTAAATAAAGTACAAGTTCTGATGGGGCCTGCAAACTTCCTGGTATTATTACTCCATCCTCTCATTCCTTAGAAGTTCCTGTTGTTTCTTTCCAAATTAAAATAAAAAGCACATTTTTTTTGTACCATGCACTTGTGTCAATTTCTGAATAATGTAAAATAGTGCATTATTAGTGTCTGTCCTGTAGCACGTCACCGTTATGGAATTGGTTTAAATTTGTCAGTGGGCTTATGTTGTGGTTATCAGATCATTCTTAACTAATTGCCAGGACCTGACCTGGTGCAATCGGTAGAGGTTTGGCTCCAGATACCGGAGGCCCCGGGTTCGATTCTGGGCCGCGACATACCAAAGTCGTTAAAAATGATAGGGATGTAGCTCCCTTGCTAACGCTCAAGCAAATATAAGGGTTATTCCACGACTGGTTGGCCTGGTCTCAGAATAATGTGACTAGGTGAGGTTTCATGCTCATGGCATGCTACATGTATACACAGTGAAGGCAGCACTATATCTGCTTCAAGTGGACACTGTCTCCAGATAAGTGAATGACTGTTGGTGGGGTGATAAACCCAATAAACAAACTAACTGTCAGTATCCGGACAAGTCTGTATGGTAGGTATGGCCGAGATGTTACAGACCCCATACTAGTTTTAACTTCAACCATGTTTACTTATTGGTCAACTTTGAACTTGGTGGCTTGAACAGGGTTTTTTTTTCTCTGCTGTTAGCATTGCTGTGGTACGGTTTTAAGATTGTGGATTATTCATTATTCTTTGAATGGTTTCCAGAAAGGTTTTCCTATGATAAACAGACTTTATCTATCATCATTTCAAAAATTTATTTTTATTTACTACCACGGACATATACAGACATCTACTTTTTCATCATTATTTTTTTTCCAGCTGTTTCCTGTCGAATATATCTCATTGTAGCTCTAACATTTCCTGTACATTCTCTCATACATTTCCAAGATCTATATACACATATGCCTTATAAATGTCTAAGCAGAAACCTTTGTGTTATATACACAAGAATGTTTTTTCAGTCCATCTATTGAAGGAAAGGTTACTCAGCATGTCGTGTCAAAATGTCTGTTTACAGTTCCTTTCACTGTAAACGTAGATACTGATGCAAGCCAGATCAGATCTGGAGGTCTACCTGTAATTTATAATCATTAGTTTCTGTTAGCACTGTTAAGTACAGTATTTGTGAATGAATAAAAAGACATAACATTTTATTCTCAAGTTGATTGAGCCTGGTCTTAAAATCCAGATGTGGCAGCTTCTGCTTGTTGGAGCCTTATTGCTCCTATATAACCTTAGTCTCAAAAAATGCACATGTTTGTCTCATATGTTTAGTCAAAATGTTAGAAATAATTGAACACTGTTTTGTTTGAACTACAAAATACTGAAGTATAAGTTGAATATTTTAAAACTAAAATTAAATGACTACCATTTTGAAATTAAACATTATCCAAGCGCTGACATATGCCAGACTGTTTAAATACAACATTATAATGCATAACAAAGAAAAACATAACTATCTTAATGATGCATTACATTATAAAAATATCTTTATAACATAATTGTAAGCAAAAACTTTATAAATGGGTAACAATAAAGAACACATACTTTGTTTATGTAGTTGTTGGCTACTCACATTGTTAGCAACCTATATGTTAAGTATTAGCAAATAACCCAATACTAAATAGGTTGTTTTCAGTAGCTGTTTGTCCTTCAAAGCAAATAGCTTAGTATTTTTATTGGTTAATGTAGCATGTTGACAATTTGTTGATGGATGTCTCAGATCCAATTAACATGTCCTTAATTTGAATTTCGTCAGACTGTGATGACAGATTATGTATCAAAATTGGGTCTCCAACTTTTCCTTGTTGGTCTAACCTGTTGTACAGACTGGACCTGGAAGTGCAATTAGATGAGAGTTGACTTTAGGTATGGGAGGCTGTGGGTTCAAACCATGTTATGATAAACTTCAATTAAAAATTGCAGTGGTAAAGGTCTTTGCATACACTTAAGCAAGTATAAAGGGTCGTGCCATGACTGTAAATGACGCATTGTCAGGATAATATTACAGTGTGCACAATATCTGCTTCAAATGAACACCATCTTCAGATTACTGAATGATTTTTGGTGGGGCAATAAACAGGTAAATAAATTATTCCATTTACAGCACATGACTTTCTTAAATAACTTTTTATCATCATTATAGAACTTAATGAGTCAATCTTGAGCTGTTGTTCGAAATCAATTCTTAATTAGGAATATAAAGGTAAAAAATGCCAATTCAAGATAATCTCTTAAATATGCTGATATAGTAGAACATGATTGATTTCATGTTTTAAATTCGTATAATCAAATTATTAATTTCTTGTATGGAAAATAAGGTATCAAGCTCCGTCTTGGTAAACTGTAAGCTGAAAGTTCTTCCCACTTGGAAGTTTTCACACCGACCAGGTGCTGAAGAGGTACAAGTCCACAATTGTAACTACTGGCCCAATTGTTGTAACTATTGGCCCAATTGTTGTAACTACTGGCCCAATTGTTGTAACTACTGGCCCAATTGTTGTAACTACTGTAACTACTGGCCCAATTGTTGTAACTACTGGCCCAATTGTTGTAACTACTGGCCCAATTGTTGTAACTATTGGCCCAATTGTTGTAACTACTGGCCCAATTGTTGTAACTACTGGCCCAATTGTTGTAACTACTGGCCCAATTGTTGTAACTACTGGCCCAATTGTTGTAACTACTGGCCCAATTGTTGTAACTACTGGCCCAATCGTTAAACCCATTTGCATTTTAAAGTCCTGAACATAGTCATTCTTTATGAAGAAACCGTAAAGTTATATCTGCTTTGGAAGTTCATCATTAAATTTGGGATGAATAACACATCAGATACATTATATGAAATATGTAATGGTTATTTGTCCATAGTTGTTAACATTATTTCAAATGAGTCAATAAAAAAATAGTAACATTTGAAAAGCTTTTAGCAATGGCGAGTCAAATTTTTTTTTAAAAGTTACTTTGGTCAAATTCCCAAATGTTCCGATCAGTTATGCAAGCACTCACATTATCCCGTGACCCACATTTCCTTTCATCCATGACCATTAATAAGTAAATAACAATGGTAGACAAAGGTAGCCCAAGAAGAAGGCTGACTTTGTCTTATTTGGGAAAAAAAAGATCATTAACTCATATGAGGAAGAGCACAAATATAGAATTCACCATGGGGTTCAAAAAACATTGATTCGGCATCTTTAACTGAAATGCCCAATGAAATTATCGGCTATGATTGACCGTTGCAACAAAAGAGAAAGTTAGGTTTTACGTATATATATTTTATTGGTTATTGAGAAGAATTATGGTAATGTGTAGCATAGTTTGATGCTAAAGACATTGTCAGGGATGAAAGCAGAAACAGAGTTGTGTAACTTCAACATTTTATTCACAGATGTTGTACTTTACATGTTTTAATCATTTAGACATTTCTACTACAAGATCACATAGGCTAACACACAGCATTTGGTGAGAGAAAAATGTCCATTCTGAAGCCATACATGACTTTAAATGTGGCAAAATACTGCAGAAAAAGCTCATAATGGATTGAAATATAACAGAAAAAAAAGCAAAAAGTAATGGTGTTGCCCTTGTCAAATTAAATATTCGTAAACAACAAACCTGCCAATCCGTCTGTCTCTTTCAACACTGTCTTTCCATGATGACCAGATACTTCTTGGCAGCATGCCTCCAAGACTAAAAAGTTTCAAAATTATCAGGTTTATTAGAAATGTTGTCTTGTCAATTTTGATAGATGATCTTCAAGCTCGTTTACCATGCAGCTAGCTGATGTGAATGGGCACCAGCAGTACTTGTCGCCATTGGCGTTGCAGATACCTTGCTAGAAATGCAAGTTGAGTGTGTGACAAGAGACAGGTTGTCTGGTGATATTGGAATCTTCCCCGTTTCCTGTTGAACAGCTGTCCTTGAATATTTTACATCGTGCTGAAATAAGACAGTTTTCAACTTGTGACATAAAGAGAGGTGTTACAGAAGAGAGGAGTTGTAACAGGCATAGAACTGTTCCTGTATGGTCAGCATCTAAATGAGTTCAATTCAAACATGATAAGAGCATTTTGGAAATTTTATAAAAGAAAACAGATGACAAAAACTATTTGTAAAACGTCTACAAAATGTTTAGGTAAGAGTCCTCAGAAAGTACACAAATTGGCCTCATAGGGGCAAAATTCTTTTTGGCTGTTCTGAGGAACACAAAACATGTGGCTGTCATTGTGGAAGAAAAATCCTACCCAGACAGGAAAAGAATGGCAGAACAGAAAGATAAAGCAAATCTGTGTTGGTGTTGTGTGTATTTGGATAAAATAACAGAAAGAATGGCATGAAAAAAGGTGCAGGTGTTGTCTGTATTGTGTACATTAAACCACTAGACCTGCCAACTCCTCTCATTTGGATGGATGTAGTTATTGGCAGCATGCTGCTGAGGCATGAAACAGTTAGAAAATTATCTGGTTCATTAGGAATAGTTTGTCAGTTGTGATAAATGATCTTTGAGCTCATTTATGACACTACTAGCTGATGTGCAATGGTGTCATTAGGACTCCGCGACACTGCTAGCTGATGTGCAAGGGTGTCATTAGGACTCCATGACACTGCTAGCTGATGTGCAAGGGTGTCATTAGGTCTCCACGACACTACTAGCTGATGTGCAAGGGTGTCATTAGGACTCCGCGACACTGCTAGCTGATGTGCAAGGGTGTCATTAGGACTCCAAGACACTACTAGCTGATGTGCAAGGGTGTCATTAGGACTCCACAACACTGCCAGCTGATGTGCAAGGGTGTCATTAAGACTCCATGACACTGCTAGCTGATGTGCAAGGGTGTCATTAGGACTCCGCGACACTGCTAGCTGATGTGCAAGGGTGTCATTAGGACTCCGCGACACTGCTAGCTGATGTGCAAGGGAGTCATTAGGACTCCATGACACTGCTAGCTGATGTGCAAGGGTGTCATTAGGACTCCACGACACTGCTAGCTGATGTGCAATGGTGTCATTAGGACTCCGCGACACTGCTAGCTGATGTGCAAGGGTGTCATTAGGACTCCATGACACTACTAGCTGATGTGCAAGGGTGTCATTAGGACTCCATGACACTGCTAGCTGATGTGCAAGGGTGTCATTAGGACTCCACGACACTGCTAGCTGATGTGCAAGGGTGTCATTAGGACTCCATGACACTGCTAGCTGATGTGCAAGGGTGTCATTAGGACTCCGCGACACTACTAGCTGATGTGCAAGGGAGTCATTAGGACTCTGCGACACTACTAGCTGATGTGCAAGGGTGTCATTAGGACTCTGCGACACTACTAGCTGATGTGCAAGGGTGTCATTAGGACTCCGCGACACTGCTAGCTGATGTGCAAGGGTGTCATTAGGACTCAACGACACTGCTAGCTGATGTGCAAGGGAGTCATTAGGACTCCACGACACTGCTAGCTGATGTGCAAGGGTGTCATTAGGACTCCACGACACTGCTAGCTGATGTGCAAGGGTGTCATTAGGACTCCACGACACTGCTAGCTGATGTGCGAGGGTGTCATTAGGACTCCACGACACTGCTAGCTGATGTGCAAGGGAGTCATTAGGACTCCATGACACTGCTAGCTGATGTGCAAGGGTGTCATTAGGACTCCTAGACACTACTAGCTGATGTGCGAGGGTGTCATTAGGACTCCATGACACTGCTAGCTGATGTGCAAGGGTGTCATTAGGACTCCACGACACTGCTAGCTGATGTGCAAGGGAGTCATTAGGACTCCATGACACTGCTAGCTGATGTGCAAGGGAGTCATTAGGACTCCATGACACTGCTAGCTGATGTGCAAGGGAGTCATTAGGACTCCATGACACTACTAGCTGATGTGCGAGGGTGTCATTAGGACTCCTAGACACTGCTAGCTGATGTGCAAGGGTGTCATTAGGACTCCATGTTTGGCATAGTATTGCAACAGTCAATGGCGTGGAGTCCTAATGACACCTTTGCACATCATCTAGTGTGTCCACATGTGCAAGTGGAGTGAGACAAAATACAGGGTGTCTGTGATATTGGAATCTTTGCTTCTGTCTTGCTTTGGATCTGTCCATGAATATTCCAAATTGTGTTGACATGATGAAGCCAATACTTTTTCTGAGACTTAGAGAGAGTCTGATGCAATCATGGAGTAGTATAACCAAAATCAAACATTGTCATGTTTTGTTTTTTAAATACATCACAGCTACCAATTAAGTTCATAATTCTGACATCATGTTGTTGTTTTTTGGGACAATTATCCCAAGCATATGTCTGGGTAGAACCACCAGCTCACAGAAGGTAAGCTGGAGGACCTTCAACTCTAAAGGAACTTGTATCCATGCTGTCATTCTGCTAAGCAAGCAAATGATTGACTAGTAGTCAGTGACCCTACTACAATGCCAGGTGCCACTTAAATGGTGTTTCAAGCAATTAAGGGTTCAGATAATCTGACCATTTATACAAGAGAACTTTCCAAAACTTTAATTTAAGAGCCCAAAGTCAGGTACTTTAAACATTTCCTTGATAACACATGATGTACTTTTTGTAAATTGCTAACAACTTTCTATATATATGACATGTTATTTTACTCAACAAGGCATATGGATAGAGGTTGTTATGTTATGGGCCTTATAAAATAGAAAAGGGTCCTCACAGTCAGCTTCGACATATGCATGATCAGTGTATGATAATACTGGACCTGGTAGTACAATTAGTAGATTTGATTTGAGCCCAGGCAGGATTGTGTGACTGTGTGTTATGTCATGTCAGGTGTTCATGGCATGCTTTACACAGTGAAGGCAGCGCTATATAACCAGATATTGACATATTGTTGGTAGGACTATGAACCCAACAAGCAGTTCATGATAGCTGGCGGAAGAGTTAACTCTCAGCTAGTTAAGCACTGTCAATCAGGCTCAGGCAAATGGGGTAGATCCAGATCAGCCAGGTCCTGCTGAGAGCTGTCTGATCCTGCTCAGGCAAATAGTGTAGATCCAGATCAACCAGGTCCAGCTGAGAGCTGTCTGATACTGCTCAGGCAAATAATGTAGATCCAGATCAACCAGGTCCTGCTGGGAGCTGTCTGATACTGCTCAGGCAAATAGTGTAGATCCAGATCAACCAGGTCCCGCTGAGAGCTGTCTGATACTGCTCAGGCAAATAGTGCAGATCCAGATCAACCAGGTCCTACTGGGAGTTGTCTGATCCTGCTTAGGCAAATTATGTAGATCCAGATCAACCAGGTCCTGCTGGGAGCTGTATGATCCTGCTTAGGCAAATAATGTAGATCCAGATCAACCAGGTCCAGCTGGGAGCTGTATGATCCTGCTTAGGCAAATAGTGTAGATCCAGATCAACCAGGTCCTGCTGAGAGCTGTCTGATACTGCTCAGGCAAAGAGTGCAGATCCAGATCAACCAGGTCCTACTGGGAGTTGTCTGATCCTGCTTAGGCAAATTATGTAGATCCAGATCAACCAGGTCCTGCTGGGAGCTGTATGATCCTGCTTAGGCAAATAGTGTAGATCCAGATCAACCAGGTCCTGCTGAGAGCTGTCTGATACTGCTCAGGCAAATAGTGCAGATCCAGATCAACCAGGTCCTACTGGGAGTTGTCTGATCCTGCTTAGGCAAATTATGTAGATCCAGATCAACCAGGTCCTGCTGGGAGCTGTATGATCCTGCTTAGGCAAATAGTGTAGATCCAGATCAACCAGGTCCTGCTGGTAGCTGTATGATCCTGCTTAGGCAAATAATGTAGATCCAGATCAACCAGGTCCTGCTGGGAGCTGTATGATCCTGCTTAGGCAAATAATGTAGATCCAGATCAACCAGGTCCTGCTGGGAGCTGTATGATCCTGCTTAGGCAAATTATGTAGATCCAGATCAACCAGGTCCTGCTGAGAGCTGTCTGATCCTGCTTAGGCAAATAATGTAGATCCAGATCAACCAGGTCCTGCTGGGAGCTGTATGATCCTGCTTAGGCAAATAATGTAGATCCAGATCAACCAGGTCCTGCTGGGAGCTGTATGATCCTGCTTAGGCAAACAGTGTAGATCCAGATCAACCAGGTCCTGCTGGGAGCTGTATGATCCTGCTTAGGCAAATAATGTAGATCCAGATCAACCAGGTCCTACTGGGAGTTGTCTGATCCTGCTTAGGCAAATTATGTAGATCCAGATCAACCAGGTCCTGCTGGGACCTGTCTATTTATGATCTGCACTGTTTTCTGCTGTCTCAAGCAATATGCCTTTTTTACCATTGCAGGTAGTTGTTAGAAAATAACTAATAGTTTATACTGCTTAGTAACAAATGTGGCAGGTTATGTTGTGTGTTTTTTTAAATACACTGCAGCAAACAATTACAGACATTAAAGTGACCTTCACCTATTTTGGTGGAGGTAGACACCAGATAACTGTCTGGGTGGAACCATGGGTGCATGGCAGATCTGCTGGAAAACATTCCCACATTCATCAGGACTCGAACCATGCGGTGAGAGACAAGCAGTGAGATGAGGTACAGCAACTCTCCCCCTCCCCCCCCCCCCCCCCCCCCCCCCAATTGTGATGGGTTTCACAAATATTTGGTATCAAACCAATCTGCTGAATACATTTTCCTCGTCTTTGTGCAGTCATTGTATCCTGACGCTACATTGCCAACAATTATATTGTGAGACGTAGGAATTGATGATGTCTAAGATTTTTTTCACCCACTTTTAGCACAGGTGATACGTTCAGCAGACTCTTCGTCTGCAGACTGCTACTGTCTGTGGTGTTTTTTTTGTGTTCTCATTTCTTTGAGAAGCAATCCAGATCGGTACATCTAGGTGGCTTATCAAAGAATAAAACTGGATTTACCAATGAGATATTGATGTCAATTTGAGTATATATGGTCTAAAATTCGTAAAGAATGCTCCCAGGTTTTAAAACTTTATACTTAAGTTTGTAAGCTTCAGGTACCCAATAGTTTTTGATTGGCTGGATTTTAATGGTATTTTTAACTCTGGCCGATGGTAACTTTGCAATAGATTTTGAGCAGAGTTGGACAAAATCAATCCCCAAAATATCTATGAAATTGATTTTGTCCGCCTATGCTTATATTCATGGATGTGATTTTGTCCTGCTTTCGGAGCTTGGACCCTAGCTTAAAGATGGAAAGAGTGCCCCATAACACTCTCACTTACATGCAACCAGACTTCAGCTGCCCTCTAGCCTAATATAATTCTTATTAAATATTTATAGTGTTTTCTCTACACTGCGTAATGAATTGTTACATAGGGAATTAGAGGGTTATGTTTCAGCGTCTGTTACTGGCTAAATTAATCAGTCTTCAGTGAAGCATTACACACAAAATACAAGTGTGAATGAATAGATAGATGGACATAAGCACGCAACATATTCTCTGTGGCATAATTCACAGATCAATTTCAAATAATCCATCATTCAAATCACGTTCTATTCAATAAAACAAATTAAGGTTTGCTTTATGATTATTTGTAGGCTGCAGCCCTGGGGATAGCAAGTCATGGGTATAATTGTATTGCATTCATGTACATTTTTATTATAATTCCCAGCTAGGCAAAAAGAGCATACATGTATCTGTATCAGACTGTTTTAGCTACAGGTAATGAATTATTGAAACTGTTATACTTATAATAGTTTTCTAGTCCTATGCTAATCAATTGCACAATTTTTATGTTTATGTTCTTATCATGACTAGTTGGCCTGGTGTGAGAAATGATTGTCGATTCATTTTAGGTATTCATGGCATTATGTCACAGCAAAGGCAGCACAATGTCTGTTTAAAGTAAGTGCCGTCTTCTAACACTCATTTATAAAATTTGCAAACGATGATAAGGATTAATATCTTGCCGTGTCAATGCGTATAATTATACAGTCAAACTGCAAGGATTTATTCTGACTGAACTCATCAAACTGCAAGGATTTATTCTGTCTGAAATCATCAAACTGCAAGGATTTATTCTGACTGAACTCATCAAACTGCAAGGATTTATTCTGTCTGAAATCATCAAACTGCAAGGATTTATTCTGTCTGAACTCATCAAACTGCAAGGATTTATTCTGACTGAACTCATCAAACTGCAAGGATTTATTCTGTCTGAAATCATCAAACTGCAAGGATTTATTCTGACTGAACTCATCAAACTGCAAGGATTTATTCTGTCTGAAATCATCAAACTGCAAGGATTTATTCTGTCTGAAATCATCAAACTGCAAGGATTTATTCTGACTGAACTCATCAAACTGCAAGGATTTATTCTGTCTGAAATCATCAAACTACAAGGATTTATTCTGACTGAAATCATCAAACTGCAAAGATTTATTCTGTCTGAAATTGTAGCTTATTTATCACTGATTCATAAGGCTTAGACAAAAAGTGTAGAACCATTTCAGTTAGCTGCCTGCTGGGCACATTCTGATCCGGATCTACAATATAATTATGCTACTTTGTCGGGACAGTCTCTATTAATAAGTATACTTACCTTGCTTAAAATATATGTCCATTATATTGAAAATCCACAAGGGGACACTTTGTCAAATGATCCACAGGGATTTCGGGCTGGGGATTTTGTCCTACACCTAATTGTAATTGACTTGTGTAAGCATTTCCACAATAACTGACTTACTGTCAGTTTAGTTACACAATTTGGTGGTTGTTTTTTATACTGTAGGTATGATAACACATCATTATATTCAAATGAAATGTTACTTGGAAATTCTGCGACTTTTGGAGCAAGTGAAGAGATGATTTTGTAGGTGTCCAATTACATATAGGATCAAATTATATAGGAGGACATTACTGACAGGAGTTCTAATACAGCAGCTTCTACCCAAGCTAGTCCACTGGTGTTGGCCCTCTATTCATGCAAACTGGATGTTGCCACAATAATCAAATTTCAGGACTTATAAATATACTTGCTGAATTACTATTCACCACATAAACATAAAGCTTACCCCACACTTATGGTGTTTCCAACAAGTAAAAGGTTCAAACAACAAAATAAAAGAAGTAACAAAATCAGCTTGTATTGGTGTTCTGTTGTTTTGTAAACAATGCTGAAGAAAGAGGTTAAGAGCAGCTTTGAAGCAGCAAACTTAGTGGAACTATGAAACAAACCTGATGTTAACAGTGCTTACAGGCATGTTTCAGAAATAATTGGGGGTACCCAATAATTTGTAAGGTTTATTAGCTGTTTATTGGTGAGACCTCTACATCAAAGGAAATGATTAACAAAGAACCTTGGATCAAGAAATTAAATTTTTCTCTTTAAAGGATTATTCCAATATTAACTTAATTGTCAGATTGACATTTATGACTTTGAACTTAATATATTATTACTTTTATTACTTCTGCCTAATGTATCTCCTCAGCTGCACAATTTGCGAGTTCAAGTCCCAAAGGGGGATCTTTCATGTGGGAGACATCTCTAACTGACATGATGTGTGCCAGTGGTTCTACCCAGATATTTGCTTAGGGCCTTGATTCAACAGTGATAGCTGGATGTCATTAATATAATATATTTTGTTAGTGGTATGTATTTAAAAAATAAAAAAATAAAAACAAATAAGAAAAATCAAGTACAACTCCACTAGACAGTCCAGGTATAAAGCTGTAAGCCCACCTCAGCTTTGCTGATCTAAGTTGTAACAGAAGAGGTTGGAAACTATAAATCAATCTCATAGAGCATACAGTTTCTTTTGGCAAGACAGATTTAGGCTTGTGTTTTTTTTTTAGAAGGTGGGAAACCTCCCATAATTCCTCGTGCAGTTTGACTTGTGCAGTGGGGTAAATGAGTGAAGTTAATCATTGACGAAACAGACATGCACCAACACAGCCAAGTCTAACAATCTAGAAATGTACTAATATTTTTATATTCTTAATAAGGTTGTTTAAATATGCTGAGATGGCTAGACCATGTTGAGTGCAGTACAGGTCTATATACTGAAGGTCACTGGACATCAGGCCAGACCAAAGCTATGTTTTGGTATGCAATAGTAAAACAGGACCATGAGTGTTTAGGAGTAAGTGGTGTCAATCTATGAAACCACCTAGCTTGGAGGAGGGCAATTTGATCTCGACAGAACCGACAGGCCTCACCCTTGCAAGAGGAATAATAAGAGGCCTGGTTAATAAAATTGGATATGATGATGATGATGATGATGATGATGATGATGGTGATATAAACATTATTTGTTTACTCTTTATTCCTGTACTATTCACATATATACAACATACATCATTCAGAGCCTATCTCATTTGCTATGCTATTATGTCTTAAAGTCTTCTGTCTGGCTAATTAATTATTGGCACAAACATTGCATTTCCTTTTAGTTCTCATGTAATGCCTATGTCTTTTGCAATGCTTTATTATGAAAATAATGTCACTAATGAAAATAATGTCACTAATACAATTTCTTTTGTTTTTCTTTAATGCATTTTCCTGCATACATCATAAGAGACCCTCCTATTTCTCTATCGATCTACTGTATAAACAAAGTCATGAATAAAATGATGCATTTCATTATAAGCAAAATTTGTATGTTAACAAAAATGCATTTTGTTACACAGACCAAAAACCTGTCTTGGAAGTTCTGTTATATGGAGACAATGTTTTTCTCTGCTATTCTATTTCACTTATAACTTTTTTTTAAATAACAATCATACTACATGGACACAGATCGTTTCTGTTATTCTGTTATATATCATATCATACAACAACATTTCTGAAAGATCAACCACATCATAATGAAAAAACACTTTTCTCAGAAATTTTATTCAGACATATAGGCAGACCAAAGCCACGCCCCTTCGCTATAGTTTTTACTGACATTTCCCTTACAATCACCAGAGCAATTGTGAATATATTCACACACCATTATCACTCTGGTGATCTGTCAATTGTTCAGAACAGAGCAACATACAAACCAACTACATCACCCTGATAACTGATTGTCTGATCCAGATAAAAGAATGCAAATGCCCATACTGATAATACCTTGTGATAATGATTGTGGCATGGTAGCAGGTTCATAAACTTGCCTTATATGGTCGGTCACACACTTAAGTTAATGGTAAACTATACAATGCAAGAGGAAACTATACCGTTTTGGTTAAGCGGACGTTGCACTTCAGTTTACAGCAAGTACGCAATGCAAGAGCATATGATTTGAGATAAGGTCACGTTTGTTATTGTTATAAACCATAATATAACAAACATTAGTTCTTATGATTTGAGAGTTATGAATTTGTTGTAACAAGTCACTTGCAGTCTGATGTTCACAGTTTTGTTTGCAAGAGAATAGATATGATTCAAGATAGGGTCACATTTGTTTGTTGCCATCAACCATAATCAAGCATACATGTATTTAAGTTGCAATGATTTGAGAGATAAGATAAATTTGTTGTGATAAATCACTTGCAGTCAATTGTTCACAGTATGTATGCAAGAAAAAAGCATATGATTAATGTTGTCACATTTTTTTTATTGTGATAAATAATAATAAAGCTTACATTAGTTCTAATGATTTTAGCATTAAGTTGAATTTGTTTCGACAAATCATGTGTAGTCACTTGTTTGTTGTTTAACTTGATACATATTTATTTATAGTTTATTAGAAAAACAAGTTCTTTCAACTTATATTAATCTCTCTCACCTGTCCACTTCCTGGGTAGAAACAGTACTCAGAAACTGAGTACCCATAGAAATGTGCAGTAAATAGTCTTGCTCAAGGACTTACATCACGTGGTCAGTTTCAGGGTTCGAACCTGGGATCTGCCAATCCAGAGTCCACCATCTAAATCACTAGACTAAGGACTCTTCAGTCAGTTGTTTACAGTATGTATGCAAGAGATAAGCACATACTTTGAGATACAGTCACTTTTTGTTGTTGTTTCAAAGCAATATAAATAATTCATAAAACATTGGCCCGATTCTGGAAAGTGGTGCCTTTTATGGAATGCATATTTTATGGGGATGATAGCTTAGCAGGCAATAACAGGAAATAGTGGCTGTTCTGTGAGAAGTTTTTCAGAGACAAGAACCAAATGTTCCACTTTTTACAATGTAGCTTGCAACAGTAAAATGTAGTTTGCAATTATAAAAAAAGGTAGCAGGCTTACTAAGAATTTGCAGCTGTTTGGTGAGGTCCTGTATAACAAAAGACACCTAGCATGCCAATGTTAACAATGTAGCTGGTAATTACAAATGTAGCAAACAACAAGGAAGAAAGCGAAGAAGCAGGTACTCTAGTTCCCATCAAAGTTACAGTTTGTTACTCACATGTTTTTGTTATAAACAACAGTTTAAAAGAGTATTTAGCTCCCAGGATAGTCAACTCCTTGTTTAAAGTGCATTTTCTCTGCAAAACCTTGGATGTCTCATGCCCATGCTCTTTCTTATAATTATTTGAAAGCTTTGTTTAAATTTGCTTTGACACATCTTTCTGGAAGCCACCAGGTGTTGTTAACAAAATGTAAGGAATGCATACAATCAAGTGTTGTCATCAGTTTGTATGAGGAAAGCATACAATCAAGTGTTGTCTCCAGTATGTATGAGGAAAGCATACAATCAAGTCTTGTCTCCAATATGTATGTATGAGGAAAGCATACAATCAAGTCTTGTCTCCAATATGTATGAGGAAAGCATACAATCAAGTCTTGTCTCCAGTATGTATGGGGAAAGCATACAATCAAGTCTTGTCTCCAGTATGTATGAGGAAAGCATACAATCAAGTCTTGTCTCCAGTATGTATGAGGAAAGCATACAATCAAGTCTTGTCTCCAGTATGTATGAGGAAAGCATACAATCAAGTCTTGTCTCCAGTATGTATGAGGAAAGCATACAATCAAGTCTTGTCTCCAGTATGTATGGGGAAAGCATACAATCAAGTCTTGTCTCCAGTATGTATGAGGAAAGCATACAATCAAGTCTTGTCTCCAGTATGTATGGGAAAGCATACAATCAAGTCTTGTCTCCAGTATGTATGAGGAAAGCATACAATCAATCTTGTCTCCAGTATGTATGTATGGGGAAAGCATACAATCAAGTCTTGTCTCCAGTATGTATGAGGAAAGCATACAATCAAGTCTTGTCTCCAGTATGTATGAGGAAAGCATACAATCAAGTCTTGTCTCCAATATGTATAAGGAAAGCATACAATCAAGTCTTGTCTCCAATATGTATGGGAAAGCATACAATCAAGTCTTGTCTCCAGTATGTATGTATGGGAAAGCATACAATCAAGTCTTGTCTCCAATATGTATGGAAAGCATACAATCAAGTCTTGTCTCCAGTATGTATGGGAAAGCATACAATCAAGTCTTGTCTCCAGTATGTATGGAAAGCATACAATCAAGTCTTGTCTCCAGTATGTATGGGAAAGCATACAATCAAGTCTTGTCTCCAGTATGTATGAGGAAACCATACAATCAAGTCTTGTCTCCAGTATGTATGAGGAAAGCATACAATCAAGTCTTTCTCCAGTATGTATGAGGAAAGCATAATCAAGTCTTGTCTCCAATATGTATAGGAAAGCATACAATCAAGTCTTGTCTCCAATATGTATGGGAAACATACAATCAAGTCTTGTCTCCAGTATGTATGAGGAAAGAATACAATCAAGTCTTGTCTCCAATATGTATGGAAAGCATACAATCAAGTCTTGTCTCCAATATGTATGGGAAAGCATACAATCAAGTCTTGTCTCCAGTATGTATGAGGAAAGATACAATCAAGTCTTGTCTCCAATATGTATGGAAAGCATACAATCAAGTCTTGTCTCCAATATGTATGAGAAAGCATACAATCAAGTCTTGTCTCCAGTATGTATGTATGAGGAAAGCATACAATCAAGTCTTGTCTCCAGTATGTATAGGAAAGCATACAATCAAGTCTTGTCTCCAGTATGTATGAGGAAAGCATACAATCAAGTCTTGTCTCCAGTATGTATGAGGAAAGCATACAATCAAGTCTTGTCTCAGTATGTGTGAGGAAAGCATACAATCAAGTCTTGTCTCCAGTATGTATGAGGAAAGCATACAATCAAGTCTTGTCTCAGTATGTTTGAGGAAAGCATACAATCAAGTCTTGTCTCAGTATGTATGAGGAAAGCATACAATCAAGTCTTGTCTCCAATATGTATGAGGAAAGCATACAATCAAGTCTTGTCTCCAGTATGTATGAGGAAAGCATACAATCAAGTCTTGTCTCCAATATGTATGAGGAAAGCATACAATCAAGTCTTGTCTCCAATGTATGAGGAAAGCATACAATCAAGTCTTGTCTCCAGTATGTTTGAGAAAGCATACAATCAAGTCTTGTCTCAATATGTATGAGGAAAGCATACAATCAAGTCTTGTCTCAAGTATGTATGAGGAAAGCATACAATCAAGTCTTGTCTCCAATATGTATGAGGAAAGCATACAATCAAGTCTTGTCTCCAATATGTATGAGGAAAGCATACAATCAAGTCTTGTCTCCAGTATGTATGAGGAAAGCATACAATCAAGTCTTGTCTCCAGTATGTATGAGGAAAGCATACAATCAAGTCTTGTCTCCAGTATGTATGAGGAAAGCATACAATCAAGTCTTGTTTCAAGTATGTATGAGGAAAGCATACAATCAAGTCTTGTCTCCAGTATGTATATGTAACAGGAAAGCATACAATCAAGTCTTGTCTCCAGTATTTATGAGAAAAGCATTTTACTGATTAGATGATACTCCCAATGATAGCATTAAAGTTCAATGTGTATTGAAGAAACAACACAACCATGAATGAATTTTACAGAAGGACATCTGAAACTTTAAATTTATAGTTAGAAAATAGAATTTTAATTTTTTGTTAAGGTAAGAATGTTTACTTTTAAAATCTCAAGCATTATCAAATTTAATCTCCAGAATTATCAAATTAAATCTCTAGAATTATCAAATAAATTCTCCAGAATTATTAAATAACATCTCCAAAATTATCAGATAAAATTTCCACAATTATCAAATTAAATCTCAAGAATTATCAAATTAAATCTCCAGAATTATCAAATAACATCTCCAAAATTATTAAATAAAATCTCCAAAATTATCAAATAAATTCTCGGGAAATAAAATTGCCATAATTATCAAATCTGGAAAACAAGAACTTTCACACAACTTTGTGAAATGTTTATGGAACTTTTGTGCGTGTTAGTACCTTTCCACTAATAAGGCATAATAAAAATATCTTAATTACGTGTAATTAATTATTTGTTGACTTAACAAAAAAGGAAGAAAAGAAGTGCGTTATTTGGAACTAGGATATTCTCATTCATGAAAAAACCTTACCAATATCTCCTGGGCATCCATAGTCTAGTGGTTAAGTTGTTAAACCCTGGCTCTGAGTTTCCCAGGTTGGAAGCCCCAACCCTAAAACTGACCACATGATCCCTTAAGCAAGACTGTTTACTGCACATTGTGCCAGGTACTCAGTACCTGATTAATGGTTTTGCCCAGGAAAAAGGCAGCCGAGAGATTAATATAAGTTGAAAGAACTTGTTTCCCAATCGACTATAAATAAATAGAAAAGTCCCATTTATAACTATAATGGCTAGGACATATTATAGATGAGCAATTGAGTATCGGGGGAGTCTGTCTCAATAGCGTACTTTCCATAGCATTTTACATAAGTTTCTAGACTGTTTTAGCCTAGCCAGGACACATTTGTCATTTATCAATATATTATTTCAAACAGAAGTTTCTTGTTCAGTCCAAGCACTGATTTAGAATCAGTTATCTTTCAGCAGTGTTTAAGCAAAAATAAATGGTGGTATCTAACAGTTTACCTGTATTCAGTATGTTACCTTTTTTAGGGCATTTGTGCATAGTTTCAGCAGAAAATCACCCTTTCAGTATCGTCAATATTCATCACTAAATCAATTTTAAGTACGGCTCCTTGTTAAACACTCAAAATGTTAAATCTTTTCATACGATAAATTAGCATTGATTGGGATTTCGACTAGAAATAGGCACTGACCTCAGAGCAGGTGACCAGGATGATCAAACATAAGTGGTCACATGGTTTTCTCAGTTTCACGACAGCTAACTGCAGCATGGCTCAGATAGGACATACATATTTGTATTGATGATTGTGGTGTTAAACTTCAGTTTTCACATAGGTGTAGGATATCATTAAACAGCATTTCATGGTTTCTGTTCAGGTACATTAATTCATTTGAGGGCAAAAACAATTGTCTAAACAGTCTGATACCATCTTTAAAAAAAGTTTTATTTATTAAGTGATCAATGAGGTACATACTGTTTATACTGTAACTCATTTTTTCAATTAAAACATAAAACAAACTGTTTATCAAATGATTCCAGGATGAATAGAATATTTCTGGTACTGAGATATTAAAGAAAAAAATAAAATAAATGTATTTGAAGTCAGTAGTTTGTCTTGTGCATATTTAAACAGTTTTTCAATTGCAAGATCTCAGTCAAGGCCTGCAAAATTACATCAGCAGAGACTTCAGATTTAATAAGTAATAATGGTGAAATAATGACTATTTAATGAGACCACACATTCTGATAAATTCAATCTTCCCTATTGCTCTCAAATAGATTATATGATTGTCTAAAGTATAAATTACATTTTTTACTATCATCTCAGATAATTTGAAGTTTAAGGTATAAATGACATTTTTACTATCATCTCAAATAATTTAAAGTGACATTCAACCATCCTGTTCTTATGGCCATAGTATATCATTATTTTTTAATGAGATATTAATCTTCCTAATCTACATTTCCCATAATACCATGTGGAAAAAGCAGATTTATGCAGACCATGCAACAAAAAATACTAATGCCAATCCTTTGGAGTCATGTTGGACCATTGTTTTATGTTTAAAAAAATGTCACACTGACAGTTATTTTCATTATGACAGTGTGTAGCATTTATTGGGACTTGATCCCATGCATTGGCTGGGTAGTTACAAGATAGTGACTTTAACCCTTTACATGCTGAAAATACCATGAATATTAAACATCCCAAAGGTGTTTCCAGCTGGTGTAGGGTTAACATGAAACATACCTTAACCCAAAGGTGTTTCCAGCTGGTGTAGGGTTAACATGAAACATACCTTAACCCAAAGGTGTTTCCAACTAGTGTAGGGTTAACATGAAACATACCTTAACCCAAAGGTGTTTCCAGCTGGTGTAGGGTTAACATGAAACATACCTTAACCCAAAGGTGTTTCCAGCTGGTGTGGGGTGAACATGAAACATACATTAACCCAAAGGTGTTTCCAACTAGTGTAGGGTTAACATGAAACATACTTCAACCCAAAGGTGTTTCCAACTAGTGTAGGGTTAACATGAAACATACCTTAACCCAAAGGTGTTTCCAACTAGTGTAGGGTTAACATGAAACATACCTTAACCCAAAGGTGTTTCCAGCTGGTGTGGGGTTAACATGAAACATACATTAACCTAAAGGTGTTTCCAACTAGTGTAGGGTTAACATGAAACATACCTTAACCCAAAGGTGTTTCCAGCTGGTGTGGGGTGAACATGAAACATACATTAACCCAAAGGTGTTTCCAACTAGTGTAGGGTTAACATGAAACATACATTAACCCAAAGGTGTTTCCAACTAGTGTAGGGTTAACATGAAACATACATTAACCCAAAGGTGTTTCCAACTAGTGTAGGGTTAACATGAAACATACCTTAACCCAAAGGTGTTTCCAACTAGTGTAGGGTTAACATGAAACATACCTTAACCCAAAGGTGTTTCCAACTAGTGTAGGGTTAACATGAAACATACATTAACCCAAAGGTGTTTCCAACTAGTGTAGGGTTAACATGAAACATACATTAACCCAAAGGTGTTTCCAACTAGTGTAGGGTTAACTTAAAAACATACATTAACCCAAAGGTGTTTCCAATTAGTGTAGGGTTAACATAAATCGTACTCCCAACCTAAAAGTGTTTCCAGAAACTTAAATGTTACAACACTAGGTCAAAGGTGCCCTTGAACTTTGCATGCAGTAGCTCACTCATCTTTTTTGGCGTAGCTGTCTAACCTCACTTTTGACCTACTTACAAATAGCCTAAATGAATATCAGAGCGATTCGCATTGGTAGAAATTCCTAATAGCATCATATACCGTAGTGTTTCTAATAAACGTCCTCGGGGTGGCGATATATAGTTATTTATACAGGTATTTAAGTCATAAACAAGTCTATATCAATGAGTGACATTAATGAATAGTCTCCCCTGAATAACCCCTAAATGCAAGTAGGTCCTTTCATTTGTTTTACTCGGTTTTTATGCTTGTTCTTTTTGGAGTGTATGTTGACTTCTTTGACTTTCAAGTTAACCATCATCAACAAACACTTCCATTTTCTTTTTTAAATAACAAATCTCTGTAAGTATTTAAATGGATTTTAAGCTTATATTTGTGCAAAAGAAATTTCACCGTTTGTAACTGCAAAATCTACAAAAGAACGGGCGATAAAGTCCAAGAATTCCGACTATAAAGGACCTACCAACTCTTTGGAATACCTCGGATATTAACAAACAAGGGAGATAATTTCCAGTTTACCAATGTACCCCATTTCCTACAGTATTATTGTATATAGTGTATAAAATGTCACTTGATCCTACATTTGTTTAAACATCATCTCTGTCATATGCCGCAAAGCAGACCATTCACTTCCGGCACGGTCTAACTACTTTAAGTGCCTATTACGTGAGAATTATGAGGCGCAGATGGAGCGAGCGACTAGTTTAAAAATGTACACCATTTTCATGCCATTTTTCTCACAAATTTATATTCAATAGAAACATAAACACAATAAAAATGTGTAAGTTAATGCTTCACAAACGTCGCATAGCCTTTTAAAAGAAATTTCTTGTTTTTCCTTTTTTTTAATCCGACGCCGTTTGTCTTTTTAAAGACATTTCTTGTTTTCGTTGCCATGGTACATCAGTTCCTTCTCTTTCTTCTAATTCAGTCCAATATCTAGAAACCTGTCATTTTAATGTCATTTTTATGGTGTCCATATCCAAGGTAGTTAACTTCATTACAGCTCACAAATTCATCCATTTGTCTTTTGCAAACACATATCATGACAGAGTCCTAGAATTCCCAGAATTCTGACATTTTTATGTTGTCCATATGTCCACAATGTGCCATCCCTCAGGGAAATTTCTATGTGGCTGCATATTAAACGTTGATGAGAAGTTGACCTTGAAATTGGAATGGAGAGGCTGATAGTAAGGCGCTCAATAATGGACCCCCTGTCCCAGTATGGGAAATAGATTCTCTGCATTGAGATCCAAAACAATGGCTGATATGGTGTGTTATAAGCAGAGAGCTTCTGATAAGGACATGAGAAATGGTTTGACTGTCCTTATATGGGATATGTTTCCATTGTATAGAGATGGTGGCAATTCCAGGTCTTGATTTTCTATAGCAGTAAATCCTAAAGTTGTCAACTTTACTTTTTGTTGCAGCTTTCAAAATGTCGCATTGAGACAAATCTAATGTGTTCACTACTGGAAACATACAGGCTAGAGCCATTACCAGTTATATATTTTAAAAGGCACCTGGCTGAGTAGTTAGAGTCAACAACATGAATCTCCCCTGCCCTTAAATGTATTGGTTTGAATCCCAATTGTGGCAAGAACTGACATTTGAAGAGACCTGCCAGCAGACCTGCAATGCAACATTTGACTTCAACATGTCTACCTTTACCAGCAATAGCAAGATGATGTCCATATAATCATAACTGTAGGTATGATGTAACGAAAAGCCCAGCTAACCAGTTATATTTATAAGTTACATTTATGTGTAATTGTAATTATCATTAGTAATTTAATTATTTTAACTGTGGTCTGCAGAACCATCATTGTTCTGTGTTGCCATCTTTTTATCAGAATTTAGACTGCAATGTGAGTTGGTAGGTTGGATTTATTGTTCCTCCAACAATTTTAGGTCCCAGAGGGATTAGCTGGGAACTTTCTGATGGTACTGGATCAACGCATTAGACCTGATCAATTTCTGTTTGGCAGACTTAAGAATAAAGTGAAGACCAGTGTAACAATAAAACTCCAGACAGCTTTTGTGCAACACCTTAATCTTTTGTGTCAATGACCTGGTGTAGACATTTACTGATAGTTCTGTTGCAGTTAACCATTCAACAAAATAGAGTATTTGCTGGCACAGAAATACCAACATTTAAAATGTTTCATGAAATCTTTTCGTTTTTTTCTAGGTTTGAACTTTTACAAATAACATCTATCTTTCTCTCTGTCCCTCCCTCTCTCTCCTCTCTCTCTCTCTCTCTCCTCTCTCTCTCTCT
Source organism: Sinonovacula constricta (assembly GCA_007844125.1). NCBI lineage: Eukaryota > Metazoa > Mollusca > Bivalvia > Cardiida > Solecurtidae > Sinonovacula > Sinonovacula constricta. The sequence goes on along the minus strand of CM017562.1, from coordinate 2,645,146 downwards.
CTCTCTCTCTCTCTCCTCTCTCTCTCTCTCTCTCTCTTCATCTCCCTCTTTCTCTATCTCCCTCTCTCTCTCTCTCCCTCTCCCTCCCTCTCTCCCCCTCTATCTCCCCCTCTCTGTCTCCCTCCCTCTCTCCCCCCTCTCTCTCTCTATCTCCCCCCCTCTCCCTTTCTCTCCCCATCTCTCTCTTTCTCCATCTCCCTCTCTCCCCCTCTCTCTCTCCCTCTCTCTCCCCTCACTTTCCCCCCTCTCTCTCATTCTCTCTCTCTCTCCCCCCTCTCCCCCTCTCTCTGCCCACTCCCTCTCTTCCACCCTCTCTCTCTTCCAATCTGTGTCTCTATATCTGTCTTTCTCTCTGTCTGTCTGTCTTTATTTTTGTTTTGTTTTGTTACATTGCAAGACAATTATGATTATATAATTGACATCTGGCTGGTTGTTGTTAGCGGACAACAGTGATAGAAGAAACAGCCATGCAATGCAGGTAAGCTGGAAGACTTCCACGCTTGAAAGGTTCTACCCAAGACCCATTTTTTTGCAGAATCTGATATCTTTAGGACATGATGCATAACACTACATAATTAAAAATTAAAAATTAATTTAAATGATTGCCTCACATTTGAACCCAGCAGTGGATTGTTTATGACTGACTTATACACTTGGCACAATTTTGAGATGGTCAGTAATTTCAAGCTTATGACAGTTTAAATCATTTTAAAACTGTCATGCTGATTTAGATTTTTCCAGATTTAATTTAACACAATAGTTTATATGCCTGCATGTTCACAAATCTTGTATCCGATGTAATATGTTAAACCATTATTCTTTGTTGTCTACCAACATTTTGCTTCTATTTTTTTTTTTTAACAAAGTTTAAAATTTGACCAAAAGATAAGAATTTATAAAATAGAATAGAGTTGATAGACTGAGTGAATCTAGCCTATGTGATAGACTGAGTGAATCTAGCCTATGTGATAGGCTGAGTGAATCTAGCCTGTGTGATAGACTGGGTGAATCTAGCCTATATGATAGACTGAGTGAATCTAGCCTATGGGATAGACTGAGTGAATCTAGCCTATGTGATAGACTGAATGAATCTAGCCTATGTGATAGACTGAGTGAATCTAGCCTATGTGATAGACTGAGTGAATCCAGCCTATGTGATAGACTGAGTGAATCTAGCCTATGTGATAGACTAAGTGAATCTAGCCTATGTGATAGACTGAGTGAATCTAGCCTATGTGATAGACTGAGTGAATCTAGCCTATGTGATAGACTGAGTGAATCTAGCCTATTTTATGAGGCTTTTGTTACATTATAAGTGAATAATGCCAGAAGATGCCTAACCTTGAAAAGTACAAACAAGTGTATCTAACAACATTACTGTCAATGGTTAACACAATAATTTAGAATTTAGTAGACAACACCAGAAAGATAAAAGATATCTGATACAATTTTAGACCATGCAAGGAAGTTTTTAAGAAAAAATTAATGTTTTTATTCACATAAAATGTCTAGTTCTTGTCAGGTTTTTTTTCCATCTGTCTAAATTATTTTCTTTCTTGCTAAAAGTTTCTTGCAAAAAGTAGGGATACATCTGTAAACAACACTGTACATGTAAAAATACACAGCAAAGGTTTAGATGTTTATAAAGACATATTTATGACTTTAAGTAATTTTTCTCACAGAAAACTATTTTTTCAATGATATACCTTGCACAAATATAGAATTTGCTGACACACTAAACTTACTGAAATCGTTAAAAAATTACACATGTACTTGTCCTAGAAAATCCTGACAATATGCTAAGATTTTACTGATAGGTTAAATATTTGAGAGAAACTGGTGTTGTTGTTTTCTAAAATTATTTTCATTTTTTTATTCCCTGTGTAAGCTGTAATAACAGTATAACAAAGGATGCTGCAGACTTAACAATTTAGAACATTTCCCATTTGCAGCACAACATAAAGTAATTTTATTTGTTTCCATGATAGGATTGGAATGGCAAGGCAGAGCAGGGTCACTTGTTTCCATGATAGGATAGGAATGGCAAGGCAGAGCATGGTCACTTGTTTCCATGATAGGAATGGCAAGGCAGAGCATGGTCACTTGTTTCCATGATAGGAATGGCAAGGCAGAGCAGGGTCACTTGTTTCCATGATAGGATTGGAATGGCAAGGCAGAGCATGGTCACTTGTTTCCATGATAGGATTGGAATGGCAAGGCAGAGCAGGGTCACTTGTTTCCATGATAGGATTGGAATGGCAAGGCAGAGCATGGTCACTTGTTTCCATGATAGGATTGGAATGGCAAGGCAGGGCAGGGTCACTTGTTTCCATGATAGGATTGGAATGGCAAGGCAGAGCAGGGTCACTTGTTTCCATGATAGGATAGGAATGGCAAGGCAGGGCAGGGTCACTTGTTTCCATGATAGGATTGGAATGGCAAGGCAGAGCATGGTCACTTGTTTCCATGATAGGATTGGAATGGGAAGGCAGAACAGGGTCACTTGTTTCCATGATAGGATTGGAATGGCAAGGCAGCACAGGGTCACTTGTTTCGATGATAGGATTGGAATGGCAAGGCAGGGCAGGGTCACTTGTTTCCATGATAGGATTGGAATGGCAAGGCAGAGCATGGTCACTTGTTTCCATGATAGGATTGGAATGGCAAGGCAGAGCAGGGTCACTTGTTTCCATGATAGGATAGGAGTGGCAAGGCAGGGCATTGTCACTTGTTTCCATGATAGGATAGGAATGGCAAGGCAGGGCAGGGTCACTTGTTTCCATGATAGGATTGGAATGGCAAGGCAGGGCAGGGTCACTTGTTTCCATGATAGGATTGGAATGGCAAGGCAGGGCATGGTCACTAGTTACCATGATAGGATAGGAATGGCAAGGCAGGGCATGGTCACTTGTTTCCATGATAGGATTGGAATGGCAAGACGTAGCATGGTCACTTGTTTCCATGATAGGATAGGAATGGCAAGGCAGGGCATGGTCACTTGTTTCCATGATAGGATAGGAATGGCAAGGCAGGGCAGGGTCACTTGTTTCCATGATAGGATTGGAATGGGAAGGCATAGCATGGTCACTTGTTTCCATGATAGGATAGGAATGGCAAGGCAGGGCATGGTCACTTGTTTCCATGATAGGATTGGAATGGCAAGGCAGAGCAGGTTCACTTGTTTCCATGATAGAAAAGGAATGGCAAGGCAGAGCAGGGTCACTTGTTTCCATGATAGGATAGGAATGGCAAGGCAGGGCAGGGTCACTTGTTTCCATGATAGGATAGGAATGGCAAGGCAGGGCATGGTCACTTGTTTCCATGATAGGATTGGAATGGGAAGGCAGAGCATGGTCACTTGTTTCCATGATAGGATAGGAATGGCAAGGCAGGGCATGGTTACTTGTTTCCATGATAGGATTGGAATGGCAAGGCAAGGCAGGGTCACTTGTTTCCATGATAGAAAAGGAATGGCAAGGCAGAGCAGGGTCACTTGTTTCCATGATAGAAAATGAATGGCAAGGCAGAGCAGGGTCACTTGTTTCCATGATAGGATTGGAATGGCAAGGCAGAGCAGGGTCACTTGTTTCCATGATAGGATTGGAATGGCAAAGCAGGGCAGGGTCACTTGTTTCCATGATAGAAAAGGAATGGCAAGGCAGGGCATGGTCACTTGTTTCCATGATAGGATTGGAATGGGAAGGCAGAGCATGGTCACTTGTTTCCATGATAGGATAGGAATGGCAAGGCAGGGCATGGTTACTTGTTTCCATGATAGGATTGGAATGGCAAGGCAGGGTCACTTGTTTCCATGATAGAAAAGGAATGGCAAGGCAGAGCAGGGTCACTTGTTTCCATGATAGAAAATGAATGGCAAGGCAGAGCAGGGTCACTTGTTTCCATGATAGGATTGGAATGGCAAGGCAGAGCAGGGTCACTTGTTTCCATGATAGGATTGGAATGGCAAAGCAGGGCAGGGTCACTTGTTTCCATGATAGAAAAGGAATGGCAAGGCAGAGCAGGGTCACTTGTTTCCATGATAGAAAACGAATGGAAAGGCATAGCATGGTCACTTGTTTCCATGATAGGATAGGAATGGCAAGGCAGGGCAGGGTCACTTGTTTCCATGATAGGATTGGAATGGCAAGGCTGTCCAGGGTCACTTGTTTCCATGATAGGATTGGAATGGCAAGGCAGTCCAGGGTCACTTGTTTCCATGATAGGATTGGAATGGCAAGGCAGGGCAGGTTCACTTGTTTCCATGATAGGATAGGAATGGCAAGGCAGGGCAGGGTCACACAATTAAAATCCAATAATAGTGTAAAGGCATCAGATGTTTACATTTGTATACCCATAGTGTTTAAATAAGAAGCAAATTTATAAATAAATCCAGTGTGTGTAGCAATACGGCATCCAGTGAAATGTGGTACATGTGATGTCACCTAAGTATGGCGTAAGAGTTCAGTCGGTTTTGGTTTTTCACCCTTTACCTTACACATATGTCCACTACAATGAAAGCAGAGATGTATAGTTTTTGAAGATGAATTTTATCTAACACAAAATTTATGTTCCCCAGTTTACACCAGTTCTCATAATCTAAAAAATGTGAATACTTTTCTGAAGCATTGTATCCCGTGATGCTTTTAGCGCTTTCATTTCTTTTACATAATCGATCCTTTTTGAAGACTATCAATCCCATTATGGGAATGTTGCATACAAATTGTAAAAATTTAAAACCCAGTCGGGAAGGGGGTTACATACAAAGTATGGAACTTTATTACCCAGTATAGGAAAGGGTTACATACAAATTGTGGAACTTGATTACACAGTCTAGAAGGGGGTTACATGCAAATTATGAAACTTTATTACGCAGTACAGGAAAAGGTTACATACAAAGTATGAAACTTTATTATCCAGTAGAGGAACCGGTTACATACCAATTCTGAAACTTGATTTCCCAGTAGAGGAATGGGTTATCTACAAATTGTGAAACTTGATTATCAAGTAGAGGAATGGGTTACATACTATTTGTGAAACTTGATTACCAAGTAGAGGAATGGGTTACATACAAATTGTGAAACTTGATTATCCAGTAGAGGAATGGGTTACATACTATTTGTGAAACATTACTTCCCAGTACAGCAATGGGTTACATACCAATTGCGAATCTTTATTACTCATTTGAGGAAAGGATTTCATACAAATTTTGAACCTGTCAGACTCAGAAGTGAATTACAGTCAAATTGTCATCAAACTTCTATTATGATTAGATGATGGTGCGAGCTTTAGGTCATATACAGTATAAATAGTCTGTATCTCTTTATACATTTTTACTTCATATGATGTTAAAATAAAGTACCGACTATGTCATGTTTTATATGGACTACAATTAAATACTCATGGCTGACATAGTTATTTGTAATATTGGGTCCAACCGTCTTTGAAAATGATGATATACTAATAAATATTCCAAGACTGTAAAATGATGATATACTAATAAATATTCCAAGACTGCAAAATGATGATATAATAATAAATATTCCAAGACTGCAAAATGATGATATAATAATAAATATTCCAAGACTGTAAAATGTCCTTTTATATGACAATGTTATATTTTGTTCTCTTTCTCCAATATATTGTTGGTTACTGGGCTTTGATGTTCTTTTTTGGGGGGAAGGTCTAGAGTCAGTGAATTTCATCATAGGGAACAGGGCTAGAGCTTATTTTCTTATATTTCAGAAGGCTTGAGTCTGTGACTCCTATTTCAAGGGCGGAGCTATAGTTCCCTTGACTCTTGCATCTCAACAGTTGTTTGAGTTGGATTTGTTTTCTCTGTGGTTCTACCCCAGACATCTGGGGTCTTTATCTACTAACAAAAATGTGATGTCTTTTCAGAATCAAAGATGGGAAGACAAAGTTCCAACAATGTAACAAGTGCATACATGCAATAAATTGTTGGTAGAAACTGAGTTCACATCTGCTCAGCTGGTGCAATGATGCTTTAATATGACCTTGACCTTAATTGTAAGTGTTATATGCAAGACACCTGCAAGTTCATGTCTGTGAGTTGCTCTAAATAATATGGAAGTTTAGACTGAGACACAAGAATAGGACAGACGAAAGGATAAACACAAAGCCCCACACAGGCAAAGAGAGACAAACACAGACACAGACACACACAGACACAGACAAACACAGACAAACACAGACACAGACAAACATAGACAAACACAGACATAAACAAACACAGTCAAACACAGACACACACAAACACAGACACACACAAACACAGACAGACACACACAAACACAGACACATACAAACACAGACACAGACAGCATGTCTGCTATATACCACCAATCTGAAGCAGGAGAAATAATCATTACATTTATATATGAAGCCATATGATAAACATCTGCATATGCATGTATTCGTCATAATTGCCTGAACATTTCCTTTTTTTGCAGTTGTGAGTCGACAATCACTGTCACTATCACATGTGAACGCTTGTGAACCAATCCTCCAACTATTCAATTGCTCCCATTATGCATCGGCACTCAGCAGTGTTGATCAAAGCATAAGCTGTCTGGTTAGACATGTCTCTATGGGTGTTGAATTTTTGCTTTTAATGCCCAACTAGATTATGCTGCTATTATCTAAGCTGGGTTTTAATTCCGATTTTATGAGAAATTCCCAGCTCTCAAGTTGATGACTTGCTTTTAATTTCACACCAGTGGCACCCATTTCAGGAAGTTGGTTTCCTCTCTGTATTTATGTGTATTGAGTGGAAAACAGATGTATCTGGTACACAAGACAATGGAGTTACAGTAGTTTTGGGCTGAAGTGATGTCTGAGGAATTAATATTTTGAAGCGCCTGATTGGACATCAATACAATGGGCATATGATTGTTAGACAGTTAAATACTGTAAGGGTTGCTGATATCCTTCAACCAGAGACTGGTGATAAAAATAAAGTTCCCATTTAAAAACTGTCCTGGGTTAAAATATGTAAATCTGCTAGAAATGAGGATGTGGCAAGAATAAAGTTATAGGTGTTGAAGGTCTGGCAGGGAGAATCCCTGTCTTGCAATAGGGTAATGGTGGTGGAAATTGGCGGGTAAAGTATACAAGTGGGCTTTCTTGTCAAACAAGATTCAAACTCACAAAGTTAAGTACATTGGGACCAAGTATACAAGAAAGATATAAACCCACTTATTAAGGTACATGGGGATAAATTATACCAGAAAGATATGATGAACCCACTAAGTTAGGTACATGGGGATAAATTATACCAGAAAGATATAAACCCACTAAGTTAGGTACATGGGGATAAATTATACTAGATAGATATAAAACCACTAAGTAGGTACATGGGGATAAATTATACCAGAAAGATATAAACCCACTAAGTAGGTACATGGGGATAAAGTATACCAGAAAGATATAAACCCACTAAGTTAGGTACATGGGGATAAAGTATACCAGACAGATTTAAACCCACTTAGTTAGGTACATGGGGATAAGTTATACTAGAAAGATATAAAACCACTAAGTAGGTACATGGGGATAAAGTATACCAGAAAGATATAAACCCACTAAGTTAGGTACATGGGGATAAAGTATACCAGAAACATGAAACCTCTAAGTAGATACATGGGGATAAATTATACAGAAAAGGCTTAAACCCACACGGGGATAAAGTATGCGAGAAAGATTTAAACCCACTACATTAGGTACCAGAAACATATGAACTCACTAAGTAGGTACATGGGGATGAAGTTTACAAATTGATTTTTTTGTCAAGGAACATTAAAATCCACTAAGTTATGTACATTGGGATAAAGTATACTATGTAGTTTTAGTTTTCTTAATGATTCCACAGAGGTAAAATTTAAATGTTTGGATAGAACCAGTGATGCACCACAGTTTAGTTGGAAGATCTCGTCACATGAAAGTTGTCATTTAGACAGGGTTGATTGACAAAGAGTTACAATGTCAGTTACTCTAATTGCTCTGTTACAGGAGCCCTTTGAAGAAACCTAATAAAAATACGAGCTGTTCAAAAAGTTCCTAGATATGCTTGTCAGAGTTCAATTATTTAGTTAAATTATGTAAAAGATAATTGCATGCCATATCCCCATATAGTTTATGTAGATTTAAAGGCTCTTCAGTATTGCAAAATCGGCATTTTCAGTTGAATGATTTATATAACTATCATGTCTAATGTCTTGTAATGTCATGTATGACCTATTTAGCTCAGGAAAAAACTATGATCTATGGTGTAATCTATGATAATTGCTTTGGCTGTTTGTCATTTTGAGATTGGCCATTATCAATCAAGACAGCCCGCAGCATGTCTGTGATAAATTATCCAAGCTATTATGTAAGACTTGTACATGTATGTGGTGAAACAATTGTATACATGTATCGGGGGAAAATATGTGAAACTAAAACAAACATTTATTCAAGGCAACTGTAAAATAAAAGTGTCTAAGACAATAGTGAAACAGTATCATACATGTATATGAGACCATCTTGAAGCAATAACTTGCATATATCTGAGACTATCTTGAAGCAATAGCTTACATGTATCTGAGACAATCTTAAAGCAATAATGTCCATGTATCTGAGACCATCTTGAGGCAATAGCTTACATGTATCTGAGACAATCTTAAAGCAATAATGTCCATGTATCTGAGACCATCTTGAGGCAATAGCACACCTCTATCTGAGGTATTATTGAAGCAGTAGCAAACATGTATCTGACACAGTTTTGAAGGAATAGCATCCATATGACGGAGACACTCTTGAGGCAATAACATACATGTATCTTGAAGCAATAATATACGTGTATCTAAGACAGTCCTGAAGCTATAGCATACATGTATCTGACACAGCCTTGAAGCAATAGCATACATGTATCTTAAAGCGATAGTATACATGTACCTGAGACCATCTTGAAGCAATAGCATACGTGTATCTAAGACAGTCCTGAAGCTATAGCATACATGTATCTGACACAGTCTTGAAGCAATAGCATACATGTATCTTGAAGCAATAGTATACATGTACCTGAGACCATCTTGAAGCAATAGCATACAAGCATCTGTGACCATCTTGCAGTAATAGCATACATGTATCTGACACAGTCTTGAAGCAATAGCATACATCTATCTGAGACAATCTTGAAGCAATAGCATAATGTATCTGAGACCATCTTGAAGCAATAGCCTACATGTATCTGTGACCATCTTGCAGCAATAGCATACGTGTATCTGAGACAATATCAGACTAATATCAAAAGCAATCTTGAAACCAGTAGCATACAAAAAATGTAAACCTCCTTTAGATTTATTCTTAACCCTTTAAAAATGTATTGCTTGTAGTCTATTCAACTGAATTGTGTGACAGTTTATCTCCAATCACCACTTGTCAATGTTTCATGATGTTACGTAATTTTTAGACACTGTGAATACCAAAGTGCTTGCATTGCTTTCATTTGTGTTTATTATAAAATGACAAGGTTTTCAATAATAAATTGTGTACATAAAACTTTGTGGGGATGCTTACGTATAAACAACTTGTATATCTTACATCTCAAATATTATGGTGTACCTAATAAATAACATGCTTTTAAATTGTGATAATATCAAAGGTTTGTAATTAAATTGAATTTAATTCAATTTAAAATGAAATAACAAAATCATAATTGTTGTCAAGTACTACATTTAAACAGTATTTCTTTTCATCAAACACTAAAGCTAATTCAACAAAAGTGTTCAGAGTCCTTGGACAGCAATCACAATTTAATCAACAAATTTCCATTTGTAACCATTATTGTTTTCTATTGCTGTTAATTGAACTGGTTGTGTTCATTCAGGACTGTGAATTTGCCTGATTCCTGCATAAATACAAAAAAACTGCAACCAAGAAATTTGTTTACAAGAGTCAAAATGATTCTTTAAAAAAGAAAGCTATGTTGCCACATACACGTAGAAAAATTGCTAACTGGGCCAAATTTGGAAACGAAAAGTGAAATTTGTCAATGCTGACCTTCATGGTGCCTTACAATTGTGAATCGAGTAGGTGGCTCCTAGCTGATACAGTCTGATCTGGATGTACACTTTTTGGTCAGGCCTGATAAATCTTTGCCTCACAGGTTCCCGAATAAGGGTTATAATCTTTCCGTGCATAGGACCCTCATTGTATTTCACTGGAGGTGGTTTATTCTGGGAGGGAAAAAATCATTCATGTAATGGCTTGTAATCATTAGAAAGGATGGATTTGAAAATAAAATCAACGCATGTCAGTACATTATGACACCTTAAAGGCATATTAAACCACTGGGCATTCAATGGCTTCTTTGTTATGCTGTGAGAATTGGATTCTATAAAATTACAAAAAAATAGTATTAAAAAAATATTTTGTGTGTGTTTTTTTGTGTGTATCATGTTCTATTTGGAATAATTCCCATTCTTCTGAACAATATTGTGTGTTTCTGAATTATCAACAAAGAGTTCCTTTTTATCTTAATTAGAAAAAATAATTTCAGAGATGGAGATGGTGACTTTAAGCCACATAAAAGTTGAACAAATGAAAAACTAGTTGCACCTTGAACATTTGTGCAATAACTGTAATGCCTGGTGTATTCAAACATTCAAAGGCAAGCACATGGGTTTTGGCATAAACACAGTTATGTTATTTCCCCCCCCTAATTTTCTTTCTGAACCGTCTTTTTTTTAAAGTTAATTTTCTGATAAGATATTTGAGATAAGATATAAATAGTTCTTAAAATACTTAAATTACTTCATAATTACAAGTGTCCTTTAAAATGTATTTTTATAAATCGTATAATTACAGACATATTTTATATTTTATGACCGTCACTGAATCTCTTCTAAAAATATTGTTGTTTTTTATAGTCGCTGGTCATATTTATATTATTTACTGCTCAATTTTTATATTTGCTCAATTACCTTGTTTTAGCACAATGATGACATTGTTATGTAGAGACTTAATATATACAGTCTTTTGTTTTGTTTTTAAAATACATCTCAGTGACCGTTATGTGATCATTATAGCGACATCTAGCTATTTTGATAGAGAAAGACCACAAACAAATATCTGGGTAGAACCACCGGCGCACCACAGGTCAGCTGGAAGACCCTTCCACATTTAGTCCTTCGCTCCGAATGGGACTCGAACCCTACCCGACTCTACCACAACACCACGGGCGCCCCTTTTATTGACAGTTATTTAATGAATAGAGTTCTTAACACTTGTATTATTTCTTCAAAATTCTAACTTCCTGGTTAGAACCAGAAATCTGATGGCAACTACTGAAAGCAATGTGCAGTTAAATAGCCTTGCCCAAAGACTATCATCTTGTGGTTGGTTTAGTAGACAAACCTTGCCCAAAGACTCATCTTGTGGTTGGTATAGTAGACAAACCTTGCCCAAAGACTATCATCTTGTGATTGGTATAGTAGACAAACCTTGCCCAAAGACAATCATCTTGTGGTTGGTATAGTAGACAAACCTTGCCCAAAGACAATCATCTTGTGGTTGGTATAGTAGACAAACCTTGCCCAAAGACAATCATCTTGTGGTTGGTAAAGTAGACAAACATTGCCCAAAGACTATCATCTTGTGGTTGGTATAGTAGACAAACCTTGCCCAAAGACTCATCTTGTGGTTGGTATAGTAGACAAACCTTGCCCAAAGACAATCATCTTGTGGTGGTATAGTAGACAAACCTTGCCCAAAGACAATCATCTTGTGGTTGGTATAGTAGACAAACCTTGCTCAAAGACTCATCTTGTGGTTGGTATAGTAGACAAACCTTGCCCAAAGACTCATCTTGTGGTTGGTATAGTAGACAAACCTTGCCCAAAGACTATCATCTTGTGATTGGTACAGTAGACAAACCTTGCCCAAAGACAATCATCTTGTGGTTGGTATAGTAGACAAACCTTGCCCAAAGACAATCATCTTGTGGTTGGTATAGTAGACAAACCTTGCCCAAAGACAATCATCTTGTGGTTGGTATAGTAGACAAACCTTGCCCAAAGACTATCATCTTATGGTTGGTATAGTAGACAAACCTTGCCCAAAGACAATCATCTTGTGGTTGGTATAGTAGACAAACCTTGCCCAAAGACTATCATCTTGTAGTTGGTATAGTAGACAAACCTTGCCCAAAGACTATCATCTTGTTGTTGGTATAGTAGACAAATCTTGCCCAAAGACTCATCTTGTGGTTGGTATAGTAGACAAACCTTGCCCAAAGACTATCATCTTGTGATTGGTATAGTAGACAAACCTTGCCCAAAGACTATCATCTTGTAGTTGGTATAGTAGACAAATCTTGCCCAAAGACTCATCTTGTGGTTGGTATAGTAGACAAACCTTGCCCAAAGACTATCATCTTGTGATTGGTATAGTAGACAAACCTTGCCCAAAGACATTCATCTTGTGGTTGGTATAGTAGACAAACCTTGCCCAAAGACAATCATCTTGTGGTTGGTATAGTAGACAAACCTTGCCCAAAGACAATCATCTTGTGGTTGGTATAGTAGACAAACCTTGCCCAAAGACTATCATCTTATGGTTGGTATAGTAGACAAACCTTGCCCAAAGACAATCATCTTGTGGTTGGTATAGTAGACAAACCTTGCCCAAAGACAATCATCTTGTGGTTGGTATAGTAGACAAACCTTGCCCAAAGACAATCATCTTGTGGTTGGTACAGTAGACAAACCTTGCCCAAAGACAATCATCTTGTGGTTGGTACAGTAGACAAACCTTGCCCAAAGACAATCATCTTGTGGTTGGTATAGTAGACAAACCTTGCCCAAAGACAATCATCTTGTGGTTGGTATAGTAGACAAACCTTGCCCAAAGACAATCATCTTGTGGTTGGTACAGTAGACAAACAGGGAATGATCTAATCTGGGTCTTGTTCACATATTTACAGATTCTATGAAAGTAACTTTAAATCAAGGAAATCTGCTGTCTGGTAGGATGCCGAGGCCAAACATGCAAAGATTATCCATCTTTCATGTGGTCTCCATAAAGATGTGGCTTGAAACTTTGTCAATATTTATTTCTAATCCATATGATAAATGACTACCATAGTTTTATGTTAGGATGATTCCGATGATTTCTACCGTGGCTATGTGTTGAGGTTATTTCTCTATGCATCAATACCAGACACTTTCTCTGAAGCAGCCCATGTATAGAAACTTTGTGCAATTTGTTTTGAGGCATCTTCTGTCCCTAGTCAGAATAATGCCATGATTTATTAACACTTCGTCATGAATGCTAAAAACTTTTTTTCTTTCTCGATTCTCATTCATTCCAGATTTGCTACACTTCTCGCCCAAGGACTTTGTGTTGTTTAAAGTGCTCACTGTTCTAAATATAAAAGTTGCAACAGAGAAAATTTTATTTGTTTGCTCTTGTGCCACATTATTCAGGCTTAGGCTTATAGTGTCTGTCTAGGTCAGCCATGCTGGTAAATGACGGATCAGGAGCTACAGTAGTGGCTGTTTAGTGTTTATCAGTGTTTATTGGAGCCGCTGTTGAGAGTGGTGCCTCTTATGGAATGCATTTTTTTTATGGGGACTAGAGTGTTGCAGTCAATAACACGATGTTGGAGGTGTTCCGTAAGACACTTTTTTAGAGAAAAGAACAAAGTGTTCCATTTTTTTAACAGGGTAGCTTGCAACAATAAAGTCTAGCTTGCAATTATAAAAAGTAGCATAAAAATGTAGCCATTTGGCATAGTTTTGTTTAAGAAAAGAAACCGAGTATACCAGTGTAAGAAATGCAGCTTGTAAATACAGATGTAGCAGAGAACAAGGAAAACAAAGAAAGTAGCAAAAATACTCCACTTCCCATCAGAGTTATAGTTTGTTTCTGTCAAATGTTTATGTTATTAATCAACAGAGTAAGAGTGTGTTTTGTTCCCAGGATAGTCCTCTTTTTGTTTAAAGTGCATGCTCTCTACGGCGCCTTAGATGATCGACTCACATCCTGGCTCTTTTCTTTCTTTAATTTTTGAATGAATTTATCTGCAAATTTTGAAAAAAATAGTGTTTTTATTAGCTCACCTTGAGCACGTTGTGCTCAAGGGGAGCTTTTGCGATACCGCTTCGTCCGTAGTCCGGCGTCAATATTTTATCTTGTGAACACACTACAGGCCACAGTTTTTATCCAATCTTCATCAAACTTTGTCAGAATGTTTGTCTGCTTGAAATCTTGGATGAGTTCATTATTGGGTCACATTGGGGTCAAAAAGTAGGTCACTCGGTCAAATTTAGGAAAAATTTGTGAACACACTAGAGACCACATTTATAGCCCAATCTTCACCAAACTTGGTCAGAATGTTTGTCTGCATTAAATCTTGGATGACTGTATTATTGGGTGAAGTGGGGTCAAAAAGTAGGTCACTAGGTCAAATCTAAGAAAACCCTTGTGAAAACTCTTAGAGGCCACATTAATGGCCCAATCTTCACTTAACTTGGCCAGAATGTTTGCCAGTATGGAATCTTACATAAGTTTTGAAGTGGGTCATGTGGATTTAGTAGGTTACTTGGTAAAATTCTAGAAAATGTTATAATCCCAGTGGCCATAATAATGGTCCAAAGATTTCTAAAGTAAATAACTCTTAATTACTTGATACCAGATTTTAGCCTACTAAAGCCTGTGTCATCAGGTGAGCGATTAAGGGCCATCATGGCCCTCTTGTTTAATTTAGCTTTAAAGGGGTTAAAGGGTTTCTTGTTTTTTTCTTGCTCGAGAAACTTTTCTATATCATGTTTTTTAACCTCAACATTTTTTCTATCCATCAGCCCTCCACTTTTCCACTTTTCACCAGCAGTAGCAAAGGTTAATTTCAGATTTCACCAAGATTGCAATTTTCTAGGTTCACTCAGAAGCATTGTTGTATATTGATGTATAACCAAAAGTTTCTGTATGTGTTTCTTAATCTTGCAGCCAAAAGTATAGCTTTATTTATTTGAATATTGAAAACTTGGTAAAGTCTTGAATTTACTTTGGTTGCTGCTGTTGAAAAGGAAAGAAAAAACTTTGAGATTGAATAAAACATCAACCTTGATGATTTTACAAGACTCTGAAAATTCTAGAAGTAAAGAAATTAAATTAAGTTTAGAAACTGTACTGTTTAACATTAGTATGGAAACAAGACACTTAAAAATGTAGACAAATTGGTACAAACACATTTAATGTCCTGAGGACCATTCAAAGACCACATGTACCCAGAAATTGAACAAGTCATGAAATGTAGCTCCTTAATTGTTCTACACTAGTAGGAAAATAGGAGACTACTATGAAAAATCTAGAAATAAAATAAGAAATAAACTGTAGCATGTAAACTTATCTGCACAACTGTACAACATTAATAAGGCCATGGATATTCCAGCAAGTTTGTCAATAAAACAGAATGCTACCCATGTGTTGCCATAAAATTTTGAATGTCTTCTTGGTCAGTCTGTTAATACTTTGTTTCTCTTAATGTTGCTGCTAATGCTGTTGCTTTTTCTGCTGTTGCTGCTGCTGCAAATGCTGTTGCTACTTCTGCTCATTTTGTTTCTTCTTCTGATATTGCTGCTACTTTAGCTTGTGTTGTTGCTGCTGCTAGTATTGCCGCTACTTCTTCTGATGTTGCTG
Source organism: Sinonovacula constricta (assembly GCA_007844125.1). NCBI lineage: Eukaryota > Metazoa > Mollusca > Bivalvia > Cardiida > Solecurtidae > Sinonovacula > Sinonovacula constricta. The sequence goes on along the minus strand of CM017562.1, from coordinate 2,629,450 downwards.
CTACTTTAGCTGATGTTGTTGCTGCTGCTAGTATTGCTGCTACTTCTGCTTATGTTGCTGCTGTTGCATAGTATTGCTTCTGCTGTTGTTGATGTTACATCTCTGGCTGCTAATATTGCTGCTACTATTGCTTTTGCTGTTGTTGATGTTACATCTGTTGCTGCTAATATTGCTGCTACTATTGCTTTTGGTGATGTTACTTCTTACGTTGTTGCTACATCTGTTGCAGCAGCTGCTGCTGGTTTTGCTATTACTGTTACTGAATCTGCTGTAGCTGCTGTTGTTAGTATTGCTGCTGCAACTTATGTCTTTCTTAATTACAACAAAACATTTCCATAGATAACTATAGTAACAAAATGATCCATAGTCAAGATGCTTCTCTTAAAACCTTTTGTCATTTTTGATCGAATTTGTTCATTGAAGTGACAGTACAACAGATGTTCTTATATCAACGTCAACTGAAATTGCACATTCCTAGATGAAATTTTCAAATCTAGTAGTAGTCCTATTCAATGCCCAGTAAACAGTGTTGCCTTGGAAAAAAGGTGTTTATTCATTAGCTGGTTTTATCATGCTGGTTAGTGCAATGTAGTAATGTGGAAATTAATAATTACATATTTAATTAAACAGGTTATTGCTCCTTGTTTCCAATTAACTATCAGTTTCTTGCAATTAATAAGGTCCCCTGTGGAGTAAAATACCTAACTGACAACTCCTCTGCCTGCTCAGTCTGGGTATGAGACCCACTCAAACGTTTTCAAGGTGGTATCGGACAGTTTGCCTTCATCAGATGCATGTTTTTTCACTGTTTTTTTTTTTTTTTTTGTGGGGGTGGTAGGGTTATGCGTAATTTCTGCATAAACTCGTACTTAAGACTTAGTAAAGATGATTTAAACATGACCTATATTGTTAGACAGGACATATTGTGACAAAAATCATCCTCATTGTTTGCCCTTTCCAAATCTAAAAATAAGCACAATAGTGATTTCTGCTAAAAACAGACATTGACGTCAGAGCGGGATAACGGGATGATAATGTAACATGATCTCAAAATTCGATGTTACATGTTTTTTTTAGCTTAAACATAGCTAACTCTGCAGCATAGCTCAGATAGGGAATACCTGTGTGCAGTGACGAATGGGGATTTATGCTTCCCTGTTTACAAAGATATAGGGCATCAATGAACAGCACTTGTTAGACCTTTTCAGATAACAATGAATTATTTGGATATTGGAGAAAAAGACAGTTTGGTCCACACTTTAGGATACCACCTTTCATGTGTTGGAGGGCCTTTCTGTTAAGCTGCAGTGTCAATGGTTCTACCCACCAAAATTTATGGAGTCTCCTCCATAAAAATAGCCGAAATAGCTGTAATGTCCACAATGTTGTGTTGCTGCTATGTTGTTTTTTTTTGTTTTTTTTCAAACAAAACACAGATTCATAGTACAGTAAAAGGATTTTCGTTTATAAATTGGGGATAACTAATGACTATTATAATATTGTTTAAGCTTGTGACAATTTTTAAAATAGGCATAGAAAGAAACCTCAAATTCTATAAGGTCTAACATTAGCTCATAAAACATCAATTGAGAGGAAAGAATGTTACATTTCTGGACAAATAACTTGGGCCCACTTTAAACATAATAAGGACACAGTTGACACAGGATTTTATTTGTGTATATTCTTCATTTTGTGTCACTTACAATCCAGTTGAGCAATGAGGTTCTGGGAAATTAGGGTCGGGTGTTTGACTTGTAATCTGGTAAAAAAGTATTAAGATGTCGCTAGGACTTCTCACTAAATACGGTACCAGGTGTCAGTGAACTTGGTGGCAGCGAAATGTCACTAATTTATCTGGCTATAAGGTTTGACATTCAGGAACAGGGTCAATAAATGTCTAGCTTGTGTTGAATTGTTTGTAGACAAACCAGTAATACTTAGATGTGTAGATGTCCACAGAATGTTGCTGATTCTGTTGCTGCTTATGATTCTGTTGTTGTTGTTGCTGCTACAGATGTTTATAGCTGTTGATAAGATTGATGCTTGAAAACAGTCGCAACTGAATTCCAACTGAAAATACTTTTAACAGACTTATTGCTGTTTTTATACTAATGATTTATGATAGTATGCTTGGTATTTTTTTATTTGGAAAGAAAGCATTGGAAAGAATGTGATGTTATATTTGTGAACTGTTTTAAAGATTTTTCAGCAAATGCAAAAAATATACAAAAAAGAATGTCTAATGCTGGGTTAACCACATAAAATGTTTCAAATCTATTACCTTCACAAAAAACAACAACATTAAGTGGTCTTTCTTTGGCATAATGGTTCATTCATTGGCAATAATTCAAACAAAGATTCTTTATATCATAAAGAAAATCTTGAACAAATGTAATGTTACCATGGTGAAATCGTTCTAGTTTCTGATAAATTGCATAAAAATCATAGAAATATTGGTACACATGGTAGCAGAGAAATGAGACATTGATTTATCCTGCCATCCTGCCATCCTGATCCTGCAAAAAGATCAAGAATTGTCTTGACTTGTGCTAAGGATGTGCATGAAGATAAAAGGACAATTCATGATATAAATAATGTAATTTTGTATATATGCTCATAGAAATGCTTTGATGTGCAGCAGGACCTAGTAGTGCTTTCGGTAGAGCTCCATCACATACCAAAGTCTTAAAAAAATGTATTGTTCCTTTGATAATACTCAAGCAAATATAAGGGTAACTGAAATACTGTTGGTGAGACAATAAACCCAATAAACAATTTGATGTGCACATGTATGTCTGTCTATAGATGCACACATAATGACTTTTATGTAGATGTGCACATTATTACTATTCATCATATAGATGTGCACAGAAGTACTATTACAAAAAAAATGTTTTTCATATAAATGTACACAGAAAAACTTTTTTTCACATAGATCTTTGTAAAGATGCAGAAAGCAAAATATTTATAATTTTTTTTTCTCTCCTAACCTCTGCTGTAACTAATTAATGGTATACAGCAAGTTAATAATTATCAGATTCTTAATCATAAATCTTTATACGCCCTTTGTTTTCTGATTATCATGTGTGCTACTGACAATAAACCTGCATTTTAGGTGCTTTGATTGGTCTGTCATGACATGGCAGTGGAAAGGCATACATGTGATCTTTCTCTGAAGTCAAAGTGGGAGATTTGCTATTTTCATATAAACAAAGAAGGAAGATACCTGCTTTCAAGTAGGGAGATTTCTGAAATTGTAAATCAACCCTCATTATCAATGAATTTTGTACCTTAAAAGAGGAAGTCCCCTCCAAAAGTGGGAGAGTTCACATGTATGAAAAGGATGCCACTTGATGCTAATCTCAGCATCCTTAAGATTTAGTGTCCTTAGGATTTAGTGTCCCTAAGATTTAGTGTCCTTAAGATAAAGTGTCCCAAAGATTTAGTGTCGTTAAGACTAAGTGTCCTTAAGATTTAGTGTCCCTAAGATTTAGTGTCCTTAAGATTAAGTGTCCCTAAGATTAAGGGTCCTTAAGATTTAGTGTCCCTAAGATTTAGTGTCCTTAAGATTAAGTGTCCCAAAGATTTAGTGTCCTTAAGATTTAGTGTCCCTAAGATTAAGGGTCCTTAAGATTTAGTGTCCCTAAGATTTAGTGTCCTTAAGATTTAGTATCCTTAAGATTTAGTGTCCTTAAGATTTAGTGTCCCTTAGATTAAGTGTCCCTAACATTTAGTGTCCCTAACATTTAGTGTCCCTAACATTTAGTGTCCTTAAGATTTAGAACTTACAAATGATCTTCACATTTCAGCAAGACAAATGTTTAAATTTTACATGATTGCAAAATATACAACCATTTCAAACTATGAACTAGAAAAAATGTAAACAGTAAACTGTCAATATTTACTTTTCCTAAAATTGATCAAAATTTGCCAAAATATCACTTATGACCTAAATAGTTTCTAATGATGTTTTTCATGTTTTGTGTTTAATATATAATAATTTTATATAATAATTTTTCTATATGATAAGTTTAATATAAATATCCCTTTGTTTAGCCATACTAGATTCCCGAGAAAGAATTGGCAAAAGAATCATAGCAAGTTTAAATTTTTTTGCAGTTTCTACAACATTAATTCAGAAAATGCACAAACTATAAAAAAAGCATGAATTGATACAAATATACTGCATACTAATTTCTAAGCTGTTTGCTGCATTCAAAAGCAAGACTTGAATATGTGGCAAATTAGTGCAGATCCTGATCAGGATCAACTCTCTATACCTTTACCTTGTTAGTTTATCCTTTGCAGGCTAAGAGTTAAGATTCACTGCTCTGAATTTCACATTCCGTCATACAGAATTGAGTACATGCCAGCAAATCAATGCCAGAAAAGGAAATGCCAGGAAAAAATATGATATTGGTTTCATATGAAAAATAGTCTTAATGTGCCATCATAAAACACAACTGGTTAAATTAGTGCCAACTATACTGTTTACTGTCAGCATTATCTGTATACGGTGACCTATATCTGAGATATTTAAGATATTCAAGCTCTAAAACGTTTCCACTTTATTGAGTGATAGATTATGGATGTTGTTAGATGATAGAAATTAAATCCAAACTAATATGAGATGAGTAATTTCTCCAGTCAGTTTGGGGAAAAAATGGGAAAAGCATCACTTTGACTTTGTACAAGTATTATTTAAGATATTGGAAAAAAATTAAATAATATGAAATACATCCATCAAAATAAACAATTATAATATGGTTTAGTAGCTGTACTCCCTTCTGACATTTAAATAAAACCTAAATGTCACACCATTATCTTCAACCTTCTTTCAACATCTTGCCCTTTAAGAAAACTATACTGTGTAGGCAGTGAGAACAAATTTATTTGTTAAATGTAAGTGGCGTTCATGAACATTAAAAATGCATCGACTACGCATCTTCCATCCGAAATACACTCTAGGGAATTTTCCTGTAGGTGGCACTACCAGTAGACACAGTTAGAGGCTATAGTGGTGTGGGAGGCAGTCATTTTTGTCACCTCGTGAATCAATTCTAGTGAATAAATGTCTCCTAACACCTCCCCCGACTTTCATCGTGTCCCCTCTAAAAATGGAACATAATGTCTCCGACTGCTGTGTGAACCTAGTGCTGTTTGGGAAGAAATGAGAGAAATGAAGAATTGATACTGCCACAATGTTGGAATCTTTACCTGATGTTATGTCCCAACAGTAACCAGATCCTTCCTTTATTTACCCAGCAATAATGCAACTAAAATAAATAAGATGCTTTAATTTATTTTATTTTTTTCCTGTGAACTTAACCTATTATATAAACAAGACAAAAACATAGTCCTAAATCAATAACAAGGACAATGTATCCTTCCATAAAAAATAGTTCTAACAGATAATAAGCTCAGTGAATCCCTGCAAAAAAAATGTCCTAAATCACTAAGAAGGATGATATAATTATATCCTTGCATAAAAAGCAGTCTTAAATCAATAATAAGGACAGTGTATTGTTGCATGAAGGTCTGGATTAGGGTGACTCCTCTGGCGCAGTAGAAAAGATGCCACCTGGCTTCTTGGCCTCTTACCATGTGGATTCAAACCACAGCTGCCCTTCCATGCACTAGTGGTTCTACTCAAACATTTGTCCGATGTCTTTCTGCAGCAAAATGTCTGGACATTGTTTTTTTTTACAAAAATTGTGTCATTGCTATTTACATGCAGTTCTAAAACAAAACAAAAACAAACTAGTAAACAAACAGTAACAAATACATGATGACTCATTTTAAATGAGAGGCAAAACTTTCCTTCTTAACAAAAATGCAATAACATACATCTCTTTGATAAACATTAAATAACATTATGACACATTAACTAACACTACACTATGTGCAACAATTAATTGTCTTGTTATAATTAATGGTAAGAAAGATTATTAAATTCTCTTAACAAAAAAGAATAGCGTCTTTTTCCTTCACTAGTAAAAAAAAATGAGAAACCTAGTTAGAATGATCTTCCCTTGATTTTTTGATAGATACATCATCAATAAATTCTGAAGCAGCATACATTGTGTTGTCCACATTTCACAAGTATCTGTCAAATTATGGTGTGCCAGTAATAATAATATTGCATCCAAATAATTCTGCCCCTGGGTCCAGTGATGATTTAAATTCTGAGAGAACCGCACATAACCGTCTCAAACTCCATCATTTCTGTTTTAAATTGTCTCTGTCAGAAACAGTCACTGTACTCTGGAACACTAAGCTAATACATAGATGATGTATTTATACACTGGCTTGAAGGAATTGTGTCACAGTTTCTATAGAAATGCAACATAATAGATGAATATGATTCCAGAATATGATGACCATAGATTCTGGTTTCTTCCCCGCAAGCATTTAGCTTTATTTAGGTTGGCACAGTTGTTATACGAGATATATTTTGCTGCTTGTTTATGCAGTATTGAGGAAAGTACAAACAGGGCAGTGTGCTCTACTAAAGGTAAAGGACACAGGTACTTACCCATGCTATGATTTCTTACCACATTTTCTTTCCTGCCAATGGTTATGGATTCTAGTTTTGGCATTTATCTGGCTATCTTTTTTGTTGCTTTTTCTGTCTGAATGTCAAGCAAGAGCCATTTCTCAGAAAGAATTCAGTTGACCTCATACAATAATAGAAAATTTGAAAGAAAAAATGCACTTGCACTGTTCATTTGGAACAAAGGTCAAGGTGACACTAATTTCAGGTGTAATTTGGCAGGATAGTGACATTTGTTTGACTAATAAGTTATTATAAAGCTTAATCTCTTTCCTGACTCAATAGTTGCTAGTTAAATAGTATAAAATATTTTTTATGTTAATATAATTAGTTGTGTTACTAGTTTTTATTTTCATGGCATTGTATCACAAAAGTGTTCATATAAAACTTACCTTTTTAACTTTTGTCTTGTTTTGCTTTCAGATTTGTTCTAACTTTTACATTTGGCTTGCATGTGAATACCTTTGGCCTGTGCCTCCCCATGCCAATAGGAGTCTGTTATATGTCTTTATTTGTAAAGACATCAGTCGGAGGATTTTCTTCCACCGACAAAAGTTGGACGTTTGCCGACCATTGTTGCATCAAAGGCTCAGAACCATTTGTATATGGTCCTTTCAAATAACAATGACAACTTTTTTATTCAGTGGTATCAATGTGTCACCACTACAAGACTAAAGGAATAATAGTCTGTGTGAAAGCACTCAAAGGATTATGGGTATTAGAGCCGTGACATCTCTTATTTTCATAACCATTATCAGGCAGTTTAGCTGACATAGTTTGAATATATATGTGTCACTTCTATTTCCCTAGCAACCTTTCATATCAAATTATCTGTCCATTCCAAAGTTCTTTGAGAGTGAAAGTAGGCTTTAAAACATTTTTAATGTTGTCGTAATATTTTAATATAATCAACAAATGACTATTTTTATGTGTTATATATTATTGAACACTCTACTAAATACAAATAAGTGTTTCATGAAAAAGTAATAATAGGCCTATTTGTATGTAAATATACGATTTTATATTAATACATAGAACTATTTGTCAGTGAGGAAGCACAAATCCACAGAATTGGATAGGTTCTAAAGTGTCATAGTATAGAGCTGACTTCAATCAAGTGATGTCATTATGTATATTATGCAGTGGTATATTACACGGTACATTTATACATGTATCAATAACCTTAGAGAAACTGTCTATTATTGTTTTCTATATTGGAAAGATACCCTACCTAAAATATTCGTACGGCAGAGACTACCTCAACAACCTTGAAACATTTGAGCTAGAAAATTTGATGATTCCCAATATTCAAATTGACATTCACTTTTTTAACTATCCTGCAATAACCATGTTATATTGAGACAGTTAAATTTTCCACCCTACTGAACTGTAAGAATGATGCTGTAACACGCATGCTGTCTTGAAGTTAGAAACATTAATAAAGGTTTTGAAGTGTTCTAGAAAAAATTTCATCTCATGGCAATAAAAAGTTTAGATCCAAATTTGTCAGCTCCCACTGATAGTTGTCTGATCAGGATCTGCACTATGTTTTTTATTAAGTTGCTTGGATGTCTAATTACATTTGCTTGAAGTTGATTGTACACTGTCCTATTTCTTTTGCATTTAGTTTATTCTTTTTTTTGTCCTTACTTTTCACCCTTCCTTGTCTTCAATATTGATATATATTAACTTTTGTTGATGTTGTTTTTATAATTACATACAATTTTTAAATTTGTTTTACTTAGTTTGTACACATTTTATAATAAGTATAATCACAAGGGTTGAAGAGCTCCTGGCCTAAATTTGTATAAGATAACAATTAAATCCTACTTGCAAAATAAGATATCCCTATAGACTCTACACCACAGGAGGTGCAGATATAAAAATACATTTTGGTACCAAAGATGAAATACACATGAGCAATTATCACTAGTATTTTATAAGTAGGGTTTTGTGTATTGTGTACATCTGAACTATTTATAGCTTGTTCACGGTATGACACCAGGCACATATGGCTACAAGTATGCAGAAGAAACAGCAGTGTACATATTGTCCCCAAAGAATGAAACCAAAAGCATTAAATCTGCAATAGCAATCTTAACATAGTATGGATAACTAAATATTTATTGTAATCTACTATAGTACCCCTATTTACAACATGAAAAAATGTTAAAATCACTATATCACTTTTTATACTCATATTTCAAATCAGAATTTCTAAGGTACATTGTAATTCTGTCCCTGGAACAATCACACCTTGGCGCTTGGAGTTTGAGAAGCATCTGTTGGAAATAAAGATGTCACTCAGGATTCAGTATTATTCTTGTAATAATATTTACATGTCTGTAACATGACATAAATCTAGTTAATATCATGATACCACAACTTTCCCCAAATTTTTAGCAACCACATACGATCTAGAAACAGCAAATTTTCCATGATACTATCCCCCCCACCCCCCACCCCCAACCCACCTAGCGGCCATACCTACACATCATATCATGCCTAGCTAGACACCCTCCGGACACCTATAGTTAACTGTGAATTTCCCAGTTCTATGAAAGTACATTTCACACATCATATCATGCCTAGCTAGACACCCTCCGGACACCTATTGTTAACTGTGAATTTCCCAGTTCTATGAAAGTACATTTCACACATCATATCATGCCTAGCTATACACCCTCGGACACCTATAGTTAACTGTGAATTTCCCAGTTCTATCAAAGTACACTTCATACATCATTATTGTCCTGGTTTGTTGCTATGGTTTTTGGCATGATTTTAGAAATGCTGTTGAGTCAGCACTTGTCTGTAAAACATGCCACTTATCTGACAAAAAACTTTTTTTTTTATGAACTCGTACTTGTTACACCTGAGTCAACCTGTTTCTTCGAATCCCAAACCTACCTTTTGTACTTTAAAACAAAGTTTTTCTTTTGTTAAACCACCTGCTCAGGCTAAACATAATTATTTTCTTTGAAAACTTGTTTTTATGCAATTGTGTATAATGTTTAAATGAGATTCAGCATTGATAGCTTACAGAAAAATTAATTTTTATTGAAAAGAATTAAATTTCAGGCAAGCAATACAACTAATGTATCAAATTTATACTAAACTTTTGCTCGTTTAAATAATATAATTGCTTAAATTCGTTACTGAAGAAAATAGATTTAACACTAAGGGAGGTGTTTATTTTAAACTTTATTATATTTTGTAAATGTACTTAAGGTTAAGATTTACTTTAGAAGCTCTAAACAGATCAAGGATTTAATTATCAATATCTAACTATATCTAATTAACTAAATGTTAATGAGAAGTAATAAATGATCTAAATTAAATGAAGACAAAATGGCATGACTCTGAGGTGGTGGTTGATATTTTATTTTTATTTCATGTAGTATGTGTAACGAGAAAAACTGAGAAAGAATTTTGAAAAAAAAGTTTGGTAGCTTTCTGTTGCCATATTGAAATATAGCAGATCGGCTGTATTGTTGGTGTCTGTTTCTATTTTAAATGGTCTTATTCTTTAGCTCATTGCTGTTAAGTTCCTACATTTCATAATAGGTATATTTTTGGGCATATGACTGAACTTGCTCGCAGGACTTGTTAAGTTCTAGGTACATCAGAAATTATTACAGTATGTTTTTCAATTCAGTTATCTCAGCATGTAAGAAAACACAAGGGATCCATAGTAAATGATGAAACTATTAAAAAGCTATTTAAAATTCTATTGAAGTTCTCTGGTTTCCATTTAGAATTGAAGAAAACATCAACAAAAACAACAAAAACACAACAATGTTGTCTGAATAGTTTAAATTTAGCAGAAGAAATTGCTTTGCATCGAAAGAAATGCAAAAGTTGATTATAGTTAATGCATTGTAGAAAAAAAAACTCTACAGAATCTTGTCCTACATACAGAAAACCTTCATTCTGGTCTCTTATTTTCCTGTAAGTACCTGTAAGTGGCTGGCATCAAGTCCTGTCTGTTTGATTTCAGTTTTTGTTCTCTGTCTAAATTGAATTGAGCCAATTCATTTATGGCTATGTTCTGACTATTTCATCTTTTATTGCCCCAAAATCATGTCCTCTCCCATCCCTGGTCAACCTGTCACTTGATGTGGAAGCTTTACTGTTTTTGTATGGTTGCTTAGCAGCATTGAAAGTTGTAAAGAGGATGTTGTTTATGTACATTATGTATTTTGACATAAAACATGCCCAAAAGCTTTTAACAAATGAATGAGAGATAGAACATTGAGAAAGAATTAGTTATTTATATATAAAATTTTCTGAAGTTGAAAAATGGCTGTGACTCGAACCAAGTGGTTTATTATCAATTTTATATCATGCAGTAGATGTGAATAGCAGTACTGTATAAGAATGTGGTGTTTTTTTTTTAAAATAAAAAAACAACAGTTTTTTTTTATAGCCATGTTGAAATGAAACATCCAAACTTTACATTTATCAGATATATTATTCCACTAAGTTCACCAATGCAGATATGTTAACATGCAAGACGACACTACAGATCTATAATATATGATGAAAATATTGTAAACCATTACAAATCCATCCAAGATCTCTGGTTTCAATTCAGAATTGCAGTAAAGGCAATAGGCAAGAAGAAACGGCAATTTGTCTCGATAGTCTAAATTGAGCATTAGAAAATTGCTGTGCAATGAAAGATATGCAATTGGTGATTACATCTAATGCATTGTGGGAAAACAAAACCCAGCAGATTCTAGTCCATCACACAGAAAAGCTCCATCAGCAGTCGTAAAATTCAGAAAGAAATGTTAAGTAGTCTGCATCAATTTCTGTCCTTTGATTCCAGTTTTTGTTTTGTCATAATCACATTTAATATAGTCTTTTATTGCTATTTTCTAACTTATTTCTTTCTTTTTGATCCAAAAAACCCTAGCCTTTCCCATCCCTGGTTATTCAATCACACAACATGGTTGCTCTTACATGGTTGCTTGGCAACCTGAAAACATACAAAATGCTAAGGAAAAGATGTTGTTGGTGTCGCTCTTGAGAGCGATGCCTTTTATGGAATGCATTTTTATGGCAGACATGTGATATTCCCTTGGTCCAAAATAGGAAGACATAGGCTCCCAGAGAGGGAGATTGGGGTGCCAGGGAGGGAGATTTCTGTGAATGCACGTTAAATTGACTATGTTGCTTTTTTCTATTTGTAAAGCAGTATTTTTTTGTCTTTTTATCCATAATCATAGTAATTTCAGTGATACATTTTTTCTTTACAATATTCTTAATGAATTTTCAAATTTATCTAACATACTTTAGATCACTAGCTAGACATAAATTCTATGCTTTGGTTTTAAGCCTGTGGCCTACAAAAGCAACAACAGCCAAACATGGTGTAAACAAGTCAAGTGTCAACAGCACTTACTAATGATTTGAAAAAAGGTTTCCAAAGTGTCAAAAGTGATCTAAATATGTTCTACTGTCAAATTCAAAATTACATAAAATCTTTAAAAATATTTATTTACTTATTAAGATGTTTAATTTTATATAATAGTATGCAAGCAAACAAACAGTTTATTTACCTTGTAAGTTAGTGACTAAAGAGTTTTGATAATTATAAAATATTAGTGGTAAACTCTGATACCATTATTGCCTAAACAAATTAAAGTTAAATGAATTAAGAATACATGAAGACATTGGATTAATCAAGAATAAATAGCAAACATGTTTTTTTCTATGAGAAAGTAGTAACTGGATAACTGTCCAGATTAAAATAAATATATGTCACCTTCTAATGCAAAAAAAGCTCAAATTATTTTACATTAATTAACAAATTCTTTTAACAATGTTAAACAATGTATCGTCTTATAACACAAATGATGTAAACTGGTTTGAACTAGTTGAAATGGAAAATATGATTTAAAATTGTCTATGGTTGGCATTTTATTTACTATTCATGCACAAAATGAGGTGTATCTTCTATGATAAAAGTATATTTGCAGGAAGAAGACAAATTTTTTTTTCAAATAGAAATGACTATTGTAAAGTAAAGAAACAATTTACGCCTTAAAAAAGTTAAAGTCAAAGAAAGCTTAACATAGTGCTGGGAAAGTTTGCCATGTTTTCCATTTCTTAGCTTTGATGTTTTCCAAGGTTCCTGTGACCCTGGCCGATTTGTCTCTTAATTCCCCTGACATATTTCAGGGCTAGAAGCTTGCCTACATTTATCTCACAGTGTGTTGTTTTGTGAGTGTACGATAATGTCCTAAATAATATGCAGTAAGCAAAGGCCTTACAAAGTATCAAATTAAAATCAACGATTGTTTTAGTTGCACAATGCACAAAAATACATGTTGCAAGCTCTGCATATTCAGCAGTGTTATTGTTTCATACATTCATCTTTTTCATGCAACCTTGTTTTGGTGTTAATTTCATATACACATTATAATTTTTTACATAATGTTTATTTCCAACCATGTTAATTACAAGCAACATGTTCTTAGTATAGGTTTTGAGTCTAAATTGGTGATTCTTCCAGTCGGTCCCTTTTACCAGCTGACCGTTCCAAGGCCGTAACTGTTGGGTTTGCTCATTTTGTTAAATGACTTATCACATCTTAACTTACCTGGTAGTGCAATCGGTAGAGCGTCAGCTCCAGGTACGGAGGCCCCGGGTTCAATCCTAGGCTGCGACATACCAAAGTCGTTAAAAATGGTAGTGGTATAGCTCCCTTGCTAACGCTCAAGCAAATATAAGGGTAGTTCTACGACTGGTTGGCCTGGTGTCAGGATAATGTGACTGGGTGTGGTATCATGCCAGGTGTTCACGGCATGCTATACATAGTGAAGGCAGCACTATATCTGCTTCAAGTGGACACCGTCTCCAGATAACTGAAATACTGTTGGTGGGACGATAAACCTAGTAAAAAAACAAATATCTTAACTTTTACATTTGGCATGCACGTGAATACCTATGTCCTGTGCCTTTACAAATTTTGGCATATGTTGCAATGCTCATAGGACTTTGTCATATATTCTTTTTCATGGAATAGAAACCACACTCGCTTCATTCGCTCCCTTTGGTTTTTTAATTCCAGAATGAGTCGCTAATTTAGACACTAACCTTAACATAGTAAAACATTACACAGCAGTCATGGTTTAAGAAAAAGAAAATCAATACCAGAGTATGTTTTTTGAATAAACACAAGCGCATCTGTTTTAATAAATGCTGTAGTCGGCTGACAAAATGGCGTTATGACATGATGACGTCACGCATATAATTAACACTAGTTTTTTTGTTTGTTTTTTTTTTTTTTGTAAGGTATGTAGGTCAGTTGGTAAATGTTTCTGAATTCAGACTCTCAGTCTAATTATCCTGAGCTTGCGTTTGGGTAAATACAGAATAGTTCTCATAGCACTTTATTTACAAGTTAATGAACATTTAAAATTTTGCTGCTCAGTCCAGTGCCTGTGTCTGCATGTGCGTTAAGCATTGCTTCGATTTTCAATAGTGTTGTGTTAGAAAACAGAACATGTGACACTGATTGGGCATGATCTCTGCCATTCAATCAAGAGATTACAGTGCGTGATGCGTGCCTTCTTACACCAGTAGGCGGGGCACGAAATTATAGTCACGACCAATGAACACTTGATACGCTCGATGATGGGCAGTGATCTGTTGTGATTAGCAGCACACATACACACGCAGGTGCTGGTCGCTTGCAGTAGGTTACATTGCGCAATCAAATGATAGGCTGGTGGCTAGTTTGTCCTTAACATCAAAGCGGAAGAATTGATGTGTTTAGCGTGAGGCATGAGACAGACCCTAGATATCAGAAGTCTCCCGGCGAAATCGGGAAAGATCACATGTCTGTTATGGGTACAATAGAGTAGCAGGTAATAACAGGAAGTTGCAGCTGCTCTGTAAGATCTTTTTCAGAGAAATTCTGCTTTTAGCAGTAGCTTCCAACAAGAAAGTGTAGCTTGCAATTATAAAAAGGTGTGGTATGCATAAATACGATTCCACATTTTTTGGTGGGGTCTTGTTTATGAAAGGAAACTGAATATGCTGATGTTGACAATGTTGCTTTTAATTACAGATGTAGCAGACAACAAGAAAAAAAGCAAAGTAGAAGGTTACAAAGTCTAGTTCTCATCAGAGTTATGGTTCATGGCTCTCACACATGAATGTAGTAAAAGTGTGTTTAGTTCCCAGAATAGTAATCTTCATTTTTAAAGCATTTATATGCTCTCTGAGGCACCTTGGATGTCCCACATCCAGTTCTTTGTTGTTGTAATTGCTAGTGATGCTTGACTTGAAATTAGGAATTAAAATGCTGTTTACAAAAAAATGGGTTGAAGTCATTTTTCAGAAACTCATGCTTATAATTCTATGAATGATGCCATGGTGACAACCTCTAGGGCGGGGACAATTAGAGTCACAGCCCTATAACACCTCAGCCTGTCACTACATCTGTTTGGTCCTGTTCAGGGCAAGATCTTTTCCTGAGGTCTTTCAACTGACCTGTTATTGTGCACAGGTGGTTCCATCCAGACATTTGCATACTTGTGAAACTCCTGCTTTTGGAGGGTGACTCCCTCTTTTAAGGTTTAAATTTATTTGAAATGAGAAGTGTTTTACACATTTTCAGAAATCTCCCTATTTGGAAACAGGTATCTCCCTTCTTTGTTTATATGAATATAACAAATCTCCCACATTGCAAGTGAAAATCTCCCACTTTGACCTCAGAAAAAGTTCATGTGTATGCATAGATCTGAGGTCTCCTCCCATCCATAATCAGTTAATGTCACCAATATGACCATACTTGTGTTTTGCAATGTTAAAAAAGCCAAACCGAACCATCTTTTTTATTTCTAAGTCCCTCCATCCCACCATAATTATTACTTTTTCTATTCTTTGCTAACTCATTCATCAAACATTTTGTCATAGTCATTGTATTTATCTTGGCCTTCATTATTCTCATCCTCATCACAGTCACCATTATCATCATTACACCATTATCATTATTACACCAGTATCATCATTACACCATTATCATTTTCATCATTATACCATAATCATCATTACACCATAATCATCACTACACCATTATCATCACTACACCATTATCATCACTATACCATTATCATCACTATATCATTATCATACCATTATCATCACTACACCATTATCATACCATTATCATCACTACACCATTATCATCATTACACCATTATCATCATTACACCATTATAGTTATCTTCATCACACCATCATCATTATCATCATCATCGCTGCTATCATCATCATCATCTTAATCAACATCAGTAGGTCTAAGACATTGTTAACAAGATTACTGTGAAGTCTGTACTAATCATCATCACTAGATTTAAAATATTGTTAACAAGTTTATTATCAAGTCTATCATCATTGTCATCATCAGCATCATCATCACCATCATCATCATCAGTACATTGTTAAGAAGATAATTATAAAGTCACTAATCATTGTTGTTGTTGTCATCATTATCATTCTAAATCACCACCATTATCACCAACACCATCATTACAATTGCACTAATCATCATCATCATTCTAAATCACCACCATTATCACCAACACCATCATTACAATTGCACTAATCATCATCATCATTCTAAATCACCACCATTATCACCAACACCATCATTACAATTACGGCAATCATCATCATAATTCTAAATCACCACCATTATCACCAACACCATCATTACAATTACACCAATCATCATCATCAACTTTTGTTGCAATGACATTATTTACAAGATCATTATTCAGTCTTTCGTGTATTTTTCTCATGACTACTCATAATAACCTATTAGAATTTCAGATGTTCACCAAATTTTCTGAAATCAGCCATTCCTCTTTCTTTCTTACAAATATCTTCTAAAATGCTTACATTATAATGGTGGTTTTGTATTACAATAAAGTCAGCACTTTTTACAGAAAATTTATGCTGTTGCTACCGTTTTAATTGACTATTTACATGTAGTTTTAAATTTATTCAGTATTTTTCTTTGGAGATCCTTACAAAACTGGTTTTCCTACTTTTTTGAATGGCTACTTAGACTTGTAGATTAGTAACTTGGTAACATATCAGTATAATTCAGTCGGCCATAACATGAAGTTTGCTTCAAGTGTGAGGTTTATGAATTATTTTGAACCTTAAACATTTTTTTTGGTTAGGGTTAGGAATTTCTTATAAAGGATAATCACAGGTTAGTTGCATTGCCATTGTTTTTGTGGGTTTTTTTCAAATTATTTCTTTAAATATTACACTGAAGTGATCTAATAACTGCATAACACTATTGTGACTGAAAACAGTGTTAAAATCTTAACTAGAAAAATAGGTATGATTGTACTTTTTGTTATTGTTTGGTGGGCGACTTCAGCTGAAGAGCTGTACATCGGTAAAAATTTCATCAAGTTGCTCATTGTTCAAACAACTGTCTGATTGGACTGTCGAGGCAGATGCTGTTAAGGTTACTAATACAAAAAGTTTTAATTGTAAAACAATTCCAAATAAATACATAAAGACCAGATTTGGGGGGAAAAAATATAGCATTTTCCTAAACTTCAAGCTTCAGTTTATTACAATGATACACACCCTTCCTGTAAATTTTTGCTAGTTTGAGCAACTAGAATACAGGATTTAACCTTAAACAAGCCTAAACATAATATTGTACATGAAGAGCAATATAAGGGGCAGCAATTGTCTGATCAGGATCTGCAATATTTGCTGCAGGGGGTGGAGTAGGCCTGCTGTAGTTACTGTTATTGAAAGAATTAGTGACCGACCACAAACAGCTGAACCAAGTCATGGGTTTAAATATTTATTGGATAGAAGTTCCATTTAGTTTACTTTCGATACCTTGTCATCCTTAGTCATGCATGCAAGGCCCCTATTTGGACTGATTAACCCATTGATTATGTATATTTACATTATTGTCATGACTCCATAATGATTCTGTGTACATAGGAGAAACCAACATTGATCATAAGTCGCCAATAAAACTACCATAATGCTGCATTCTTTCTTCGGAGTAAAGAGAGACAACGATGGATGATTTGATTTGACGTCTCATCTTGTAAGGTCTCATTCTTGGTCAATGTGAGCATGTAAGGTGTAGATTGCCGCCAGAAAGTCAGGTTCATTGTTGATTTGTGTGTCTTGGAAGCATTGAAGGCGTAGAAAAAGGAAGTTTACCCAACTGTTATGACTAAAGGTTATGCTGGGAGACATGATATCAATTTTATTTTAAGAAATCTTTTGTTGTCAGATGCCAGTTCAATCATTTTAATTCACACGGTTTTGTCAATATTGTGAATGTGTGTGTGATTTTTCTATACTGCTTGAATGAACAGTGTTTTTACATTTATTTATTTGAAGTTATTTGTTTAATCATTTTTTGCCTAAAAATCCATAGTAACGCATACATACTTTAAAGGTGACAATGTATTGCTGTGGATTTACCCGCAAATGGTGCAGGTCTTGATGAAACAGCTTCTTCTGGATTTTGTGGATATCTACATATTCTAAAGTTTTGATCAAAGTTACATGTAAAAAAAACAAAAGTCAGTTAACAGTTTAATCAGCTAAATATTTATATTTTATGCTCAAAGGCAAAGTTATCTTACCACAGCCATTGCATGAATGTTTCTATCAAATCATGTTGATTGACATAAATATAAAAACAATCAATTAGCTTAACTTGTTTCCATGTCTTATCTTGTGAAAATTTTAAAATCATAAAATATATCAAGAAACATCATCAACGTCTTGTCGTTTTATGACAAATGATTAAAGATGCTGTAATCTCCAGGTTGATTTATGAACATTTTAATATAATATCTTCTGTTTGGTAATATCTTGTATGTATGCATGTCATTAATATTTACTCTAACAGTTAATTTTAGGGAAAAAACACATTTGTAATTCTTAAAAATAATTCTGCTTCATAGAGTGAATAATAGCTGATATTTAATATGCCTATGCATTATAATAACTGGGTAACCATTTGCACAAAGTCTGGTTTTGGTATTAAAGTTGGGAGTCTTAAATGCTATTTTGTCCAAATTGTGAATTTTCTGTAAGAATTGGGGAAAAACAGTATAATTTTCCCATAGGGAATATGAACAACTATGAAATTGGCAATGAAACAGTCCTGGTAGACCCAAGAGTGCCACTACAAATAGGATAAGAGTGGCTGATTATGATTTATTCAATTTCTATTTTACAAATATTTTCTATTATTAAAAAATCACAAACAAAAACATGTTTTAAACTGATAAATATTGATAAAAAAAACATAAACTCTAAGCCTGCATAGCACAAATTGATTATAAACAAAAACGAGCAGTATGGATCTAGATCGGCCAGCTCCCCCTGGCAACTCTATCTCAGAACAAACTTCACACTATTTTATATATCTCTATAACAGTTGACTTGTTATATTATAGCAGAGCAATTAAACTGCCAAATTAGTAATTGATCATACCTAGGTGTTGGGAGCTATCTGATCCAGATCTGCACTTTATGCTGATGGGTGGCTAGCCATAATGGCTATTTGATATGTTTGCAAATGAACTATCACTTTAAAAATGAGGCAGAAGATGGATAAATAGTTGATAACAATGTGCCAATGTGGATTGATAATAATTGTGGTTATTTATAGAGCATCTGTATAGAGATGAAGGTACCATGGAGATATTTAAATAACACTTAGCAAAGGAACCAGCTTTTTTTTAATTTTGCAATGTCATTAAACATAAAAGTGCACATAGAATTTGACTGTCTTAGCATGTATGACAATATATGAATGATATAACATGAATTGGTCATATAATAGATGTCATATAATATAATAATACATAAGTTATATAACACCTGCTACAACTAACCTTAATATATTTAAAGTAAAAATGGCAATGGCATGATAGATTTATCATATATGAAGGATATTTACCATATATAAAATATAAGAGATGTCATATACAATTAAAGTAAGATATATTTGGTCATAAATTCATATTATATGAATGATACAAGATAAATTGGTAACTTATTTAAAGTAAATGAATGATGTATGCACAGGCTTTATAAATATGACTAATAACATATTTTATGTATATGATGTAATTGGTCAGCTATTCATACTCTCCATTTTAAATTTTCAAGATATTGATGTATTTGTAAAAAATACTTTTTAGATTAATGACATAAGTATAACCATATTATGTTTCAGCCATTCAGAGAATGATAAATGTGGGATTCCTAATTGTCCATCCATCCATTAATGTGTGTCTGTTTAAATTGTATTTGATTTTTAAATGTATAATATCACATTACAAGTCAAACTTAATTTTGCTTACTATTCAACTAATGTTAGAGGAGTTATCGCCCTTTCTTTAAAAAAATTAAACAAAAATGGTAAGAGCATCATTCTGTATTCTTTGGACAAATTTCCTGTTATAAAAAAAAAATTTTTTGCTGCTGTAGAACTCAAAATTAGTAAGTTTCAAATAAGGCATTACTCAAAGCCATTAGAATAGAACCAGTCTCATTTTCATTAAATAAAAACAGCCCAGTACCCCTGCTTCCAATGCCTTGCTACATTGATTATGAAGCTTAGCAGAGGATGAATAATTATAATTATTGTGCCTGAATCTCTTGTGTGTTGGCATTTGGTGTCAGAAATGTCAGAGTTTGACAGGCCTCAGATCTGACAGCGATTTCATGCCCGACAAGAGAGTCAAAAGCCAATTTTGATGGTAAATCGAGATTGCTCTGGAGTGGCATCTATTTTGACATAGACAAGTACCTGTTGGTCTGTGGTGTTTAATAGTGTCATTAGCTAATAGACTGCTTAATAGATCAGGCCTTGGCAAATAATGTAGATCTGGATCTAGCAACTAAATTGGGAGCTGTCTGACCAGGATTGGCACTATTTTTCTACTAGAAATATGTACTGGTTACTAGTAATATGTCTTGTTAATAAAAATAAGATTTTCCATTTATTATCATTAAACATTGCATGATGAGGCAAAAGTTTCGGTCACACCAATGTCTAAAAAGAATTCCTGATATTTGTTTTTCTTTTTGAAATACATTGCAGCGAACAGTTATTGTCATTATAGCAAGATCTTATTTACTGGTAGAGGAAGACCATAGATAGATGTCTGGGTAGAAGAAGAGGCACCATTCAGGTCACTTGGAAGACCTTCCCACACTGAGTCCTTCACCCTGAATGGGACTTGAACCCACGTGGTGAGAGGCTAAGCAGTCAGAGCTGTCGCCTTCTGTGATATTGTACATTTATGTTTGTGTTTATATCTCAAGTCCTACCAAAAGCCTTTCATTTATACTGAGTGTACCTTCAAAGTAAATGTGATGTCTTCATTGTGATAGCATGCAATTAACACAATTTTGAAATGGAGCCACACAGCATGCAATTAACACAATTTTGAAATGGAGCCACACAGCATGCAATTAACACAATTTTGAAATGGAGCCACACAGCATGCAATTAACACAATTTTGAAATGGAGCCACACAGCATGCAATTAACACAATTTTGAAATGGAGCCACACAGCATGCAATTAACACAATTTTGAAATGGAGCCACACAACTGTTTATCAATATTATCTTCTTACTTAACACTGTCATAGAAAAGCCCTGTTTTATGCAAGCATAAATAAAAGAAATACCTCAGGACCAAAGACTGGCATTTCTTCATTTTGGATTAAACGGTGCAATTTTCTTTCAAAATTTGACATTTTCAAAAGATTGCTGTACAAAACATTTATTTTAAAAATAGTCTAGTCTCAACATTTAGTGTTTCACAATTTTGTAATATGTATTCTCCTCATTGCCCATCTATCCCCAGTATTCTAAGGACTGCTCATAGTTTAGTGGTAAAAGTTACCAACTCGTTACTCCTAAGACCTTCACCATGCAGGTTTGAGCCGTAGTCGAGGACAGAACTTTTATATTGAGAGGTCTTTCAATTATCCTGCTGTGTACCATAGGTTCTATCCAGACATTTGTCTGGGGTTTTCTCCACCAAGAATAGCTGGACGGTGTCAGTATTACCAAATTTGTGTCAGTGGCCAAGTACATGCCACTGATCCTACAAGCATTGTCTTCACTTAAGATTTGCATCAGCCAATCTTTGACCTTATGTAAAATATGTACACAAGAATGTTGTTGGGGCTTTAGGGACCTTCTGTTGCTTAATTTACCTAATTGGTCATACAATTGGTCTTAACTTGTTGTATTGGGCTCATTACATTAATCTAGATCCCCCCCAACCCTCTTGCAATGCAAATCAGAACTTCCCTCAGCATTGCCCTGGGGATGGTATTATTATATTAAGAAGTATAGAAGCCCCATTACAAATCCGCTACAATCGTCAAAGGAATAATTAACTTTAGGTTGGCAGGCTCTTAAGTAGAACAGGTGGTGCAAGTCTCTTTGTGGAGTTATTATTACTGAGTCATTGCATTATAAAGTTACGCTAGGCCAACAAAGGAAGACTTTATAAGGTCAAGGCAAATACTGTAGATGCTGATCAGTCAGCTTCCACTAAGTGACAAATTTTGCAGGATAAAGGATTGTTAATGCATAGATGGCATTGTTTCCAGACAGGTAATGATCAGACAAAAATATATTTTGTTATGTATTATTTTATTATCAATTGTAGACAAGCAATTTAAAATGTGCATTTCTACAACAGGATAATTTGATATATAATAAAAGAAAATTGCATAAATTTGATAGCGATTGACTTGGAATTTGTATTCTTGATAAACATGCTTAAAGTATTAATGGTTGTTTTCAACTTGATGTATATTTCTTAAATTATGGACCCACTCTAAGGCTATTTCCCTGTGCTGTGTTCTGAATTTCAACATACTAGACTACATTTTCTTGTTACTATGGTAACCAAGCGGGGAAACTTAATTGCAAATCTGAAACTCTGTTGTATTAAAATTAATTTACTAGTCTCTACAGACATTGATGTATTGAAGGTTTGGTACCAAGATGTAGTTTGTTAGAAATAAGTATTTGTATCAAACTGATCTACGGCTATATTAACTGCACTTTATTGTATTTTGTAAAAAAGAAATATTTTTGTATTTTATTAGTTATTATGTAAAACCTTAAAACTATTTGAATGACTGGCTATTTAAGTAAGAATAATGATTGTTTGCTAGGTTTATTGTCAAAATGTCAAAGTTTCAAAAAAAAAAAAAATATATATATTTATTTTTTTTGGTTTATCATCTCATCAACAGTATTTTAGTTATCTGGAGATGGTGTTCTCTTGAAACAGATATAGTGCTGTCTTCACTGTGTATATTAACACACCCAGTGTAACAGCATTATCATCTTGTTGGAGAATGATGCCAGTGTGCACCTGAAGGTTTCAAGTTTATTCGTTCCATTCCAAGTGATTCTCTACAACAAGAGAATAATTCATAAATTTAAAATCACAAACTGGCAATAATTCAATTAATTACCGTCGCACAATTATAATATCTCACACATCTATACACATCAATAACGATCAGATCTTCAAGGTAAATTAACCGTACAAATATTTCAAAAACTAAAGTAAAGTTGGGAAGCGAAAAATAATCTTTTCCATAAAAGGGATTGAACCCATGGTTCCTAAATGTACATTAACACTTGAATACAATAATCTAAAGATAAAAAAGTGTCTAATATAAGCTTATATTCCAATATTTCAGCTTAATACATCAAAAGAGATGAGTTTAATTAACAGTTTACATACCATGTACAGTTTTCTCTCTTATATGTCCAAAATAACTCACATAAAAGTTCAATATAAATTTCTATGGCATTACTATAAGGATGGTAATTGTGGAATAACAATTGAATAAAACAGTGGATATGACATCATTATGACACATCACAAGCATATCGTGATATGCCATATTGCATAACACCAAATGGTTAACATTATATTTGCTTGACATTAGCAAGGGTATGTAAAAATAATTTTTTATTTTGTTTTTTATTAATGGATAAAATTCCTTGGAACTTTTATTTTTGTCAGTAAACTTACGGTAGTGTAGATCAAAATCTGTTAATATGCAATTTGTTAATCTGGCATTGTTTATTATCCTGTGTAGACTCTTCGGTCTGGATTTAGCTTTTATGATATAAACCCCCCACTAAATGATAAAGTTAGAATATCTCCATCCTTACACAGAACAAGGATGGAGATTATAATGGTCAATTTGCCTTAATAGTTTCATGGTGTTCAGCTGTGGAAGTCAACATGTTACAATAATTCTTGTTAAGTCCTTTTGGGGCATACAATGCATCTTACTGCACTTTTGTAAAGTCCTTCTGGGGCATACATTGCATCTTACTGCACTTTTGTAAAGTCCTTTTGGGGCATACAATGCATCTTACTGCACTTTTGTAAAGTCCTTTTGGGGCATACAATGCATCTTACTGCACTTTTGAGGTAGAAAGTTATTCTGACAATAAATCAGGTCTGATATAAATAGTTCTCAGCAGTGGAAACTGTTTATTTGCAGAAAACAAAGCACTCATTTATACAGGGGCCTAAGTCATTTTACATCAACATTAAAAGTAATGTGTACAGACCATACTTAACAAAAATAGTATTTTGTTGTCAGATACAGTTTTATAGTTACGGCACTAGCTTATTTATTTTTATACTGAATCCTCAATAAATTGTCTCCTATTTTAATCTCGATCCATACCACATTTCTTTTTTACGACATTCCTTATTTAAAGTGTCATGTTCTTTTTTTGGTGTAACAGTAGAAATATTGCTTGCAAAAACCTATCCTAAATCTATTTCTTACCTCACTTAGTGTTTTATTCTTTCAACAAATAGAGACAAGGCCATCATTGCTTAGCTGTAGTTCATCGTTAACTGTTTGTTTTACGTTGGAGACCAGTCATTTACTGATTTTTTTTTATACCAAATTGGTTTTATTGTCCAGCTGAGTATAATGGTCAGCTGCCACTGCCATCATTTCCTGGGGTGCCGTTTAATGTTGTTTTATGTACTGCTATGTTGCCTGTTAATGTTTTTTCCCTTTGCATAAATCATTTGCTAAGAATGAAAACTAAATCTCTAGTTATTTGCTGGTTACTTCCTGCCCGGGTATTGAATGTATAAATAAAGACTTTGTAACAAAAAGCGCAGAATCTGGTCAGACAGCTTCCAGCAGCAGATAATGTAACAAAAAGCGCAGATCCTGGTCAGACAGCTTCCAGCAGGAGATAACAGATCTGGATGTACATTATATGTTTAAATCTGATAGATTTGTACCTATAGAAGGATAAGAGTAATTGTTATGTTTTGGACTGCGGTGTTTTTCTGTGAACATTTACAGTCAGATCATGACTGGACTGGTATGGATGATGAATGAATAATTAATAGAATCTGAATGTTATGTTTCCTTTCTGTTTATTGATTGGCCAGAGAAGGTCAGGGTTATGGTATTATCAGTTAACCAATTATTTATCTGTAGACATTTCCCCCAACACAGGCTTGCATTTAGCCAGTGTCACAATTTTCTGGTATATTTAGCGACAGAGTTCTTGTGACATCTGCAGTAATTGTACTGTATCTTGTGATAGAGGATTTCTGGAAAGACCTTTGAGACAGTTTCTGGTGTATTCAGTAACTAACTTGTGACAGTTTCTGGTGTATTCAGTAACTAACTTGTGACAGTTTCTGGTGTATTCAGTAACTAACTTGTGACAGTTTCTGGTGTATTCAGTAACTAACTTGTGACAGTTTCTGGTGTATTCAGTAACTAACTTGTGACAGTTTCTGGTGTATTCAGTAACTAACTTGTGACAGTTTCTGGTGTATTCAGTAACTAACTTGTGACAGTTTCTGGTGTATTCAGTAACTAACTTGTGACAGTTTCTGGTGTATTCAGTAACTAACTTGTGACAGTTTCTGGTGTATTCAGTAACTAACTTGTGACAGTTTCTGGTGTATTCAGTAACTAACTTGTGACAGTTTCTGATGTATTCAGTAACTAACTTCTGACAGTTTCTGGTGTATTCAGTAACCAACTTGTGACAGTTTCTGGTGTATTCAGTAACTAACTTGTGACAGTTTCTGGTGTATTCAGTAACTAACTTGAGACAGTTTCTGGTGTATTCAGTAACTAACTTGTGACAGTTTCTGGTGTATTCAGTAACTAACTTCTGACAGTTTCTGGTGTATTCAGTAACCAACTTGTGACAGTTTCTGGTGTATTCAGTAACCAACTTGTGTCAGTTTCTGGTGTATTCAGTAACTAACTTGTGACAGTTTCTGGTGTATTCAGTAACCAACTTGTGTCAGTTTCTGGTGTATTCAGTAACCAACTTGTGACAGTTTCTGGTGTATTCAGTAACTAACTTGTGACAGTTTCTGGTGTATTCAGTAACTGACTTGTGACAGTTTCTGGTGTATTCAGTAACTAACTTGTGACAGTTTCTGGTGTATTCAGTAACTAACTTGTGACAGATTCTGGTGTATTCAGTAACTAACTTGTGACAATTTCTGGTAAAGCCATTGTAACAGTTTTGTTTGTTTTATTTATCCAAGGTTACAGATTTTGCTTTGTCCACTGTGGCAAATTTTTGTTTTATCCACTGGCAGTGTTTGCTTTATCTACTGTGGCAGTTTTTGCAGTGTCCAGTGTGACAGTTTTTGCAGTGTCCAGTGTGACAGTTTTTTGCAGTGTCCAGTGTGACAGTTTTTTGCAGTGTCCAGTGTGACAGTGTCCGGTGTGACAGTTTTTGCATTGTCTAGTGTGACAGTTTTTGCAGTGTTCAGTGTGACAGTTTTTGCAGTGTCCAGTGTGACAGTTTTTTGCAGTGTTCACTGTGACAGTTTTTGCTTTTGTCAAGGATAGAGTATTTGTTACCAGCTGTGTTGATCTTAAAAGGCTTACAAACTTTGTTCAAACTAACTTGGATTTAATATCAAGGCTTTGTTCTACTGCTTCTGAAGATTTAGTGTAAGTACTAAGTACATCTTCTATTATGGTTTTATACTAGAATCTCTCTATCTCAATATTTGATTGTTGTATATAGCAAATGTTCCCCAGGGCTTAATTAAGCTACATGTCCCCTTGTTATTTTAGACCTACCAGTATAAGTATTCATTACCATAGGAATATTTAATGAAAACATCCCAAATTATAAGCTAGCTAGCTCTCTAGCAGTGAAGTATGTTGTAGTAACTTCATCTCCGCGGAACATATTTGTCTACTAAGCATTGGATAAGCAAATAGAAACAGTGATCAACATAGCAAAATAACGTCACACATTTTGTCAACAATGGTAATTGACAGTTTTTGTCAACAATGGTAATAGACAGGTTTTGACAGCAAGGATAATAGACAGGTTTTGTCAGCAAGAGTAAGACAGGTTTTGTCAGCAAGGGTAATGGACAGTGTTTTGTCAACAAGGGTAATGGACAGTGTTTTGTCAACAATGGTAATTTACAGTTTTTGTCAACAATGGTAATAGACAGGTTTTGTCAGCAAGAGTAAGACAGGTTTTGTCAGCAAGGGTAATGGACAGTGTTTTGTCAGCAAGGGTAATGGACAGTGTTTTGTCAACAAGGGTAATGGACAGTGTTTTGTCAACAAGGGTAATAGACAGGTTTTATCAAAAGGGTAATAGACAGGCTTTTTAGCAAGGGTAATAGGTTTTTGTCAACAAGGGTAATAGACAGGTTTTGTCAACAAGGGTAGTAGACAGGTTTTGTCAAGAAGGTAAATAGGTTAAGTGATTACATTGAGGACCAGAAATCAAATCAGATTTAGAGCATGGTATCAATGAACTGGTCTTTCTTAGTTTTTCAACAGCATAATTTTACGGAGATTTTATGGTTTTGTATATAGAAATTCACAAACATTGATGGTTTTTTACCAGTAGCTGTAAACAGAAGCATGTGATACTGTAAGTGCCATTTTAATGTTGCCAGGTAATGACTGTCTTCAGTGCAGATAATGTATGATTCTATAGGCACTCATTGTATCCATTGATGCTTTAATCTTCATTCCTCCAACACAAGACATCAACAAGGGCTACAACTCTTAGATGTCTCTTAAATTTCCTATTAAGTTGGGGTTTTAATGATACATCTATAGTTATGTTCAGTTGGATCATTATTTTGTTTGTTTTATAGAAGAGGTAATGTTGTTTTATTTTGATGATTTCAATGCCCAATGTAAGATTATTAAGGTATAATTGGTGGAGAATGAGACAAATATCTAGGTAGAACCACTGACGTGTGATCTCACACAGCAGCTCATCTAGAAGTCATTTTGTGTGATCTTACATTGTGGGGATGTCTTAAGGATGACAACACCATTGTTTTATTTGTGAGGCAATAATTCTGCAGTCAAGCAGTCGGTACCTCTTGAAAGGGGAGATAATGTCATCAATGTCAATTATCTACAAATGGTACCTCTTGAAAGGGGAGGTAATGTCATCAATGTCAATTATCTACAAATGGTCTAAAGCTCTTAGTGTCTGTTTTAGACTAGGCATTTATAGCCGGATTTACAACTATTCTCTGGGCTTGTAACACTTGTTTAAATGGTTTGGTGACTCATATTACTGTATTCTGTTTCTTTATAAGACACACTTAGCTGGCAAATGTAGTTGAAAATATATATGTATTTCTGAAATATTATGATTACTATTAATTTGTAAAGGTATTTTTGTTTGTTTTAATCAAGCTGTGATATGTAAAACAGCATTTTTAACTTCGATATTATCTTGGATGTAGGCTATCAGGAAAGATTTATTGAATTGTGCAGCTTCATTGATTAAAAATGTTATTTGTAAAATTAAATAATGATATTAACTATTTACTCTTTTTTATGTTATATGTATGTAAATTTGCTTTTTTTATCATTTAACTATGAGTACATGGTTGTTTTGTTTGAAAATACTTATTTATTTTTTTAATTAATTTATTTACTTTATTTACTTTATTTTATTTTTTTATTTATTTATTTGGCTCTCTAAGTGATGTATTTTGTATGATATATAATTAATAGCTAAAAAGCCTACTATTTTCATATGATTATGTTGTGTGCTGAATTTTACTATTTGCTTATTATTTCTCAGTATGTCAAGCCTAACAAGAGATTGTAATAAGTATTTGTGACAATCAAACAATTGTATTTAATTGTT
The DNA here is from genome assembly GCA_007844125.1 of Sinonovacula constricta. Classification (NCBI taxonomy): domain Eukaryota; kingdom Metazoa; phylum Mollusca; class Bivalvia; order Cardiida; family Solecurtidae; genus Sinonovacula; species Sinonovacula constricta. Next base: position 2,600,647 of record CM017562.1, on the reverse strand, counting down.
TAAATTTTGCATCTTATTTTCTTTTAAAAAATTTTGTTTAATTAAAGATGTGCAGTTGTAAGTTATATTTCTAATTACATACATATATATTTATTTGTTTTATCGTCTTATTTTTCATTTGTATATGCATATATTATAGTGCCATGTTTGTATAAAATCCATAATTGTATTATAATGCTGCTGTAATTTAAGAAGCTTCTTTTGTTAAACTTATGGATCAAGAAATCTGCACACAAATCCAGGCTTTATGACAGTTTCATGGTTTTCTACTTACATTTATATCTTGTAACAGAGCTTGGAGCTGTTTTTTTTGGTATTTAAGTGCATATCTGTAATCAATACAAATGCCTGAGGGCATTAAAATAGGGTAGGTCTGCCTTGTTAACATTGCTGCTGTTCTTTATGGCCCTGAAGTGCATATCTGTCACAGAGTCTGTCCAAGCATCTTAACCATCATCCCTACTACTTCACTGTCTAAGCAATAATTTCTATATTGTTTCTAGTAATTTATTTCAACTTAAACATCTTACAGACGTAAACTTGAAGTTGTCTCACACGCTGCAATCATGTACAACCATTAAGGTCAAGGTCAGATTTAAGGTAAATCCTTATAAATGGCATTTCATGCTTTATATTGATGTCTTGGCTTTATCTTAGATATTATAATAAGGGATGGCAAAATTCACTTATTGCAGAATTCATAGGTGTAAAGAATAACCATTTAAACAAGAAACAGTATGGCCTTCATTGTTTTTCGTTGTATGGTTTCAGTTTAGTCAAAACTAATTTGTTAAAGTTTTCTTTAGAAAAGAATCTTATTTTGTTTACCAATCACTCGAATGCTTAAAATACATTCAAACGTTTGGTATTTATCCGAACGTTCGAACATTCACTTACATCCCTTTTTATAACAAATTACCATATTTATACTGATAATCAATCCTCCTTGTCTATTTTACTGTCATACACATGACAATCTGTCATTGCATCGAACAATCAATGTACAATAACATCCCACAATGTCAATGTTATATTTGTGGTCATCACATCTTTGTGTTGGCATTTATCAGTTTCATTGATATGTCTTAATATTAAGCTGCTAAAAATGAATTGATCTAGGCAAGGCAAAAAGTGTAGAGCCACATCAGAAGGCTGCCTGTCTGATCAGGACCTGCACTAATTGCTGGAAAGTATGTGGCAATATGTCTTTATTTCATTGTGTGTATGTGTGTGAAATAATTTAAAATTAGTGTCTCACTTGTGGAGTAGTAAAACTATAAAGTCTGCAAATTAAGGTCATATAATTTAGCAAAGAAAAGTGATACTGAATATTTTTTAAACAAATATCAGCATTAAAAGTTCTTGCTTATTATACATATAGACACTTTAATTTGTAATTGTTTTTAACATAGTCATTTATTCAGAACTTCATTGCACAGAGGTATTGATATTTTCATTCACCTTAGAAGCAAGTCTTTTCAAAGGTGGTCATTTTTCAGAGGTTGTCTTTACTGATGTGGTCTTAATGTTTTCATGCACTTAAAAGTCTGATCTTTTCAAAAGTTGTCATTTTTCAGAGGTGAGTTGAACAGATATGATAGTCTTATAACGTATTCATGCACCTAAAATCCAGTTTTTAAAATGTGGTCATTTTTCAGAGTTGATTTTAAATGAGGTGGTCTTAATGTTTTTGTGCATCTAAGTCTTTTTTTTCAAAGGTAGTCACCTTTAGGTGCTGTCTTTTAGACAAAGTGGTCTTAGCATTTACTCTAGCCTTGTTATAAATGCATTGTGTGAAGCAATCATTTTTTTTTCAATGAGCCTAGCTGTTGTCAGGAAAGCTGTACATATTCACCTGTTGGGTTTTAGTCCCGTAAGGGGTGAAGGACTTAATATGAGAAGGTCTTTTTGCTGACTTGCAGTGCACTGGTGGTTCTACCCAGACCCATATCTGGGTCTTCCTCCATTAAAAAGCTGGACGTTGCTATAATGATCATAAATGGTTGCTGCAATAAATGTCAAAAACAAAAACATATTCACCGAGAGAATGCCTCTAAGGGTATTATATGTGCACTTATGGGCATATTAGAGCAGTTTAATCTGACTGGATGTGAGGATAGTCTGACTGGATGTGAGGATAGTCTGACTGGACTGAATGTGAGGATAGTCTGACTGGATGTGAGGATAGTCTGACTGGACTGGATGTGAGGATAGTCTGACTGGACTGGATGTGAGGATAGTCTGACTGGATGTGAGGATAGTCTGACTGGATGTGAGGATAGTCTGACTGGATATAAGTATAGTCTGACTGGATGTGAGGATAGTCTGACTGGATGTGAGGATAGTCTGATTGGATGTGAGGATAGTCTGACTGGATGTAAGTATAGTCTGACTGGACTGGATGTGAGGATAGTCTGACTGGACTGGATGTGAGGATAGTCTGACTGGACTGGATGTGAGGATAGTCTGACTGGGTGTGAGATAGTCTGACTGGATCTGAGGTTAGTCTGACTGGATGTAAGTTTAGTCTGACTGGATGTGAGGATAGTCTGACTGGATGTGAGGATAGTCGTGAATTGTTTCTGATCTATTTAAGCCTAGTCGAGAGGAGAACATGGTCAATACTGTTGTCTAGATGGCTTAGTTCTCAGTGAGGTAAGATTGGAAAATATAGATCAGGACTGGCATGGTATAGTGATTAAGATACCCAGTGAATGTGAATTTATTTATCACATCAAATATATATTTGTTATACTTTATGTCAGTTTGTAAGTGGAAATGATGGATACTGAGTATAGTGATCAGGAAATTGTTAGGCTTAGATTGATACATAATATTGTTCTGTCCCGTCATCATGCCATTGCGTGCATTTGCTAGACTTTCCAATCAAACTGATGGTGCTTATTCATTCCAATGGAGAAATTCGTTACGATGATATGGAACTGCCAGTGACTGTCTATTTATTAGCGAAAGGAATTGGATCCGTTTGATTTTACCATTTGAAGTTTTTATTATTAATGACAGAAGAGGATTTCATCTCAATCAATAATGTAGGGCTGTGTGCTGGTGAAAAGTACTTTTTCATGTTTTCTGATATGCAATCATGGAAAGGAAATTATCACTAATATGTTTTTGATTGATAATTGTTAGTGTTTAATTAGAAATTTTTTGATGTGTAAGAAACCAATAATGTTTATTACACTTTCAACTCATGAACCAAATTCAATCAAAATTGTATGATTAATTACATTTCTGTGTTTGTTCTGATATTCTGGACTTTTCTTGTTGTTTGATATGTTTGACAGAAAAAAAATGCTGTTAATTTCCCAGCCCATTATATTTGTAAGTACACATACATAGTTTATTGTCAAATCGACTCGTATGTCTTGGACCATTTGCAAAATAGAGATTATGGCAAAGATGCATTTACAAGCACAAAACATGTAACAAAGAACAGATAAAATAAAAGGACAAAAAAGGTCTTAATGACAGGATATTACTAGACACTTACCAAAACACATCATGTAAATAATCATTGGAACACTTTTAATTGAGATGATACGAAACTATCTGCAAGAAACTTGTTTATTTTCTGCAAAAACTATTTTTAATTTTAAAAGCATGCATCAGAAATCTCGACAAATTTAACTGTTTTAATTGAAATTTTTGTATGTTAATACTGCATAGTAAATCTATGTGTGCTTCAGTTATAGTCAAACATTACTTAAAAAAGGCAAGACAAAATTTTGGCATATCATTGATGTATACTTCATTCAGACTTGTTGAAGTAAATATACATAATGGTCAACACTTCTTATTTTTATCCATAACCCATACCTAATTCTTAATTATTCATTAATTATTACATGTCAGCTCCAGGTACGGGAGGCCCCGGGTTCGATCCTGAGCCGCGACTTACCAAAGTCATTAAAAATGGTAGTGGTATAGCTCCCTTGCTAATGCTCAAGCAAATATAAAGGTAGTTCCACGCCAGGTTGGTACTGTGTAAGAATAAAGCGATAATGTGTCAGGATAATGTGACTGGGTGTGGTATCATGCCAGGTGTGCATGGCGTGCTATACACAGTGAAGGTAGCACTATATCTGCTTCAAGTGAACACCATCTCCAATTAACTGAAATACTGTTGGTGGGACGATAAACTCGTAAATATAAACATATGAAGAATACATTAAATATTGAAAGAGATAAGGCAACAAATAGTGTAGACTATAATCTGATAACTCAGAGTTAGAAACTGGCCACCAAAATGTGCAGATCTTGTTCTAACTGAAACTAGTGGGACTCATGGGTGGTCGGTTTAGGGAAATCAAGGCCTGATCAATTAATGCAAACTAGATTATGGCTAATTGCTTTGAAACCAATAATTGGTTATGGTTATGCCAATGAAACATGAACATGTATTGACAGTTAAGGATACTGAGAGCAATTCTTTCTCTAAAATATTCACAAATTTGTATCAATTTGCTCTTAGCACTAAGTGATCAAGCATAGTCAAATAGTACAGATTCTGTTTCATTTTTACCATATAAATTGAAACACTTAAAGGATTGGGTCATTTTTTTTTAAAGGACTGCAATAATACGATATTTCTTCTTTATTTTTGGTCATGTTTCATCATCTTTTGTTATTAAGATGGACAACAATATTTCAGACAATAGAAAAGCCTTCTGTTTTCAATACTTAAAAGTACAAGCTTTGACCGATATAATTAAATGATGGCTATCAGCAGAGACATGATGCCATACTTGTATTGTAACTCCCCTTACTGCTTGTCAGCTAACACTAACATACACATTGTGCTGGCCAGAAGGTTACATGGTCGATTGATTATTTTTGTCCGTCACATTCTCTCCTGGGCATCTCTTAATTCTCTTTGTGATAGCTTCCCTCCCCCCATCCTGCCCCCACCCCCAAATGAATAGGCCTGTTTATGGGCCGGATCAGTTATATATTTGGATTAGACCCCAATGGCAGCTTTCTGACAGGCCCCCTTCAAACCATGACAACAGTGTCAAACAGATATTATATCTGTAATTATAAGACTTAATTCATCACACTAATGTAATTTTTTATGTTATTTGGTCTAGTTTGTGTGAAGATGATGGTATATATTTCAATAGAGACAATTACACTATTTGATAACGTTTAATCTTACCTGCACAATTGATGATTTGAGTCATAACACTATTGTAGTAAATTAAAAACCTTTTGATCTTGGTCAATGAATGAATTCATGGCACAATTGTAATATATGAAATATTTTGGATATTATTTAATGGCAAAATTTCATCACACAATTTTAATATTGGAAACAGTTTGATCTCATTAAATTGTTTAATTCTCCACATGTTATTAATTAAAAGATTCTTATCAAAGTCAATGGCTGAAATCATGACTAAATTGTTATAATTGAAACCTTTTGATCAAAGTCCATGATGATTGCTTGACACAGTTGTTATAATTGAAACCTTTTGATCAAAGTCAATAGTGAGTGCTTGACACAGTTGTTATAATTGAAACCTTTTGATCAAAGTCAATGGTGAGTGCTTAACACAGTTGTTATAATTGAAACCTTTTGATTAAAGTCAAGGCTGAATTATTTACCTTATGTTAATACATTGGATCACATAACTTGATGTGTATTTATTTAGTAACACTCATTGTTGTTGTTCATGTGTGTATTCATTCAGAAACACCAATTGTTGTTGTTCAGGTGTGTATTTATTCAGAAACACCAATTGTTGGTGTTCAGGTGTGAATTCATTCAGAAACACCAATTGTTGGTGTTCAGGTGTGTATTCATTCAGAAACACCAATTGTTGGTGTTCAGGTGTGTATTCATTCAGAAACACCCATTGTTGTTGTTCAGGTGTGTATTCATTCAGAAACACCAATTGTTGGTGTTTATTGATAACCCACTTGTTAGTTATTGAGTCGCAAATGTTTATTGAGTTGCATTTATTGTCAACTGACATCACTTGCCATACAGAAATGTACTTTACAAAACTTGGCAGACCTTGTTTTGTATAGTTTCATCCAACTCATTTAATATTTTCAGTATTGAGTGAACACTTATGTCAGATCCTCGATATACCTTTCCCTCATAGTTGTAATTAGTTAATGACTTAATTCATGATGCATTAATAAGGATAAGGAAATATGAACAAGTTCTATCAGCATTATACCAAAATCTGAAAAGATACAGGACAAAGGTATTCATATGCAATCCAAATGTGCATAAAAGTTAAAACTAATCTGTGACGAGACTCAAATAAATAGAGCAAACCACCTTGGTACTGTCAGTCAGCAAAAGGAACTGACTGAGGTGCTGAGACTGGTTTTACAGAGCTTTAAACTTGCACTTCTTGGTTATGCTATTATGATGGCTTTATTCAGCTGTGACAATCATAGCATTTGACTGCGTATCTATCTGCCCAGACATTTGTTCTGAGGCTTCATCTACCAAAATAGCTTGGTATTCTTTTATGACCATTAGCATATTATTGTCCTCTTCACAGCATTGGTTCAGTTTTTTTAGTTGTTTTTTTTTTCCTTTGCTCACTGAGTGAAAATCCATGCAGTTTCTCTAAATGGGAACTATTTTCTTGAAGAGTGTGCTGATATACTAATACATATATACATGTATGTATAAAAACAACTTAATTTGTAATATTTATGGTTCTACTAAGATTTGTTTTGAGTCTTCTTTCATAGTTAGGGATTGTAACAATGGCATTTGATGGTGGATTGCAAGAGCATCCAGAGTTATGAGAAAGCTGGATGTGTAGACCATCTTCATGCCTAGGGAAAAGTAGTAAAAGTATAGAAACAAATATGTATGTTGGTGGGAACTAGAAGCGTCAGTTGTGTCCAAGCATGTTTCAAAAGTTAACACTGATATTTTTAATTGTTTAAACTAAATGTTCAAGTGATTATATTGTGTAATGCAGATAGACATGAAATGTAGAGTTCTGAATGAACAAAGCCACACAAGTATATCACCAAGTGACAAGAGGAAAGTGGCAAAAGGAGGAATATTATTAGAATGAGTGTTCCACTATCCTTTTAAGTTGGTGTATGGAAAAAAAAGAACATAACTTTTGAACATGGGAATGTTGCCCCATGATATTCTGCTCCCATTCTGCATTTTGTCTCTTAAACAAGGAAATTTTTTATGTCTGTTGCTACCAATATATTTTTATTGTTTTTTTGCCATCTCTTTGTAAGGATTTTTGTGAACATATCTCTAAAGTTCCTGGAAAAAAAGTTATTTCTGTACTTGTGTGAATTTTGAAAAAAAGTGCTTTTGGCAGACAACACTCATCAAGTCTGATTAATCTATCAAATATAGTAAGGTGTCTGTAAAAATTGTGACTGGTTTCAGTGGAATTGTAGGGATTTGGGATAGACCTACTACTGGTATCCTAATCAATGTTCTGTATAGGTAGTTGGTGTGCAGAAATGTGTTATTATTGTGTCTGCTTGTGAAAGATGTATTTAGCGATTTCCCAGTATGCCTGTGATCGGGTCACTGCTATTATGTCTCATAGGTAGTTTGAAGTTTTGCTTCCATAGCAAGAGCAATTTTAAGGAAGCAAGGAAATAGTTTGCAAGCCTGGCATTCTGTTAATTGATGTTTATGAATGCTCAGTTTTGAGTAATTTAATTTAAAATTGTATGGCTTGCTCACTTCTGGTTAATCTTTTTTTATGGTTTCTTGCTTTGGTTAATTGATTTTTATATTTGGCCCCATTTTGATTAATTGATTTTTATGATTGATTGTTTCTGGTTAATTGATTTTCATGGTTGATCATTTTTGGTTACTTGATTTTTTAATGGTGCTCACATCTGATAATTATTTTTTTTATGTAAGAAGCCCTTTTATGATAAATTGATTTTAATATCCCCATATATGAAATATATGGAGGCTATATTTGAGCGAAGTTCATCAGGCCATTATAGACTGAGATCTGTCCGTGCCATTTCTGCTAATGTTGGTCCCACTTTGTTGAAACTAAAAGTGGTATCTCACAGCTTGGATGCAGCTTCTGTCAAACAAACATATAAATTATTCTTAACTGAAAACATTTTTTACAAAATTGTCCTAAATCTATGTAAAAAGTGGAGCATCTCACCCCACTATTTTGTCTGAGTGGAGCATCTCACCCCACTATTCTGTCTGAGTGGAGCATCTCACCCCACTATTCTGTCTGAGTGGAGCATCTCACCCCACTATTCTGTCTGAGTGGAGCATCTCACCCTACTATTCTGTCTGAGTGGAGCATCTCACCCCACTATTCTGTCTGAGTGGAGCATCTCACCCCCACTATTCTGTCTGAGTGGAGCATCTCACCCCACTATTCTGTCTGAGTGGAGCATCTCACCCCACTATTCTGTCTGAGTGGAGCATCTCACCCCACTATTCTGTCTGAGTGGAGCATCTCACCCCACTATTTTGTCAGAATGGAGCATCTCACCCCACTATTCTGTCTGAATGGAGCATCTCACCCCACTATTCTGTCTGAGTGGAGCATCTCACCCTACTATTCTGTCTGAGTGGAGCATCTCACCCCACTATTCTGTCTGAGTGGAGCATCTCACCCCACTATTTTGTCAGAATGGAGCATCTCACCCCACTATTCTGTCTGAATGGAGCATCTCACCCCACTATTCTGTCTGAGTGGAGTATCTCACCCCACTATTCTGTCTGTGCCACACTGCATGGTCAGCTATTTCCACCTTACCACATACTTGTGAGATCATGTTATATCATCCTGATAATTTGCTCTGACGTTTTTATCTATTTTTAGTAGAAATCCCCATTATGCTTAGTTATAGATTTGAAAAAATGAAAATTTAGTGCATTTTTTTCACAGTTTATACTGTCCATCCATAAGGTAGTATTCAAACTCCTCTTTTTTAGACTAAAGTATGAATTTTTTTTTCTTCAGAAATCATGCCAAAATTTATCAATACAGGGGTGTGGTTTTGTTAATTGTATATGGTATCAGCAATTGTCGGATACCACCTTTAAAGGACTAGATTGTGCCACTTGTGATTGGGCATATAGTTGGCCCTGGACCTGGTAGTGCAATTGGTTAAGCATTGGCACCAGGTACAGGCTGTGACATACCAAAGTCATTCAAATTGGTTATGGTATAACTCCTGTGCTAATGCTCAAGCAAATATAAGGGTAGTTCTATGACAGCTCAATGTCAGGTTAATGTGACTGGGTGTGGTATCCTGCCAAGTGTTCATGTGGTATCCTGCCAAGTGTTCATGTGGTATCCTGCCAAGTGTTCTTGTGGTATCCTGCCAAGTGTTCTTGTGGTATCCTGCCAAGTGTTCATGTGGTATCCTGCCAAGTGTTCTTGTGGTATCCTGCCAAGTGTTCATGTGGTATCCTGCCAAGTGTTCTTGTGGTATCCTGCCAAGTGTTCATGTGGTATCCTGCCAAGTGTTCATGTGGTATCCTGCCAAGTGTTCTTGTGGTATCCTGCCAAGTGTTCATGTGGTATCCTGCCAAGTGTTCTTGTGGTATCCTGCCAAGTGTTCATGTGGTATCCTGCCAAGTGTTCATGTGGTATCCTGCCAAGTGTTCATGGCATAATGTAGACATTGAAGGCATCACATTATCTACTTGGTGTCGACATGGTTTCCAAAAAACTAAAACACTGTTGATGGGACAATACACCCAATAAAAAACAAACAAACTTATAGCTGGCACATCCTGACTCACTTGATGTTACATACAAGAAAGTTATGGCTTTAATTTCATTTATAGCTGCAGTAACTGTAACAAGGCAGTATAACTATCATTCTGGTTTTTATCATTGATAATATTCTAGCTAATTGATTTTAATAGCTGCTTTTTTTGAATGACAGACCTAATATCCTGGGTGTGAAAGCAGATACACACTGACACAGAATGCATACATGTGAACTTTCTCTGAAGCCAAAGTGCGAGATTTGTTATTTTCATATAAACAAAGAAGGAAGTTTTCTGTTTCCAAATAGGGAGATTTCTGAAAATGTGTATAACACCCCTTCTTTTTCAAATAATTTTGAGCCTTAAAAGTGGGAGTCTCCCTCAAAAAGTGGGATAGTTCACATTAATGAGAACGTTAGCAATCGGACTTGGTTTTGTACAACATGTGGGGTGTACCAGTAATCTCTGGTGCAAAGAATGTTAGTCTTTATTGTCAGTGAAATGTTTGTAGCACGTAAGAATGATAAAAGATTAGTAAGTTATTTGGTTTATTTATTTTGGTCAATTAACAATAGCAGAATGCCAGATATGATAGGTACATGTACAGCGCTAGCTACATCAGGTGTGGTATTCTTTCTCCAAACCTTAATGTATACCTCAAGGGACTGTTCCAAACCAGCTGATTTTAACCAATCAGAAAGCACCAATCAGTATCCCTTAAAAAGCTCTCACAAGCCAACAAGGTAAATCTAAAATGCAACCTCCAGCGTGTAAAGTATACATGGTTCTGAACATGTGGGAATCTAAAAATAAAGTTATCTATAGCCATATTCATAAGATCATAATCAATAGCTATATATCAATAGGTTTGTCGGTAGTGTATAGTGACTTAAATGTGTAAAATATCTGCAGAAAAAGACTTAACACACTGTGTTTGACTGTTTGGTATTGGTGTATTTTGCAGGTATAAATCTCCATTAAAAGATAGCATGTGAACCTATCACAACAGAAACTATGGACCTGGAACATTGTATTGTCTTGATTAGAAAATTTGAATAAGTAGCTGCAATATAGAATTATGAGATTAATGGCAACTCACACATTTACTCCTCTCTACAGCTGTGAATATACTAATACTACTATTAAAGTTACTGTCTATGTTAATTAAACAAAAAACAATCTTGAGTGAATGGACATGGGTCATTGAATAGTGAAAATTTGGGATAAAGAATGCAAAACCCTTAAAATATTTAATTACAGAATTGTACGGAAAATAAAAAAGATATCATGACAGTCTGGGAACTTTTTGACTGTACTTCGTAGAAGTGTCATCTGGGAAACACACAACGAGGGAATTACCCTTTTTTTATTACCACTTAAATATCAATATTTCATCAATTACATGACAATATTTCAGCAGAGTTAATTTCTCTTGTATTTAATTAGTTGTTTTTTTTCTTTTTTTTTCAGTTAAGAGAGGCGTGACTGGTGAACACAAGTTGATGTTTGTCCTAGTGTCCTGGTTACCATAGAAACTTCCGTAGAATAGAGTAGGTGAGTACATCTTTATGATGCATGAAAAGAATTACCAAATAATACGATCAGCAATGAACAACATCACAATGGACTGTTCCCCAATTTATATGTTACTATCTCCCCTCTATGGCTATTTTAACAATTTTTAGCCATGTGTAGGTCATTAAGTGCTTAAAAACACTGTCAAAGAAAAAAGCACATGTTCTTTTGTGTAATGTAGGTCAATTATTCATCATGTGCCTAAAACTTGCACTGATTGGTTGAACTGTTGTTCTAAGAAAAACTTTACTGTGTAGGAAAAGTCCACTGTGTATGGAATATGTAATCAGAGCACTGAAAACACTGTGGTACAAACTTAACAATACTGTGGTACATATTTAACTGTGTAGGAACTGTCCATTGTGAATGGAATACAGAATGAAAGTGCTGTAATCACTGCTGTAATTACTGCTTAGGAAAAGTTGTCATATTTTGTGACCATGAGAACTTCTTTAGATCAATTTAGAATATAAAGAAAAAGTTCTAAATAGCCCCATGATCAGCCGCTATCAGTAAGGTTGCCGATAATATATAGTGACTAAAATATGTTTTAAATCAGCAGAAAATGACTTAACACACTATTTTTGACTGTTGCGTATTGGTGTAGTTTGCGATTAAAAGATAGCTTGTGAGCCTATAGCAACAACAACCATGGACATGGAATGGTGTATTTTGTCATTATCATCCTATGCTAGTTAGCTCACAAGTACCATGTTTAACTGGATACTTTTTTTGTGCATGCTCTGGTGGGTGGCTGGTTTATAAATTCAAAGATCAATTTTGCATTGTATAATAGCATTTTTATCTAGTGTTAACAGTCTGGACAAAACAAAAAAAAGCTTATGATGATATTGTACTATACTGTCACGTTATTTAAACTGCTTTTTGCCAACTTCCTAAATAAGATGAGAAGAACTACTTTTTAATGCCCTGGAGATGGGAATAGTATTAAGTTCTTAGGTAGGCAGCTCCCAGTATATAGTAGTGACATGTACTGCATTGAATGCTTTTGCAGTGAATACAAAAAAATCTATGCAGCCAATCCGGGCTGGAAGCTGAGACCTTTGCTCTCAAGGGCAATGTACTAGTGGTTAAAAATATATGCAGAATTTGGAGTAAAAAGAAAAAAAATGTAGCAGTGAGTGATTGGGTTTGTTGAAGATTTGCTCCTCCTCAGCCCCTCACCATGTAGGTAAAAAAAATCATGTCTAGAGGTTTTCCAGCTGACCTAAATTGTACTGGTGGCTTTACCCAGACCATTTTTGCCTGGGGTCTTCCTCCACTGATAATGGTGGGATGTCACCGACGTTACCATATGTTAAGTACGTAGGTGTGATGTGAATTAAAAAACCCAAAGATTTAAAATCTGTTTCTAGACAAAGGGCTGAAATGAAAAACCTTTACTATTAAGGTGCTCTTTAATATTGAGGTGACCTTTACTATTGAGGTACTTTTTACTATAAAGTAGACCTTTACTTGTTAAGGTGACCTTTACTGTTGAGGTGATCTTTACTATAAAGTAGACCTTTACTGTTAAGGTGACCTTTACTGTTGAGGTGATCTTTACTATTAAGGTGCTCTTTACTATTGAGGTGCTCTTTACTATTGAGGTGACCTTTACTGTTAAGGTGACCTTTACTATTAAGGTGACCTTTACTATTGAGGTGCTCTTTGCTATTGAGGTGCTCTTTACTATAAAGTAGACCTTTACTGTTATGGTGATCATTACTATTGAAGTGACCTTTACTATTAAGGAGACCTTTACTATTAAGGTGACCTTTACTATTGAGGTGCTCTTTACTATTGAGGTGCTCTTTACTATAAAGTAGACCTTTACTGTTAAGGTGACCTTTACTGTTAAGGTGACCTTTACTATTGAGGTGACCTTTACTATTGAGACGACCTTTACTATTAAGGAGACCGTTACTATTACGGAAACCTTTACTATTAAGAAGACCATTACAGTTAAGGAGACCTTTACTATTGAGGAAACCTTTACTATTAAGAAGACTGTTACAGTTAAGGAGACCTTTACTATTGAGGAAACCTTTACTATTTATGAACATAAAGAGTGAGTTTTTCATTAAAATAACTTCTAACATTTGAGGTAGTGTTCAAAATTGTTTTTATTTGATTTAAACATCATTGTATGCAGAAATTATGCATAGTTTCCCCCCAAATGGGGCAAGTTTTGTTAATTTATTTCATATGTGCAAACTGTCTGATACCATCTTTAAGTCCAGAACTTGGGTATCATGTATTGAATGGTTTTAAAATTATAAGATGTTAATACCAAAACATTTAAGCGTTTTTTTTTTTTTCAGAAAGGGAAACTAAAAATAAAAACAGTGTAATAAAAGTCATTAATGGGTGTTTGGTGGGTGGGGATTAAGTTTTTAAATGGAAAAATGTTTATATTTAGAATAAATTTAAATGTTAAAAAAGAGCAATTTAAAAGTACAAATGAAGCACTGCTATACTTGAGAAGAGGCAGAAAAGAACTTTCCTGTATTTAAACCTGAACTTTTCCCATGGGTCTATTGATCCACGCCTCTCGAAAAATTGTTCTCCCAAGATTGCACAGTTTTTACCAGCCCATAAAACAATTTGAGGTTTGTTAATTTTGGTACCCTCTCATTACTTATGTGTAAATAACAGTATTGATGGCGTTGCTATAGTTACTGAGGACTATTTATCTTGATAATGTCTTCATGCAGCAGCCTCCGAAATGCCTAGTTTGTATGAAGATGGCAGTCCTTGACTATTTTGTGGCTGAACTACATGCCTCAAATCATATTTCAATCCTCCATTGTTAGTGCTGTTTTGGGGGGCAGATATTAGAAATACATGTTATTTATTCTTATTGTTGTTGTTGTTTTCTCAAGATTTACACTGTCGCAGAAATAGGGTGCAGATATTGTGCTTGTGGCATCTGCTCTTGATGCCAACATTTTTGTTTTCTTAGAAACATTACCTTTTTATTTAAACTTTTTACATGACAGAAAATATTCTTTCATGACAACAATTTTTGTATGACAGAGAACTGGAAAATTGCACTTGTTCTGCATGCATTTTTACTCTTCTGTAATTTTGTATTGAAATTTACTATTGTTAATAATATTTACATACCATATTCTCTCTCTCTCTCTCTCTCTCTCTCTCTCTCTGTTTCTCTCTCTCTTTGTCTCTCTCTCTCTGTCTCTCTCTCTGTCTCTCTCTCTCTCTCTCTCTCTCTCTCCCTGTATACATATGTATGTATATTCTTACATTTAGGTTAATAAAATGTATTTTTCAGATGTATATTTTTTCATATTATACATTGCTAAATCTACATGAAGGTGCATTTTAAACTCACTGATAATACTGTCTTTAAAACTTAAATTTAAATAGGTATTATCACAGTTATTTGTACAATCTAGTACTCCTTGTCTGGAAAAAGTATGAGTTTATTCAGTATATTATCTATGCAATTTTTTTTTAAACCATGCACAGAGTAATTGATTTATTCTTATATCTGCTTGTTTTAACTGCTGCAAAAAAAAAAAAATCTTTCATTTTGACTTCTGCATACAAGTAAACTCTTCCACTTTTGGAGGGAGACTCCCACTTTTAAAGTTTAAAATTATTTGAAAATGAGGGGTGTTGTACACATTTTAAGAAATCTCCCTACTTGGAAACAAATAATTTTCTTCTTTGTTTATATGAAAATAACAAATCTCCCACTTCGCAAGTGTAAATCTACCACTTTGCAAGTGTAAATCTACCACTTTGCGCCCAGAAAAAGTTCACATGTATGCATCTGGAGAAAAAAATCTCCATGACTTTTTAGTGTCGATGTATAAAATATGTTCAGCAATTGGTCAGTATGTTAAACTTTTAAGTTCAGTTAGTTATTGATGTTGTGATTTGACAGATGTACAGCAACCCTTGTTTTTGGTTTGACGACTGTGGTAATTTGTTTGATGGGGTTGAATTGATGTGACAGCCATACAAATGGTCTAGTCTAGTTTATCCCATTTCAAGTCATGTCATTTGCTTAAAAAAATTGTATCTTGAATTTAACTCTGATGTCATTTCTTGAAGTGTGTGATATAATTGAAGCGAAAAGCATGAGTTTGTAATCAGTAGAGGTGTAACAATACGCTACCCTCACGATACGATACGTATCGCGATACATACCACACGATACGATACGTATCGCGATACATAATATTTTGGTACTGATGATACATTTTTGCTTATCACACATAGGTTCACTATTACACCATGACTTATATTAAACCAGATGCTAGCATAACTATTTACTGAAACTAAGAACTTTAAGTCTATAAGTCATTACCGGTAATCAGAATGTATGACATAAAAGGTTATCCACATATTAAATGATTTAACTGTAAGAATCACATGAAACTTTAAAATGCAAGGTCTTAAACAATAAAAAGTAATATAATATTTCTTAAGATTTTTTTTTTTCATCTTTATTGTGAATTCTGAATGTCCATCACAAATAAAATTGCAACAGTTTGGTACACTATTGGAAAAAACAAGATAAAAATTATAACAATATGAAGTGTCAACACAGTCAGCTAGTGAGTAGTCAGTGCTTTGTATGAAATATTAGAGAAATAATGATGGCAAGTTGTTACAAGGGCTCCGTATCAGTCAGAATCATCGATATCATGTCATATGATATGTGTTTCAATATGATCGATATTCGATATATCATATATCAGAAAAGATACATGTATGTGCTTATTATTGTTTTTTCTTGTATTTACAAATTAGTCAACTATTGCCAATAGTATAATATATACAGTCCTACTATAACGTGGTGTTTAGTTATGGTCAAGTTTATACAAAGGAGGCTGTTTTCTAAACATTAAAAACGTCATGGTATCTTTAGTTAATATATGGTTAAATAAATACTTTTCAGCGGGAAATTTGTGTCCTAGTATAAAAACATATTCTTGTCCTACTGATGAGTCCAGAGCATTCAGATATTGTTCTGCTTTAAAAAAAGGCAATCTGTATTGATGCCATCAATTGTGCTTGTGATTTCACATTTCTCATGGTTTCATTTTCATCATCACCTAGAAAATTTTCAAATATCATAACACCCCCTCCCAAATGACAATATCTTCCTTATCCAGAATAAGACTAGCAACGCTTTAAACGGTTTCTAACTACAGTCACACTTGTATTAAGCAGCCAACCAAGGGAAGCCTAAATTTCCCTGCTTAAAACTAGTTGACTGCTTAAGACAAAATATGATATTATTGATTGTTTGCCTATTACTGTGAGCCTGTATGCTTACCAATAAGTATTACATGTACTGAAATAGTATATCTACTGGAAAGTACTGTTCAAATAAATATTTATCACAATAATAACTGCTTTTAGAATGTCAACGTATGATTCAGAATAAGAGAAGTTTCTCTCTAAATCAACGTATGATTCGAAACATCAGAAGTTTCTCTCTAAATCAAAGAAATTTTGCTCCGTTATAAGTATTCTGGTCATGAAGGTACAAAGCATACCATTTTAAATAAGTCACATCAAATTTATACTGAGTGTACCAACATATTCGTCAAATTGTAGTTCGACAAATTACCAAAAACATATATTCAGACGGCCATGGTCCAGATGGTGCGTGTGTTTAATTATTCTTTAGCAAAAACAACAAGCAGTGTGTTATAATATTAGTCGAAGTAATTAATTTAAAACATCATTTAAACAAGGTCTGTATCTACAAAAACCAAAAGTGCACCAATTTTATGTACATGAAGTCTGGTAAATTTGGTGGTGTCAATCTATGCATAAATTAACTCGCTCATGAATTAACGCTTCTGCTACCAGTTTCATTCACAACAATATATCCTAAATATGTATTGGCTGAGGCACTTATTTTGCTCTGACTATAAGGTGGGTGATATCTAGGGATGCATTTTGATTGGGAGATCGGGACAGTAATTAGGTGTGATAATTTGTGGGGCAAAAAAGTCAAAACAACTTTCTTCTGAAACAACTTCTTAGATATATAACTAAACAAAGATAGAAATTAGAAATGTATTTTAGTATCCTTTCTTTAGGAAGAAAACAACAAAATATATAACTGTATGACTTAACGCTGATTTTGGCGTTTTCTCATCATCATTTCACAATTTCATAATGACGCCAATACAATCGATTAGCCGAAGTCTCAAGAGCCACAAATGTTATCAATCATGCCAAAATTTACAAAGGATTTCTTTTTGCAATATAGATTGTCCGACTCCATCAGTGATTTCTTAAACAGAGATTACAAGTTTTCGACAGCCGCCATTTTGAATACTAATTAGCTTTAAACAATGCCCTTTCACCATTACAAGATATACTACATAGCTTACGAATTTAACTTTCTTATAGCAGAATAAGGATAACAAAATACTGTTCCTAATGATCATATAATCTTGAAAACAACAATGCTTACATCTCGGCAAACATTGTCATAAAAGTGCTATCTCTTGATCCACTTTGTCATTTTCCCTGTGTAAAAAAATAGTCCACAACTGACTCAACAACGATAGACGTGAAATCAAGAGCACAATGTAGGATTTTTACTTTTCTGTATTGCACGGTTCGCATTGTAATTCTTCAGAAGTGAACTGTGCACCGAACCTTGAATATTGAACTGCTGTATACCGTCGTACAGTATATCGTTACACGCCTAGCAATCAGCTGAAGATATTAAAAAAAGACATAAATGTTTTTAACATTTGCTTTTTTAATCATATTTTAGACTGAACTTATTAAAAAGAATAGCAAAAAAGTATAGCACCAACAGTTTTCTACTACTGATTCAAAAGGGTGATTATATTTATTTTTTAATTAAGATTTTGCCACAGCTTACTGATGGAATGGTATCTTGTTATTTAAACATTACAGAAGTGGGGTTTTGTAAATTTCATGTTAGTTTTTTAAACTAGTCACTTGAGACAACGGACAAAGAAAATGCAACCATCATTTTCCATTCACCATGTTGACTGATTGAACTCTTCCTGTCCTGTTTTATGATAATTTGATTTTTTTTAACCCTTTCACTCATACAGTTCTCCTAAATAACCATATGCCTAATGCATAACCAGATGGCTTATCAGGCCACCTGGCATGCATAGGTAAACTGGGGACAAAGGTACCTCAGGTTCATAGAGCATTATTGGTTTTGTGTGGGAAGCTGACAGTAGTTATGTTTAAGCTATTTTTTAAGCTAGAATGAGTTATTTAATCATATTTATGTAATTAAAAAGTTTATTCAGAAATAATTTTTCTTTCTGATGATATACTTTTCATGCATTTGAGGTTATATAAATTGTTAGAAGAAAGGTTTGAATAAAACAAAAGAAATATGTCATAGGCAATTTCTTTATTTTATGTTTGAAATATTCATTAATTGCTATTGTTTTTTATTTAAATAACAACATTTAAATCTGATTCCCCAAAACAGAAAATTCTGACTCAGTGTCACTACCAAACAAAATATCATAAGCACCAGGCATACTTCTGAAGCAAGATAAAGTGAGACTATCAAACAATTTGTGTACAAGATCTTTTTCAATAGGTGTTAACGATACAGCGATTAGAATGCTAATGAACGAGGCAATCAATTGAAGCTTAAATACCTTCCAAGTTGATCCACAGAGCAATAAAACATTTTGCCCCTTTCATTAGTCAGTGGGTTTTATGATCCAATGCTGCCCCGAAGCAACAGGGGGTTCCGGTAAGTCGGCAAAACTTTTCAACATCAAATACTTCACTTCCATTTATTGTGAAGGAAGCGGATGTTTATTACTCGGCATACTCGGTTTTTACTGTAAGGCTGACCATGTGAGAGTTGTTGCGGTTTAGAAATGGTAAGATTTGCCAGCGAGTGTAAACAATGGAAAATTCCATTTGGGTGCTCTACAAACTTAGCAAATTGTCACAATTTTTTCAGAACAACCCCCCTTTTTTATTCACCAAATGTATATAAATAAAGGCTTAATCTTACTGAATAAAGATAAAAGAACGACTTTACATGAAGTATTCACTTATGATTTTGCACTTAACTTTGAGGGCGTAAAATCGCGTATGCATGAGCCTGACGCACAACGCCAAAGATCGCCAAACTATTAGCCTGACGCACAACGCCAAAGATCGCCAATCTATTAGCCTGACGCACAACGCCAAAAATCCCAAACCATGAGTGAAAGGGTTAAATGCCTATGCAAGTATCTGAGCTGAGTTGTTAAAGAAAATGGAAATAGTCCATGTGACTCATACATCAACTTCAAATAATTCAAGAATAGAAGTTGTCATATTTAACTGAAAATAAATTACTATTTTACTGTATTAAGTCAAGAAAGTTATCTTTAGTTTTGAAATGTATATCAAACAACCTAAAACTTCAGTCTGTGTATAATATAAAATAACCCATACAAATCAAGTAATTCTTTCACAGTTTCCACACAGTCTACAAAAAGTAGATATCTGGCCAATAAATTGTCTGCCTCACAGCCTTGCATGTCTGAAATTCTATACAATAGAACCATTTTCTAGTTCTCAGTTGTTTGTAACATCTAATTCCCAAATGGTTTTAAAATGAGACATCCTGTCAAAAAGCCATCTTTTACACAGAGACTGGTTCCCCCATTATAATGTTACTGGTTCTCGGTCCTGTATAAAAGTCCTGACTAAATGGCAGTATTGACCTAGTAAAAAAAGTCATTGTTAATTTACCGAAAGTGTTACTTTCCTCATGACCTTAAAGTACATGTACAACAGAAGATTCTTCTTCTTTAAAAAAATGCACAGACTGAGAAAAAGAGTATGGCAACTAAATGAGTAATATCTTTTTGAAAAATGTCATTTATATATGTATATATGACCATGCCAGTGAACATTTAATGAGGTTAGCTTATGTTTATATACCAAATGGAGAAGATGAGCATTTTCTTGGTTTTGAATCACAGCCTGTCATTCTAGAATGGTATTTTCTTAAGTTAACTTGACAGAATCCGTTACCAAGACAACCACTTCCATTCAAGACTGTAGGCTTCATACTTGATTCCAAACACTTAAGCCATTCTACTCAAGCCGACTACATTTTTCTTTTTGTCTTCAGTCTTGTCAGTAAGCGTATGCCAGAGTATCTATATTGAATGACTTGCCTATCCAGCAATTAAACACCAAGCTCGAATGCGAGCTGCTACATTTAGCAGTTCCTCTAATTATTTATGCTTCCTAAAATGGAGGCATCAATATGATTGGGAAGAAATGCGATTGGACATTTCAGATAAGAGTCTGCGTAAGTGACAGATGTGGTGTAAAGAATCAGTATTTTTGTACCTTACTGAGACCTTAGAATTGTGTAGCTACAAGATTTTTTTTGTTACATTTGTTTTTGTTTCAGCTTTATGACATTTTTTTCACGATTAATTAGCAAAAAATGTGTTTAGTCTAATTTTTCAAAGAATAAGACTGATTGAACTTCATCCAGGTTATTAATATTAAATTCATGTGTTATTGAGAATACAAACATTATATTTTGTATATATTAATAACAATAGACTCTGATTATTTATTAAATGGAGCACCCATGACGTAGTGGTAGAGTCGCCAATTTGTAACTTCTCTGACTGTTAAGCCACCCACTGGGTTCGAGTGCTATTCAGGGTGAAGGACAATGTGGGAATGTCTTCCAGCTGACCTGCAATGAGCCAGTGGTTCTACCCAAACATTTTCTGGGATCTTCCTCCACCAAAACAGCTGGATGTCGCAAAAATGATCATAATTGTTATGTATTTTAAAAAAAAAACAGTATTTATTGAATTGAGTTTAGATTTGTATATTGTATCACTGGTGACTTTTTTAACATGTATTCTCAAATTAGGTAATAAGTATTACTGTTTGGAACTGTGTAGAAAAGAACTAACAAAACCATATGGAACATAGTCATTGAATATTTAAAATGATGTGTCTCTTATTTTTACCATGCCATTGTGTAACAGGAGTGGAAAAAGTGAGCCTCCTCTGGGATTAGAACCACAGACCTCCCCAATACTAGTGGGTTGCTCTACCAACTGAGCTTAGAACCACAGACCTCCCCAATACTAGCGGGTCGCTCTACCAACTGAGATTAAAACCACAGACCTCTCCAATACTAGCGGGTTGCTCTACCAACTGAGCTTAGAACCACAGACCTCCCCAATACTAGCAGGTCACTCTACCAACTGAGCTTAGAACCACAGACCTCCACAATACTAGCAGGTCACTCTACCAACTGAGCTTAGAACCACAGACCTCCCCAAATACTAGCGTGTCACTCTACCAACTGAGCTAAAGAGACTTTGTGAACGAACTTCCAGTGAAACTACTACACTCCACCATCCTTACACAATGAGATTAAACCTACAGCATTGTTACATATCACAATACAAACAGGCAACTGCAGTAGGTCATAGCACCAAATGAACTGGAAATAGTGAGCCTCGATCCACTGGGATTAAAACCACAGACGTCCCCAATACAACAGAGCAGGTAACTCTACCAACTGAGATTAGAACCACAGACCTCCCCAATACTAGCAGGTCACTCTACCAACTGAGATTAGAACCACAGACCTCTCCAATACTAGCAGGTCACTCTACCAACTGAGCTTGGAACCACAGACCTCTCCAATACTAGCAGGTAACTCTACCAACTGAGATTAGAACCACAGACCTCTCCAATACTAGCAGGTCACTCTACCAACTGAGCTTGCAACCACAGACCTCCCCAATACTAGCGGGTCACTCTACCAACTGAGCTTAGAACCACAGACCTTCCCAATACTAGCGGGTCACTCTACCAGCTGAGCTAAAGAGACTTTGTGAACAAACTTCTAGTGAAACTCCTACACTCCACCATCCTTACACAATGAGATTAAACCTACAGCATTGTTACATATCACAATACAAACAGGCAACTGCAGTAGGTCATAGCACCTAATGTAACAGAACTGGAAAAAGTGAGCCTGGATCCACTGGGATTAAAACCACAGACGTCTCCAATACAACAGAGCAGGTAACTCTACTAACTGAGTTATAGGGGCTCAATGAATGAACTATTAATGAAACTGCTGCAATTGCAGAATATAAGTGCTTATAATCAGCAAAGTTCTTATATGTAACAAAAAACTGCGATCTGTGCTAATCTGATATAACAAATATAAAAGTAAAGAACATATAATAAATGTAGTTTTTATTGACAACCTTTCATATTATAGTATGTTTGATGACAAAAACTGGAGACAAAAGATTGTTGCTGGGAGAATAAACCAAACAAACAAACATACAAACAAACAAACAAACAAACGAACCTACTTGGTGTTTTTACTTGTACTATTCTAGATCAAACGTGAATAGATTCAATCAATGATATAGTACAGAAGAAATATTTAACACAGTTAATTGACGGCCAGAGGCAAAAAAAGAAATGTTGTTTAATTATTCATGTAGGGGTGGCCATGTCTGATTGCAAGAGCGAACAGAACATCCTTTTATCAGGAAAGCCGTGAATAATTTCTGCCATCGGTATTAGAACTTGTGGTCCTGACTAATCCTGTGGACTGTTATAACTGACCCTTTGTCTTTCTTTAACCCTTAGCTTGCACATTTTGTTGCAAACCCATGATAAATTCTCATGATCTTTTGCTTTTATATAATATTTATATATGTTACATGCCATGGTTGATATAAACAGGGACTGAGCAGCAAATAATGAAGGTCCTGATGAGACAGCTCACATCTGGATCTAGATCTGGTTCTACATTATTTGTCTAGGCGGTATAAATACACGAATAGCAGGCTAAGAGTTAACACCTCTGTGGCTTGATTGGTCCCTGAATTAGTGATGATACCAGTACTATTAGTAGTATTATATGTGTCAATGGCCATTGGCTGATCACACAATATTAGCAGGTCAGTTCTTTAATTGAAACGTAAATGAAAAATCCACTTTGAACTGTAGTTTTGTTAGTTTAACTTATAAGCCTGATTGTTTACACTGGTCACTTCAAACTGTTGACATTTTTTAAAAGTTTTTTGCCAGAACTGTTGTCAATTTTATGTGTTTGCTTTGTTACTATCACATGACGTATGCAGCTTACAGATACAACTTTACTCCTTTAAAGGTGGTATCCAAAAGTTTGGACCAAAGATTTTTCTCAAAACAACAAATAACAGATTGTTGCCTGATAAGGTCATGCAAAATGCTGCTGCATGATGCCTTAGATATATGTGAAGAATCAAGCATAAATCCCTACTTTTCATTGCAAACAGGCGATTCTTATCCGAGTCACTCTGCACATTTATCTTTTCTTTAAACAAAACTATGCGACCACTTACTTTTATGATCATGTTAAATACTCATCCTGGTTACTAAGCTCAGACATCGATGTCTATTTTAAGCTGAATCTCCAGCGCGCTTTTTGATAGATTTGCAACAAATGGACATATAAAATGACTACATTTATGGTTTCTGCTGTGTTACGCTTAAGATTGCAGCCTTTACTTAAACTGCAGTGTAAGTTTATGCATCGATTATTGCTAACTTCCCTAGAACAGAGGTTAGAAACTGTAAGATGTATTTAATATAGATAAACTGTCATATAACACCTTTAAAGCACTAAGCACAACCATAATTTTGGGTAAAGAGTAATCTAATTGATCTTATGCCAGCAAGGCAGACAAAAAGTTATTCAAATAATTTTGATCTGTCAAAAAACATGGCAGCCAGGAGCGCAGCCATTTTCCATATATGGCTATATAGGAAAACTTAGAAAATCTTGTCAGAAACTTAAAGAGCGAGAGCTTTGATATTTGGAATGCATGTTCTTTGGGTGGCGCTGTATAAAGACAGTTCAAATAATTCTGATCTGTCAAAAATAATGGCAGTCAGAGGTATGGCAATTTTCCATATATAGCTATATAGGAAAACTTTGATAATCTTCTTGATATTTGGTATCCATGTTTCTTGGGTGGCCCTGTATGAAGATTGTTCAAATACTTTTGATCCATTCAAAAACATGGCCACCAAGGGTTCCCTCTGGCTATGTATTAAAACATTTAAAATCTTCTTGTCAGAAATCACAAGAGCTAAAGATTTGATATTTGGTTTATGTATTCCTTTGGTGACATTGTACCAAGATTGTTTAAAGAATTCTCATCCATCCAAAAGCCACCAGAGCTAAATGTCTGGCACTCAGGTGAGCAATATAGGTCCATCATGGCGCTGTTGTTTTCTTCTTTTTTTTTCTTCCAGTGAAATTTATTTCACGTGGGAGACATTGAACTTCTTTTTGCCAGCCAATGCAGTCTTGGATTTTTCTTAATTGCACAATTAGCAGTCCCTAGACATCAAGTTCAGGCTTCTACTACTCTTAGTCTGTCAATCTCAATTCTTTGGCAATATGTATAGAACCAGTCCACCTCTCTTGAAAGTTGACCAGTCCGGATCTACACTGTTTGATGGTAAGTCTGAATAAATGTCTTAAATAGATGTATTAAATTGACCTTCAAATGAATAAGAAATTCTATGCAGGTTAGTACATTTAATATAGGTTCTATAAAGGGTAAAGGATTGCTGTGCATTTTTTCTATTTTATTATACTGGAAAAATAAAATCAATTTCATGTGGCCTCTGGTACTGCAAACATCTTATTTTGATGTCAAGGTTTTTTTGTTTGTAAAAATCACTGTATTATACATGGGTTGGATTTTTTACATTTTTGTTAAAAAGTTAGGATATAAAGTTGGATTATAGGTTCGAACATTTGAGCTCTATACATTATTTCTAGTTTGTACAATTATCATTGTCAAATTTAATGACCATTAAGAAAAAGTGTTAAAATTTAAACAATTTGCTGTAATTCTTCAATGCATAGTGGTAGAGCCACCGATTTGTAACTCCTCTGTCTGCTTAGCCTCCCACCACGTGGGTTTGAATCCCGTTTGGGGCGAAGGACTTAATGTTGGAAGGTCTTCCAGCTGACCTGCTGTGCCCTGGTGGTTCTATCTAGACATTTGTCTGGGGTCTGCCCCCACCAAAACAGCTGGAAGTTGCTATAATGATCATAATTGGTAGCTGTGATGTAACTCAAAAACAAATCAAACAAACACACAATTCTTCATTATAAAAACAATTCTTGATTACTTTTTTTTTTAAAACAATAATAAAAATATTAAAATTCTAAACAAACACTGTTACATACCACATGTAGTTGTTAGTTTTATCAAATTAACAGATATTAACTGGCATACATGTAGGGATATAAATTAACAGATATCAACTGGCATACATGTAGGAATATAAATTAACTTAATTGTTCTGCCTAGACATACCGTATCCCTCGCTGATGAATTTTTTATCAACAAGACCAGACTGCAAAGTGCCCTGAAACTAATGTTTGCACAGAGAAAGTTAAAACATGTAACCAGAGAATTGTTTGGTCAGAAAAAGTGCCACCCCAATTTTTTTTTAACTTTTCACACAGACTCATTTATTGTTATGTGACACTGACACAATTATGGTCATGTTGATGAGGTCCAGCTAATTATTACCTTATATTTCTTATATTTGGGTAGAAGCATTGTCTCACTGCAGGTTAGCTGGAAAACCTCACTAAAGTTCTTACCCTGACCTGGACCTGAACCCACACAGTGAGGTGCTGAGGAGTTGCACTCTTAAGCAACACGTAGCACCTGTCCACAAGTGCCTAGTGCAAAACTGTTGGTTGTATTATCTCAGTTTTGTTGGTATTCAGTCAAAGTGAAGGCAACAACATCTGCCTCAGGTGAACACTATATGTAAATATCAAAAATGCAATTTTGAAGTCCTTGCCATGACAGCTGTCTAATGACGTGTTAGCTTAGCGAGGTCAGTTGTTGAAGGTCACAATTAGAAGAAAATTTAGCGGAGAAAAAAAATGACAGTACGCCTGCATGTGCACAAGAGTACAGAGGAACTATGTGGCCCATTAAAGAGTTGTGGTGGTTCTTTTTCCAATCACTTCCTAATTCTGAATAACCAAATGCATACTTCATAGCAGGTAATTAATTGGAACTAAAACTGACTTGATAATAAGTCATATTTTACTGAGTTATAGCCCCTTGTTTAACAAATTGAATGTTTTGTCTGTGCCATTTCTTGCCTTCATGTACTTTGGTAGGAATTTGATGAAACTTCACAGTATTGTTAAGACTATTTAGCACCAATTAAGCTAGTTGTGCATATTGTTGTCTTGATTTTAAGTGATCTTATTTCTTTTGTTATAGTCATTGAATATATTTTCGCCACACTACTGTTTGTCAGATGTTTATTTGCAACAATTATCAATATCAAGACTTCTTGCACATACTGTTGGCATGTTATGCTTTTTTCAATTTTCACTAAGTTATGGCCCTTGTAGTAGTTTTTTAATATATTTTGTTCACTGTATTTTTTGAGCTTCTATAAGCTAGATTTTTATTTCGTCACATTACTTATAATTAACAATTCTTGTTTGGGAATATCCTTGGTATGTCATTATAGGCTTAATTATGAGCTATGACCTCTTGTTTGTTGTGTTTTTTTAGAATAATTTTTGTGCATAGTATTTTTGCCAGCCATTTGTCGGACTGGAATAAAACTTGAATAAAATGTCCAAGACTTTCTCTGGCATAGTTACAGAAACTGTGGCAGATCAGTAGGATGGTCATCTTTGATGAAAGTTCTTGTTTAACTTAACAAAGCTTAAGCAAAGTAAAATTAACTTATGCCATGAAACTCAGAATTTTTATAGAGTGCTAATAAATGTTGCAGAAACTGATGTTTGATCACAAAAATCTGGACTGGTTCTCAAAATGTCAGTATCATGACAGGAAAAATAGTCCTTAAAGCTTCTTGCTGATGCTGATGAATGACTCAAACCAGAATGTAACCAGTCTATAATCCTGGAGATGGTAGGAATTTTTGGAGAGACTGAAAAATAAAGTTTTCATTAAGATTTCCAAGGAATCAGATTCTATAGACATTGACAGTATACAAAGGAAGCGATTTTGATTATTTATCAAAGAAATTCTGAGGTAATATAGGAAAAGTTATTATTGGAAGACAACAATAGAAGCACTGTTGATTAACCTAATATCTGAGATTTATGCGAGATATTGTTATGGAGAGACATTCACTAAAGGGAAATTCAATCATGTAGAAAAGTGTACAGAAAGCAGATATACAGAAGATGGTAAAAAAATGTAATAATACATGCTTCAAGTTATTAAAGATTATTTTTGGTATGTCTTCCATCCATCATACTCTTACAAATCATCAACACTGTAGATTAGATTGTCCTTATTAACACTACAAGTTGAACCAAATATTCAGTCAGTGGCTTAAATAATTGCTTTTCAATTTTGTTTCTTCTCTTTTGGGATGTCACTGGTGTTTTGCAATAACTGTTAAGCAACAAACTAATTAAATAAATACAAGAATTTAATTATCTTAGCTACGAGTAGTTTTTTGCCTTTGCTTAAAAAAAATGTTGTAACTGCAGGTTGTATCTATTTTGGTTTAAGTCTCAGTTTGGGGAAGAACCTTCATAGTAGATCTTCCATGGAAGATCTTCCAATTGACTTGTTTTACCAGGACATTTGTCTAGAGTCTTCCTCGACCAGTAGTAGCTGAACACCTCCAATATGATCATCATTTTGTTTCTAAAAACGAGCCTTTGTACATAATGTAGAAAATATACAGCATGTAGTTATATAAAGATATATTTTATATACAAAAGATGTATTTAATTCTACTCATCATAATGTTGGCTGCTGTAAACTATCGACTCAGTTAGGTACAAAAAAAACTGTCGGAACTGAAGCTTTCATCTTCCAATTTTCAAGAATATATACAGGGATATTTTTTGCAACTATGCTGTTTTATCTTGTCTGATGTTCACAAGGAAGGTTGTCAAGAGTTAAATACAGTTTGGCAGCTTCAGTAGTCTATTTCTTATGTACAATTGTTTTTTCTGCAGTAAAAGTAATTAAACAGTCTTGGCATAATAGTGTGGTAATCAAAATATCATTGGAAAACAATCTTATTTAAACACATGAAAATGAAGTTTGATGAAAAATGGTTTGATAAGCTATAAATTTATTAAAAATGGCTGTTTAAGGCTTGTTTGTAATACAGCTAACAGAGACCTTAGAGACTTCCAGCTACATTGGTTGTAAATAAATCAACATTCTTCAGTTTATATTTTTTTACTGTTGTTGTAGACTCCTGGTTACATTTCTTTCAAATAAATCCTTATTTTTTTGAAGTTATGCTTATTTTTTTTTAATGACTCTTATTTATAATTGTTTAAAACAATGAAACCTTCATGAGTTTATCCTTATTCATTTAAAGTTAATTATTAGATAAATTTCCTTTAAATAACTGCCCCTACTACACTGAGTACCTGAGTAGAACCAGTACCTTGGAGAAAACTCGACATAATACTTTATTGGCTAAAAGCTGCATGCATTTTAGCTGGGATGCCACAGTTAACTTGTGGGTTCAGATCCTAGTTTGGGCTTACAAACTTCACGTGTGTGGGTCTTTTAGCTGACCTGTGATATGCCATGATTAGCTCTAGCTGTAATTAATTCTTTTAAGATATAATTAGCTCTTTTAAGCTAAAACTGGTCATTTTAAGCTATTTCTGGTAATTTTAAGCTTCATCATTTTAAGCTATAACTGGTTCTTTTGAGCCTTATCTGGGGTATTTTGGTGTTTTTTCCCTCAGTTTTTCAGTTTTAACTGGTTCCTTTCAGGTATAACTGTTTTGTAAGTTATAATTGGTTCTTGTAAGCAATGATTGGGTTCTTTTGAGCTGTTGCTGGTGCTTTGAGCCATTGTTAATTTTAAGCTATGACTGCTGCTTTTAAGCAGTTATTGACATTTTCCTTTACATGTATAGTGATCCTCTTAAATACCAAGTGGACTTTGCTGACCAAATTGTTGAAGGGGTGACTTTTGATCTAAAAGCATCTAAAAAAGAAGTGAAAAAATGTATTGCTAGATTTTGCAGATCCTGATCAGACAGATTTCTGCAGCAATTGACTGATCTGGATCTACCTAAGTAACCTGAGTTTGTTCAATTTCTTTTTTGCAGGTTAAAATTGGCATCCAAGCTGAAACCAATGAGGCAAACAAATTCCAATTAACATGCTTAAAACTATTATCTTAAAATTAGATGTAATTTATTGCACCAAACTGGCACCCACCTGTTATCTTTAATTAAACCCAAACAGGATTCTCTGAACATGCAACAAATCCCCTTCAGGTGTTTATTGTTGACAAAACATGGCTTTCATTTCATTTTACATTGCTGTACATTTTATTGCGATTTTATTATGATCTATTATAGATGCAAGATACCTTGCATGCTGCAGACTTGTGCTTTTAAAAGCTTTATTTTCACATGCTGTGAAATCTTAATTATTAGAAAGCTTTTTTCTTCACTTCTTGGTATTAACTCTTTTAACTAAAAAAAACCCCAACAGAACACATTTATTTTTTACATAATGCTGAGAGTTTGAGACCTGAATGATATTTCTTCAGTAAATAATGTTTAAACAAAGTTATTATCTAGCATAAAAGTAATAATTCAGTCTAGTCCAGACACTACCAGTCTCTGCAGATGATTCTGTTTTTTTTGGCACAGCAGTTTAAAATCATAAACTGAATCACCCTACAGGCATAATTCTTTCTCAAACTATAAATAACTGTGATTTCTGCTAAAAATTGGCATCGATGTCAGAGCGGGTTTTATATAAAGTTACAGGTCATGTGGTTTTCTTAGTTTAAAAATAGCTGAGCAGCGTGGCTTAGATAGGAAATACCTATTTGTAATGACGAGTGATGTGTTATACTTCACTTTTGCCATAGATGTTGGACATCCATAATCAGCATTTTGCAAGATCTTTTTTCAGGCAACAATAATTTATTTGGTTGTTTGAGAGAAAAATAAAAATGGTCCAAGCTGTCAGATGCCACCTTTAAAGAATAACAATCTGATAATCAGGATTCAAACAATCGAAACATTTTTATCTTAGAATATAAAGGAAGGTCAACAAGCCTGACTGTTTAAAACCGGACCTGGTAGTGCAGTCGGTAGAGCATCGGCTCCAGGTACGGGAGGCCCCGGGTTCGATCCCAGGCCGCGACATACCAAAGTCGTTAAAAATGGTAGTCGTATAGCTCCCTTGCTAACGCGCAAGCAAATATAAGGGTAGTTCCACGACTGGTTGGCCAGTGTCACGATAATGTGACTGGGTGTGGTATCATGCCAGGTGTTCACAGCATACCATACACAGTAAAGGCAGCATTATATCTGCTTTAAGTGGACACTGTCTCCAGATAACTGAAATACTGTTGATGGGACGATAAACCCAAAAAACAAATAAACAAACCTGACTGTTTAAAGTCGTACTAGTCCTTACATTCTATATATTATGATTTATGTTTTGTGTTTTGACTGCATATTTCAAATACATCCTCTGTGATTTTAATTGTCTTTTTTTGTCTTTTTTACTACACTTTTTTGAAAATGATTATAATGTTCAGCTACAGAAAATATATCCACATATATACACACATAGGTATATTTTTAGCTCACCTGAGCACAACGTGCTCAAGGGGAGCTTTTGTGATACCGCTTCGTCCGTCGTCCGGCGTCCGTCGTTCGTCGTTCGTCGTCCGTCGTTCGTCGTTCGTCGTCAACATTTACCTTGTGAACACACTACAGGCCACAATTTTTATCCAATCTTCATCAAACTTGGTCAGAATGTTTGTCTGCATGAAATCTTGGATGAGTTCATTATTGGGTCACCTGGGGTCAAAAAGTAGGTCACGAGGTCAAATTTTAGGAAAAACTTGTGAACACACTAGAGACCACATTTATAGCCCAATCTTCACCAAACTTGGTCAGAATGTTTGTCTGCATGAAATCTTGGATGAGTTCGTAACTGGGTCACGTGGGGTCAAAAAGTAGGTCACTAGGTCAAATCTTAGAAAAAGCTTGTGAACACACTAGATGCCACATTTATTGCCAAATCTTCACCAAACTTGGTCAGAATGTTTGTCTGCATGAAATCTTGGATGAGTTCGTAACTGGGTCACGTGGGGTCAAAAAGTAGGTCACTAGGTCAAATCTTAGAAAAAGCTTGTGAACACACTAGAGGCCACATTTATAGCCCAATCTTCACCAAACTTGGTCAGAATGTTTGTCTGCATAAAATCTTTGATGAGTTCGTAACTGGGTCACGTGGGGTCGAAAAGTAGGTCACTAGGTCAAATCTTAGAAAAAGCTTGTGAACACACTAGAGGCCACATTTATAGCCCAATCTTCACCAAACTTGGTCAGAATGTTTGTCTGCATGAAATCTTGGATGAGTTCGTAACTGGGTCACGTGGGGTCAAAAAGTAGGTCACTAGGTCAAATCTTAGAAAAAGCTTGTGAACACACTAGAGGCCACATTTATAGCCCAATCTTCACCAAACTTGGTCAGAATGTTTGTCTGCATGAAATCTTGGATGAGTTCGTAACTGAGTCACGTGGGGTCAAAAAGTAGGTCACTAGGTCAAATCTTAGAAAAAGCTTGTGAACACACTAGAGGCCACATTTATAGCCAAATCTTCACCAAACTTGGTCAGAATGTTTGTCTGCATGAAATCTTGGATGAGTTCGTAACTGGGTCACGTGGGGTCAAAAAGTAGGTCACTAGGTCAAATCTTAGAAAAAGCTTGTGAACACACTAGAGGCCACATTTATAGCCCAATCTTCACCAAACTTGGTCAGAATGTTTGTCTGCATGAAATCTTGGATGAGTTCGTAACTGAGTCACGTGGGGTCAAAAAGTAGGTCACTAGGTCAAATCTTAGAAAAAGCTTGTGAACACACTAGAGGCCACATTTATAGCCAAATCTTCACCAAACTTGGTCAGAATGTTTGTCTGCATGAAATCTTGGATGAGTTCATTATTGGGTCACGTGGGGTCAAAAAGTAGGTCACGAGGTCAAATTTTAGGAAAAACTTGTGAACACACTAGAGACCACATTTATAGCCCAATCTTCACCAAACTTGGTCAGAATGTTTGTCTGCATGAAATCTTGGATGAGTTCGTAACTGGGTCACGTGGGGTCAAAAAGTAGGTCACTAGGTCAAATCTTAGAAAAAGCTTGTGAACACACTAGAGGCCACATTTATAGCCCAATCTTCACCAAACTTGGTCAGAATGTTTGTCTGCATAAAATCTTGCAGGAGTTCGTAACTGGGTCACGTGGGGTCAAAAAGTAGGTCACTAGGTCAAATCTTAGAAAAAAGCTTGTGAACACACTAGAGGCCACATTTATAGCCCAATCTTCACCAAACTTGGTCAGAATGTTTGTCTGCATGAAATCTTGGATGAGTTCGTAACTGGGTCACGTGGGGTCAAAAAGTAGGTCACTAGGTCAAATCTTAGAAAAAGCTTGTGAACACACTAGAGGCCACATTTATAGCCCAATCTTCACCAAACTTGGTCAGAATGTTTGTCTGCATGAAATCTTGGATGAGTTCGTAACTGAGTCACGTGGGGTCAAAAAGTAGGTCACTAGGTCAAATCTTAGAAAAAGCTTGTGAACACACTAGAGGCCACATTTATAGCCAAATCTTCACCAAACTTGGTCAGAATGTTTGTCTGCATGAAATCTTGGATGAGTTCATTATTGGGTCACGTGGGGTCAAAAAGTAGGTCACGAGGTCAAATTTTAGGAAAAACTTGTGAACACACTAGAGACCACATTTATAGCCCAATCTTCACCAAACTTGGTCAGAATGTTTGTCTGCATGAAATCTTGGATGAGTTCGTAACTGGGTCACGTGGGGTCAAAAAGTAGGTCACTAGGTCAAATCTTAGAAAAAGCTTGTGAACACACTAGAGGCCACATTTATAGCCCAATCTTCACCAAACTTGGTCAGAATGTTTGTCTGCATAAAATCTTGCATGAGTTCGTAACTGGGTCACGTGGGGTCGAAAAGTAGGTCACTAGGTAAAATCTTAGAAAAAGCTTGTGAACACACTAGAGGCCACATTTATAGCCCAATCTTCACCAAACTTGGTCAGAATGTTTGTCTGCATAAAATCTTGCATGAGTTCGTAACTGGGTCACGTGGGGTCGAAAAGTAGGTCACTAGGTCAAATCTTAGAAAAAGCTTGTGAACACACTAGAGGCCACATTTATAGCCCAATCTTCACCAAACTTGGTCAGAATGTTTGTCTGCATGAAATCTTGGATGAGTTCGTAACTGGGTCACGTGGGGTCAAAAAGTAGGTCACTAGGTCAAATCTTAGAAAAAGCTTGTGAACACACTAGAGGCCACATTTATAGCCCAATCTTCACCAAACTTGGTCAGAATGTTTGTCTGCATGAAATCTTGGATGAGTTCGTAACTGGGTCACGTGGGGTCAAAAAGTAGGTCACTAGGTCAAATCTTAGAAAAAAGCTTGTGAACACACTAGAGGCCACATTTATAGCCCAATCTTCACCAAACTTGGTCAGAATGTTTGTCTGCATGAAATCTTGGATGAGTTCGTAACTGGGTCACGTGGGGTCAAAAAGTAGGTCACTAGGTCAAATCTTAGAAAAAGCTTGTGAACACACTAGAGGCCACATTTATAGCCCAATCTTCACCAAACTTGGTCAGAATGTTTGTCTGCATGAAATCTTGGATGAGTTCGTAACTGGGTCACGTGGGGTCAAAAAGTAGGTCACTAGGTCAAATCTTAGAAAAAGCTTGTGAACACACTAGAGGCCACATTTATAGCCCAATCTTCACCAAACTTGGTCAGAATGTTTGTCTGCATAAAATCTTGGATGAGTTCGTAACTGGGTCACGTGGGGTCAAAAAGTAGGTCACTAGGTCAAATCTTAGAAAAAGCTTGTGAACACACTAGAGGCCACATTTATAGCCCAATCTTCACCAAACTTGGT
The DNA here is from genome assembly GCA_007844125.1 of Sinonovacula constricta. Classification (NCBI taxonomy): domain Eukaryota; kingdom Metazoa; phylum Mollusca; class Bivalvia; order Cardiida; family Solecurtidae; genus Sinonovacula; species Sinonovacula constricta. The sequence goes on along the minus strand of CM017562.1, from coordinate 2,566,296 downwards.
CAGAATGTTTGTCTGCATGAAATCTTGGATGAGTTCGTAACTGGGTCACGTGGGGTCAAAAAGTAGGTCACTAGGTCAAATCTTAGAAAAAGCTTGTGAACACACTAGAGGCCACATTTATAGCCCAATCTTCACCGAACTTGGTCAGAATGTTTGTCTGCATGAAATCTTGGATGAGTTCGTAACTGGGTCACGTGGGGTCAAAAAGTAGGTCACTAGGTCAAACCTTAGAAAAAGCTTGTGAAAACACTTAAGAGGCTACATTGATGGCCCAGTCTTCACCAAACTTGACCATCATGTTTGCCAGTATGAAATCTTACATATGTTTTGAAGTGAGTCATGTGGATTCAGTAGGTTACTTGTTAAAATTCTAGAAAATGTTATCAACCTAGTGGCCACACTAATGGTCCAATCTTCACCAAAGGTTTCTAAAGTAAATAACTCTTAATTACTTAATGCCAGATTTGAGCCTACATAAAGCCTGTGTCATCAGGTGAGCGATTAAGGGCCATCATGGCCCTCTTGTTCATATTTATCCACACTAGAACTTTATAATAAGCTTATAATCTAGGAAACCAATAAAAAATTTAGAAATTCTGCAGTTGGCTTTGTAAGGCTTTCAAAACCAGAACTTCAGTAATGTTTTCATGGAAAGCAATTTATTTCTAATTAGTTGCAGATGAACAAGCTAAACATTGCCACCTCATTTATTTTAACCCCCAGAGTATGAAGTTTGTTTGAAAATTATTGCTGTCTATTGATGATAAATAGCTAATGCCACAAATTCAACTTATTATTTGTCTATTTTTTCACTTACTTTTTTTCTAAATGATGATTCCTATTTTTTTTTCTCTTTTTTATATTTTTAAAGTAAGTTTCATTTACTTTGGGTGCTACTTTGTTTGTGTAATTTTCGTTCATCAATTTGTATATCCAGCAGATATAATTGCTTAAAGGGTCGTCATGTATAAAATGTTTGCCGTATTGCATGAAAACATAACTTAAATAACAATTTGGAGAGGGCTGCTCCTGGCCCTCCCAGACCTATACCTGGATGAGAAAAATTAATTAATTTTTAATTAATGCTTTGTGTTTAATAAAGTTTTTATAAGTGATTAAGCAGATTAAGGAATGGCCTTTTAATTGGCCTACAATACAACTTGAGAGATTTCAGACCTGGTAACACCATCGGTAGAGCGTCGGCTCCAGGTGTGGGAGGCCCTGGGTCCAATCAATGAGCATTGAAAATTGTAGTGGTATAACTCCCTATCTAAAGCTCAAGCAAAAATATGGGTAGTTCCATGACTGGTTGGCCCGAAGTCAGAATAATGTGACTGGGTGTTCATGGCATGCTATACACAGTGAAGGCAGCACTATATCTGCTTCAAGAGGACATCGTCTCCAGATAACTGTTGGTTAAACAATAAACCCAATAAACAACGTGAGAGAAATGAACAAGAACATAATGGAATAATGTTATATATACTGAGGCTACATTAACAATGCAATATTAGTTTGCTTATGTAAAGATTGGTATCATTTGTTCAATAGGTTAACAAGTTGTGAACATTTATCACCAAAAGTTGATGAAATCAGCAATTCAGAAAGTTTTATTAATTCATGAAAACAACATACCTGATTGAGTACTTAAAACTCTAAGCACTAAATACTTCACCTATTATGTTCAAAAGATAGTACAGTAATCCACCTATAAATAGAAAAGGATAAATCATCTATTCCCATACTTTGTATAAAATCCCAGTGGCAGGGGGCGATAGTTTGTAAGTTTTTTTGTTAAATAAACACAATATTGCAGTTCACCTTGTTCAGGTTTAAGAATAATTTAGCGCCCCCGATAGAATGAGCTTTTTGTCTTTTTTTATGTGCATGAATAACGCATCACTGAAAAGTGCTTAACATTGAACTGTTATGGTCTATTTTTACTGATATGCAAATTACGTTCATATGTTAATCTACGTATGTGATTATTAATAGTTTTAAGATGAAATTAATAATCAGTCGCTGTCTGAAAAAAACAAATATTCCCATAATGTAAATATTTTTAAATGTAATCTTTACGCCTTTCTGCCTACTGCTTGCATATCAAGAAGGAAATGCTATGGTATCCTTTATCATGGTAAATTGATTAGCATGTGATACAGTATCATAGATATTTACCCTAAGTGTCATGCAAATGTAATTAGGCCTATCACTGTCTGATCTGAAAATGCACTTTTTGTCTAAGCCAAATTAATTGATGCAAAGCAGGCTAAGTGTTTATTAAGCATGTCTTACATCTTCCTATCAGATATATATCTTGTTGACATTTATTTTGGATAATTAAAGACTTGGGTTCAAATGTCAGATGCTGATATACCCTAGGTATATGTTGGTTGCTTCTGGTAATTCTGTGTTTTATAACCCCTTGAAATACAAGGGTTTAAGGTTATAAATCTTAAAGCCAGAATCTGAGATTATTCTGAAGCATTTGATTTTAATGTCACAAAAGTTTAAGATTAAATCTGAGATCACTTTTGAACATTTTGATTGGTCAAATTTTAAATTTAATTAAAAAGTGATCTCAGATTTAATCTTAAACTTTTATGACAGTCTATTAATATAAGATTTTTTAGCTTAGAGCTCAATTTGATTCAGTTCTATTCTTATTGGTTGCATTTAAAAAAAATAGCCTCTGCTCAATAGAGTTATTGGGGAAAGCATCACACTTTATTGAACACACTTTATTGAACCATTGTTATAACATTAAGTTTGTCACTTTGTTAGCGAATTCTGAGCTCAAAACTTAATTCTCAAGCATCTGGTTGGTTGAATGTAAGTACATTTTTAAGTCTGACCAATTGAATCCTTAAAAAAGTCTCAAGGCCATTAGTCAAAATTTTATAATCTCTAACCCAGAATGTCATAGTGATTAAATTTACATTAGCATAGAATGTAAAAAACAAAATGCTGAGTTATTTTCATTTAGATCAATCTTCAGATTATTTTTATCTGTAAAAAGTCATCACCTGCACAAGTTAATAACATTTTTATCTTTAATCAAACTTGTAATGCATTTGTAATTTTTATCCTATTTTGATTTTTAGCCTTTTGCTAAAGATATTTTAAAATTGTAAGAAAACATTTCTTAGAGACTCCGAAGCAAATAGTGTAGTTCCTGATCAGAAAGCTACCGGAATGGAGCTCGGTCATTTAGATCTACACCTTTAGTCTCGGCCTTTTCATTTGTAGCTATCCGGAGGAGATCCAATTTTCCATGGAAGAATAAACATGTAAAATGCTGCAATCTGTTTTAATCAGTTGTGCTCATAAAACTTTTTGAGTGGGAAGAAAGGTGGCAAGCTTTATCCATTGTTATTTCCTAGATTACGAGCCTATCAACAACTAAATAATGTTTATTTTCCTCCTACACTATCTCTGATTTTTTTGTCTGCATTTCTTTTAAGATGGATGGCAGCTAGGCAAGTAATGAAGGAAAATGTTTGGGTCTTCAGAAGAGGTTTTAAACACTCCGCAATGATAAATATTTTAGCTGCAGATTATAGAGTTTCTTGAAAACAAAATTTTAAGCAATAATTATTGTCAGTATAAGATAACAATAATTATAATAAGATTGCTTTAGCTCTGTTTTTATAACATAATTACAAACAAAAAAAAAAGTTATCTAATACAAGTCATGTTTGTCACCTTTGTTGAAAAGTGTTTGAAAAATTGGCTTTTAGTCAGAGTTGAAAAAATATGAAACTATATAACCACTGTTTTAATAAATTATGAAAGCCTAAGACAAAATGGTCTCAAATCATTCAATTAAGATTACACCATGATAATTATCTACAACAAGATCTTCTGCATTTTAGACTAAAACATGTACATTTTAGACTAATACATGTACATTTTAGACTATTACATGTACATATTTAGCTTTAATCATGTATTTTTATGCAAGCTTTTTGAAATGCAAAATTTCTCTTTCTTTTTTAATTTCATTAACTTTCAATTTTACTATATGGCTTTCAAAGAGTTGATAATATTTCATTAGAAGATGAGTTTCATTCCAGGCATAATAAAATAAAGATAAAAGATGCATATTAGAATGCGTGATAAGATATCAAAATAATTTCTATTTTCTCTAAAACTATTTTACCCAAATTAATTTAGCATAAACTGGTTAGGCCTAGACAAATAGAGTAGATTGCAGACAGCCCATGCGTAAGGAGGCATGATTCGGATCCATACTACTTTCTGCTTTAACTCCAACAATAGATCTGGTAATCCTACTTGTTATTTTTTAGAAAATTTATTTAGTAAATAAAGCTTTGAATTCTAACAGATGTTGTAAATAAATGATCTTTTGGAAACAATTGAAGGTTTTCCAAAAGGAATTCATATCTTGACAGTTCAGCTTTCTGATATGTTCATCAGCAATATGTGCTCTACCCCATAACTTGTGCCCGTGGCATAGTGGTAGAGTTGCCGATTTGTAACTCCTCTGACTGCTTAGTCTCTCACTTTATGGGTTCGAGTCCCATTCAGGGTGAAGAACTTAATGTGGGAAGGTCTTCCAGCTGACCTGCAGTGTGCCAGTGGTTCTATCCGGACATATGTCTGGTATCTTCCTCTACCAAAACAGCTGGACCTTGCTATAATGATCATAAATGGTCGCTGCATTGTATCTAAAAACAGCAACAACAAAAACACATAGCTTGCTTCATCTGTTTAAAAAAGCAAACAAAGGTTGTTTGTTTACAACTACGTGCAATTTATAGTAAACATACATTTCAAGTCTCAGCAGTAACTAGTACATATCAGGTTCAGGAAGTTCTCAGCTTAGACTGGCTGATCAAGATCTACACTTTTTGCTGTTGATTGATCAGATTATGTTTTGCAGCCTTAGATTCTAGACTCTGCTTGTTTAATGATACATGTGCTGAGCAATCGTTGCTTTTCATCTCTCTTTTTTGTTGGATTCTGCCAAGTGACTTGGCATGAATTGAAGTTTTTTTTTAAATTCACATGTAATTTTATTTTTTTTACATTCTATTGCTCTGCAATTGAATTAGGAGGGGGAAAAATGCCTGAAGTTTAGTGTTTCTAAAGCTGAATATGACTTGAATGACAGTAAAATGCACAGAGAAATGATGGAGATCTTGCATTGATTCAGAAAGTGGCTTATGGGATAGGAAATCATTTAACTGGCAGAGGCGTTATTCTAATGGTGTTAGATTCATCTAAATTCACCCTCATTTCCGGCTTGACAGAAACAGTATAGTCCTAACCATGCTACATTTGTTTATAACCTTTACAAATATTAAATTCTATTCTTACAACATCCTAAGGGAACTGATTTAACAGACTCAATAATATCGATAATAATGTATACCCTGATCAAATAGATTCGAGGTGTTGGGTTAGCTGGTTTGGATCTACACTTTTTTGTCGAAGCAAGGAAGATCTTTTCCATGCAGTGTAAGGTTTAAGCTGTGAGAAGGTCAAGTATTGGGTGTAACGACTTAATCTTTAGCTCTAATGATTTTGTCTTTTTTTACTTCAAAAAAGATTCACAGACCCAATGTATTATAGGGATTGAAATTGCAAATAGGACACAGATGTACTTGTTATAAAAAAAGGGTGGGTAAATTGAATGCCAAGACTTCTGTCACATAGATTTGGATCCAGTTTTGTATTTCACCTACTAGTTAATTGTGTAGTAGATAAGAAGAAGTGTTAGATTTCATTGATTTGTTTAAAAATATTAATTGTTTTGCCATTATTACAGCAAACTGTACATGATTTCTGCTTGCTCTTTTTATGCTGCATTTCCTTTTTTAAAACTTAATTGTGATTTTTTTTTATTCTTTATAGTTTATTTACATATAAAGGTTAATAATTATACTTATAAATAGACACTAAGCAGAAAATATTGTAGATCCTGATTTGACAGCTGCCAGCAGGGAGCTAGTTGATCTGGATCTACACTATTTGCCTACAGTTGCTAGCTGGGAGCTTGCTGAGATGGATCTACGCTATTTGCCTACAGTTCCTGTTTAATCCTGTTTAATCAGATTCATACAATGCACATAAACTAAGGAAAAAAACTAAAAACACAACAAATTTTTTAAGTTATTCCTGGCATCGCAAACATTTCTGAGAATGTTTAAGACAGAAATCTTTCAAGTCAAACAAAGTTTTCTTCCTAAGTAAATCAATTTTGTTTCTAACAGTTTTTGCTAGAACTCGTTTCCTAGAAAGAATATTTTAGATATTTTAGTCTTACTGTCAGCATCTCAAAAAGTCCTGAGCAAAAGGCGCCTCCCTAAAATGTAGTGTTTTGATTTTGTGGGAAAATACCTCACAGATTTTGGCTGCAGCATTTTTTTCTGGTTAGGAAGTGTAGAGACATGGAGAAAGGCTGTGAAACTCCCATATGAATAATGTATTTCGTTATAATTATTCCCACATACCATCTAATGGTCGAAAGTACTTTCATATTTATAATTCACAAAATGAAATTACCACTAAACAGTCCAATTATAAAATTATGTCATTATGGGGGAAGATACTGATGATTATTAGGATCTTTATCCAAAAATATGTAACATAATTATCTCTTATAAGTACACCATATATGTTTACGTCATACCATTCAGACATACTGTTGTTTTTACACATAACCCCGATTCCTTATGTTGTTTTCACAGTTAACCAACTAAACTTTATCAAACCTGGGCAAAAAGTGCAGATCTAGAACAGTGTGGCTCTCCTGGGCAATATCACAATTTAGCCTAATTTACCCTGATTGCAGTAAAATCTATAGATATATGTCTTATTAACTAAATTACATGTACGTCTTACCAAATGTCTTCATACAACCACAAGCACAGGTCAGTGGGAAGTCCACTAGAACATTTTTACCTCACCAGAACTGTAGTGTCATGGTTCTGCAGAGTAACCAGTCTTCAGCTCATACCAATCAAGAAAACGTGCCCACAAATGGCAATGAATTATTTTAGTACCTCTCAATGTGTCTGTCATAGGCTGGGTCTGTCATATGCTGGGTCTAGGTACATTTGTACATGTGTTTATCATAGACTGGGTCTAGGCACATTAGTACATTGTTGAATATGTCTGTCATAGACTGTGTCTAAGTACATTAGTACATGTGTCTTGTAGACTGGGTCTAGGTACATTAGTACATGTGTGTTGTAGACTGGGTCTAGGTACATTAGTACATGTGTCTTGTAGACTGGGTCTAGGTACATTAGTACATGTGTCTTGTAGACTGGGTCTAGGTACATTAGTTCATATGTCTTTGTAGACTGGGTCTAGGTACATTAGTACATGTGTCTTGTAGACTGGGTCTAGGTACATTAGTACATGTGTGTTGTAGACTGGGTCTAGGTACATTAGTACATGTGTCTATCATAGACTGGGTCTAGGTACATTAGTACATGTGTCTGTTGTAGACTAGGTCTTGGTACATTAGTACATGTGTCTATCATAGACTGGGTCTAGGTACATTAGTACATGTCTGTTGTAGACTGGGTCTAGGTACATTAGTACATGTGTGTTGTAGACTGGGTCTAGGTACATTAGTACATGTGTCTATCATAGACTGGGTCTAGGTACATTAGTACATGTGTCTGTTGTAGACTAGGTCTTGGTACATTAGTACATGTGTCTATCATAGACTGGGTCTAGGTACATTAGTACATGTCTGTTGTAGACTGGGTCTAGGTACATTAGTACATGTGTGTTGTAGACTGGGTCTAGGTACATTAGTACATGTGTCTATCATAGACTGGGTCTAGGTACATTAGTACATGTGTCTGTTGTAGACTAGGTCTTGGTACATTAGTACATGTGTCTATCATAGACTGGGTCTAGGTACATTAGTACATGTGTCTGTTGTAGACTGGGTCTAAGTACATTAGTACATGTGTCTGTTGTAGACTAGGTCTTGGTACATTAGTACATGTGTCTATCATAGACTGGGTCTAGGTACATTAGTACATGTGTCTTGTAGACTGGGTCTAGGTACATTAGTACATGTGTCTATCATAGACTGGGTCTAGGTACATTAGTACATGTCTGTTGTAGACTGGGTCTAGGTACATTAGTACATGTGTCTATCATAGACTGGGTCTAGGTACATTAGTACATGTCTGTTGTAGACTGGGTCTAGGTACATTAGTACATGTGTCTGTTGTAGACTGGGTCTAGGTACATTAGTACATGTCTGTTGTAGACTGGGTCTAGGTACATTAGTACATGTGTCTATCATAGACTGGGTCTAGGTACATTAGTACATGTCTGTTGTAGACTGGGTCTAGGTACATTAGTACATGTGTCTTGTAGACTAGGTCTAGGTACATTAGTATATTGTTGAATGTGTCTATCATAGACTGGGTCTAGGTACATTAGTACATGTGTGTTGTAGACTGTGTCTAAGTACATTAGTACATGTGTCTATCATAGACTGGGTCTAGGTACATTAGTACATGTGTGTTGTAGACTTTGTCTAAGTACATTAGTACATGTGTCTGTTGTAGACTAGGTCTTGGTACATTAGTACATGTGTCTATCATAGACTGTGTCTAAGTACATTAGTACATGTGTCTGTTGTAGACTAGGTCTAGGTACATTAGTACATGTGTCTGATGTAGACTGGGTCTAGGTACATTAGTACATGTGTCTGATGTAGACTGGGTCTAGGTACATTAGTACATGTGTCTATCATAGACTGGGTCTAGGTACATTAGTACATGTGTCTGTTGTAGACTAGGTCTTGGTACATTAGTACATGTGTCTGTTGTAGACTAGGTCTTGGTACATTAGTACATGTGTCTGATGTAGACTGGGTCTAGGTACATTAGTACAAGTGTGTTGTAGACTAGGTCTTGGTACATTATAATACATTGTTGATAACAATCTGGATAGTTTTCCATTAGCCATTGACTGGTGTATGATGACAATAGAGAAATGGAAGCCTCAATGGCCTGCCACTGACCATTAACTTCTACTAATGGATTACACTTTCTCATACTGGACAACTGTCAATAAACAATGGGAGATTATTGTATTGTATATCATGTAGTGTCACCTTACAGGAATTGATTTGTATGTTATGCCAGCAGTGTTTGTTTGATTGACCTTCTTCTGCTGTTATATTTTGTATTGTCAGATCTTAACACAGTAAGTAAAAGGATAAAGATGATTTGATAGTCAAGTTTGTTCTGTATTTCTATTGTAAGAAAACAAAATAAAGGGACACAGTCCTGTGGATGGGCGCTGAGAGTTGCTGACTTGTAACTCCTAAGCCCCTCACCCTCAAGGTTTAAGTCCCTGTCGTGGCGTAAACTTTCTTGTGGAGCTTTTCCAGGTAACCTGCTTGCATCGGTCTACCAAAACAAATATCTTGTGTTTTCTTCCATCAATAATTAGCTGGATGTTGCCAATATGACCATAATTTTTTCAGTGCGATGTAACAAAAAACAAAACAAAAAACACAGTATCTGGTTATCTTACATTCTAGTACGCAATAGTTATACTATCAGATTCGAAGTAAATTGGCCCTATATGGTAGTCTGTCTGTTGGTCACTTGGTAGACAGTATTTGTTGGCACTATTTTTTCACTACTGTAGGACCTGATTTCACAGGATTGGTGAGTTGTTGGCACTATTTCTTCACTACTGTAGGACCTGATTTCACAGGATTGGTGAGTTGTTGGCACTATTTCTTTACTACTGTAGGACCTGATTTCACAGGATTGGTGAGTTGTTGGCACTATTTCTTCACTACTTTAGGACCTGATTTCACAGGATTGGTGAGTTGTTGGCACTATTTCTTCACTACTGTAGGACCTGACTTCACAGGATTGGTGAGTTGTTGGCACTATTTCTTCACTACTGTAGGACCTGATTTCACAGGATTGGTGAGTTGTTGGCACTATTTCTTCACTACTGTAGGACCTGATTGCACAGGATTGAGTTGTTGGCACTATTTCTTCACTACGGTAGGACCTGATTTCACAGGATTGGTGAGTTCCAAGCCTTCTTGTGCTTATCATTGTCTAGACATGACTGGCTTGATGTTACATGAGTTATTGCCATTTGTTATTTTGTTATCTGGGGTAATTCATCATTTTTAATGACAATTCTTGGTTTATACAGTAATTAAATGAGACTAATTATTTTGGTACAATAACTTAATAAAAAAAGTAAGTATCTTATTTAGATCTTGTGATAAGAGGACCATTATTGCTCTGGGGCTACAACATATTTAGGGGCAGATTTATAAGATGGCACATACACTACCTTAAATTCCTGGACCACGCCAAAATAACATACAAATTAAATATAAATTTATTTAAATAAGCCAAGAAAGTAAATGACTCTCATACATGCTTAATGTTCTACATATGTGCAAGTTTTAATTGCAAATTATAGGTGATGAAGTCGTAACTCACACTCCTGTTGCATAATTAACGGTTGAAACAGAAAGCATGTCCCCAATATAGCAAAAACCTATGTCTGCAGCTGACATTCCATAGTAATCATTCAAAATCATTTATAAAGGTTATTTAAAAATGTCTTGAGAAAATTAATCTTATGAGTTCTAGCAATGGGACAGTGTTCATCAGGTGGGGGGGGGGGAGCGAATGGGGTCCGGGGGGGGGGGGGGTCTGGCAAGGTGGTGCGATGTTAGGTCTAGCATGAAAATACTCCCCTATCAACGTAGAGCTAAGCTAGAAAGAAATCAAAACATGATCCTTAATGTTTATGTCTGAGAAATTAAGAATGTTCATGGTCTCTTTCAAAACAGCAAGACCATTTAAAGAATAATCTTCAAACTTCATTCATTGCATTTGTCATTGGTTTATAAGTTGTGTGTGCCTCTCTTTTAGAAACACCCCGTCCCCTACTGTTGAAAGCACTGTTTAGAAATCTAAACTTAAGAAAAGCAAAAACTACTAGGATCTCTAGTTTAAGAACGTTATTGCCGAAGAAGCAAGTATATATCAAAGATTAACGATGCATCATGAACACATTCTATATTTTCCTGATGCAAAGAAAACTCTGGTTACAATGAAACTGCCATTTTATCAGCAGATATCTGTTTCTGTCACCCTAACAAAGGTGTTAAATGTCAAGCTGAAACTTTATTTTATTGATTAACTGTGGCAATGTGTAGTTGCTGACTTCCAGTTTTGTACTCTTGTCTAAGCAAGGGGAAAACATAAATAAACTGAGACCTTCCAAATGTGATGTAGGCACTGGAACCACGAGGTTGATTGTTTTTTAGCTGTGTGCACCAATCTAGCTTGGCCGTCACTCAAGTCAGAAAAATAACAGAATCATTGATCAGTGAGTGAGGCAAGATGGTCTTGTGGGACTCCTTGTCAGAAGAGTTAATGGTCAACAGGGGACTTAAGCCAGTAAGCAAGTGGAGTAATCTACCTTCATGGCATCTGTAAGTGGTAAATGGAATATTGGCATCAGTGGGTGGAAGTCAAGTGTTGCCCAAAGTACTTTTTATTTATGGTAAGTTTTTTTAAATCAACACTATTTTGAGGGGGTGAGGTGGGAGAGACTTGCTTGAAGAAATATTAAATGCCAATAGGCCACTTCTGTAGACAGCTGATTGATTTTTGCTGAAGACTGTGAAATAAGAAATATTTTTATAAAATATAAGCTGCCTTGGTAAGGCTTGAATTGACAACATTTATCAGCCTGTAATATTTAAAAAAAATAAGCTTGTAAAAAAACAGTATACTGAAGGATTATATATTTTTCTGATATATGACACTATGTGTATACCATTAGCTTATTCTAATAAAAAGGTTTACAGTATCTGCTTTTTTAAGTCTTGTATATAACCTATGAAATGTCATTAAGCATCACACATTAAGTTTACTACAAATTAAATTTTAATAAAACACACTAGGTTGAATTCCTATCAAGCTAAAAGCTTGCATTAAGAATGCTTTCTGCCTTCTCTCCAATTTAGTGGGACAGCTGTGGCAGAAAGTTATGATGCAGGCATTACTGTGAACTTCCCCTTTTTTAAAAAAAAATTTAATGGCCGTACTAGATTTGCTTCTTGCTAGTCTACTACTTTACTTTCTAATAAACATAGTCTACAATGGTACACATGTAGCAGATGGCTAAAAGCAGACCCACATAGTCCCACACTCAGATTTTAAACCAGTTATCAATTGATATATTTTAACCAAGTGGCAAACAAGTTGGGACAATACTGTTTATAGCAAATTACATGTAATTAAATCTAACGTCAGTGCCAATATCTCTACTTGCAGAGAAAGTAGGCGGGAAGACGTAGCTCTGACCCGCTGTCGCATTGGGCATACTAGGTTAACTAATTCATATCTTTAAAAAGAGAAGTTCAACCTAAATGTGTACCTTGCCAGGAACCTCTTACAGTTAATCATACTTTTCTACCTTGTATTGACACAGATCATATTCGGTTTTAAAATTGTAATGTCAATAATATACACGAACTATTTAAGACAGTTTCCGATGCTAAACTTGTTTGCTTCCTGAACGAGATTGGTATTCTTAATAAGTTATAAATTTTTACTGTTTATTAGGCTAACGTTATACATGTTTACTGTTTAATATATTAACCTGTTTTAAAATTATATTTCACATTCTTTTAACCTTATAGATTTTTATATCTCTACTTACATATTCAGATATTAACCAGATTATGTTCTGTTCACCTTTAACTTAACTGCATTCGACACCGTATGAACTATATATAGTCAAGTGTCAGTGTGCCGTGAAACACAAATAAAAAATAACAGACCCACGCAGTGTGTGTCTTCGTCAGTGGTACTGACTGGTGCGCTTTATTTTTTCGGCTCCGGGTTTAATCCTGAGCTGCATCATACCAAAGTCATTAAAAAAATGGTAGTGGTACAGCTCTCTTGCTAACACCCATGCCTGGTTGGCCCAGTGTCGAGATAATAAGACTGGGTGTGGTATGACACCAGGTGTTTATGGCATGGCTTTACGCAGTGAAGGCAGCACTATATCTGCTTCAAGGGGACAACAGCTTCAGATAACTGAAGTAATGTTGGTGGAACGATAAACCCAATTAACAATAAACTATCTACAGTATATTATGCAAGAACCTGGCAGCAAATAGTGAAGGTTCTGATCAAACAGCTTAATGTTCACGATTTTATATAAGTCCCGCTCATTTCATGCTAAGTATTTTAATTAGTTTTGTCATTTCCACAATCTGTCCATTAATTTAGATCTCTTGGAAACAAGATATGTGACATATTTATTTAATATTCTTACTAACAATATACATCATTTTATAATTATATAATTATTAAAACAACATTAAAATATATTGATAGAGTTTAGTTACATATAATTGGATTTACGCTATTTAAAATACATTATTTTCTATTCTCCAACTAGTTTTATGTGGTACTATTATGATCCATCTGGGAGCCTTAACTTCTAAATGTTCCAACTCATGCATTTTAAATCTAGTTCTTGAAGTATTTATTGACTTTAATGTCAGTGTTTCGTATTTTCAATACTTAAATAGGTTTACAATTGATTTTCTACATGTGACTGTATAGAATTATAACCAAATTTTTAAGCAGGCCTCGAGAAGAAAGAGAGATCTATTTCAACCAGCTCCAGCTTTGTTTTAACTGTTTATAATGACAAATTTTGAACATCAAATTTTTGTGAACATAGTTTGTAATGTGATGTTTTGAGTCAGACACCGTAAGTAATCTTATTTGTAATAGCAGCTATACCAAGAAATGTGTCTGTCTGTGAGTATGTGTCTGTCTGTGAGTATTTCTCTACTATTTATAGCAGGGCATTGTCAATAAGACCATAATTCTGTCATTGTGGCATTTTTAAAAAAAGGAACAATTAAATATAACAAAGTTTAAACAAGAAAAAAAATACAAGTCTAGCACATTCAAATCTTAAGCTGTGATCTGGAATGACATGGTATAAGTAATGCTCATGTAAAAATCTTGAGCTATGATATGGAATGACAGGTTATAAGTTAAGGGCATTTATATCTTGAGCTATGATATGGAATGACAGGTTATAAGTAAAGCACATTTATATCTTGAGCTATGATATGGAATGACAGGTTATAAGTAAAGGGCATTTATATCTTGAGCTATGATATGGAATGACAGGTTATAAGTAAAGCTCATTTACATCTTGAGCTATGATATGGAATGACAGGTTATAAGAAAAGCTCATTTATATTTTGAGCTATGATATGGAATGACAGGTTATAAGTAAAGGGCATTCATATCTTGAGCTATGATATGGAATGACAGGTTATAAGTAAAGCTCATTTATATCTTGAGCTATGATATGGAATGACAGGTTATAAGAAAAGCTCATTTATATCTTGAGCTATGATATGGAATGACAGGTTATAAGTAAAGCTCATTTATATCTTGAGCTATGATATGGAATGACAGGTTATAAGTAAAGCACATTCAAATCTACAGTATGATATTGAAGGATAGATAAGATTTGCACTTTCATATCTTCAATTATGAAATGGAAGGACTGTGCTTCAATTCCACAACAAGTCATTAACCTAATAATACACTCACACTATACTAAACTATAAACGGACAATGGATTAACAAAACCTAACTTTCCTGTTATCTGGTAGTTAAAATGGTGCATGGCGAACTCCACATCTTCTGCAACCAGGTTGTGCATATTATAAACATTCATGAACCATAGGGAATATGGACAGAGTAAGAACAGCACAGATTGTGTAATAGAAACTACCAGATAAGTAACTGATAAGTATCAACTGTGCGATGATCCATGAACTCTCATGTAATGGTAAAATAGGGACAAAAATCTGTATTTACAGCACATTGTTATTTGTATATTAAAAAAATACATCCAATAAATGAGCATGATGTCTTTCAACTACACAAACTAAAGAAAAAATAATGTATGAGCTTTTGATTTTACGCAGCCATTGCCTCCTAAATGATTGCTATTGGCTTAAAACAAGAGAAATGTGATTATTGCTGGCAAAGAATCCACAAAGCAATTATGTATGTATGTTTAAAAAGACAGTATACAAAGATTACTATTGTGAATGAAATTGAAGAAAAATGGTGCCACCAGGGCAAGGAATCAGAGATTCATAATTCACTCATCAATTATGTTTTGCTGTGCATAACAGTAATTACTGCATTTGGAAAAAGCATGTGATCGTATTAGAGGTCATGCTTGTGTACATGGGTATCGATGTCAATGAAAAAATGTTTCAAACAATTTAAATGTAAAATATACAAATATATTATTTTCTTTAAAAAGCTATATCATAATAGTTTAAATTCATTCAGATCTCAGTTGTCAAGCCCAATTATTTGACAACTTTTTTTTTTTATTTCGGAGGCAGAGGTTACTGTGATGGGAACGGCGCATTACTTCTTGAAGTGGAGACTGCCAGAGACTATGATTCTGTGGCATCTACTGGGCAATTTTCACCCTGTTAGACCAGTGGTCAATTGATTTTTGCCCATCATAAATCAAACCCCAGGACCAGTGACTCCATGTCAGTAGTTAATTGGCATGGCAAACTAGTTATCAGATGAAGATGTCATATTTGCACTAGGGAATGTTGTTTCTATGCTGAAGATTATGTAGTGGCTGATGCTGTTTGTTGTGGTTGTTACTGTTTACTTGGTATCTTTGGTGGTGCTTCTGTTGTTACAGTTTCTACTATAATGTTGTTGATATTGTATAATATTTTTACTGATGCCACCACTGGTGTTTGTTATTATACTCCCAAATAAGAAGTATGTTGTTTAATCTGTTGGTCTTTCCGAAGACGAAATTTACATTTCTCTTTATTTTTTTTCTAGTTTGCAGGTCTCCTCATTTTCAGACATTCTAAATATGTGATTTAAAAAGGATTTCTGGTTATAACTAAAACCATTTTAAACCAATGTAGTGTTTTTTGATTGGCTGACTCGTCTTCTTTTCATTTATGGCTGTTTTGGCTTATTTTGGTGATTGAAATCTTAGCCCATTTGGCAGAAAATGACCAAACCTAAGAAATGGTGTAGGTAGATCCCATTTTCCTTTGGGATATGTGATCACAAGCTTAACTATTTGCAGCGAAGTCTGTGTACTTCTTGTAAGTGTAATCTTGGTAAGTATTGTTGATAATTACTAAGAATTCAGTATGTGTAATACATATATAGTTCAGCAGGGTTGGAACTGAGATCATTTTGCTTATTTTGGGAGTTTGAAAGGCACTCACTAACTTGTGTCCCCTGGTGAGACTTAAGGCTGTAATTTCGCACATTATCTTGCCAGTGGAGACACAAAGTACCGGAGACACAGAGTACTGGTAACTGTAAACCAGCTAAGGGAGATTTGATGAAGCTTCACTAAATAGTCCAGATTTGGCACTGTTTGCTGCCGAGTCTCTAGCAGTGTATCATTGTATGTACATTTTATAGTTAACAGCAAATAACTAAGGTTATGTTTTTCTTATAAAGAATATGGCAGAAGATGTTATTTGCCAGTAGTGTGCTGTAAATGGTGAAAATTGTGTTAGAATTGATCACTTTCACTGTACTGCATGACCTAACATGATTTTACACTGTTAACAATAACTCTTTTACTCTTGAACATAAATTCTATTAGACCTTAGAAAATAGTATAGATCCAGGTAAGCAAACAGATGCAAGGAGATATCAGTATATGCACCTGAATCTTAAACTTACAAGCCATTAAATACCATCCCCTGATGACTTGAAATGTATTTGTCTGACATTACAGCAATTCACTCTTCACCAAAAAAAAAGGAAATACAAAAGTAACACAGAAAAAAAATAACATCAGACATGAAAAAATTAAATAGATCAAACAGACAAAAAGAAAAATCACATTTTACTCTTTTTTTTTTTAGATTTGTACTCTCTCACAATATAGGTAGTATCCAAAACCGTCTTAACTTAGACGTCAGTTTGAGATAATGCAGAAATTATGTCTGAATTGCCAAGCACTGGTAAGATATTGTTACATATATATGGTATATGCAAACTGTCGGATTTCACCTTTAAAGGAAAAGAACCTGTAATAGAGACTAGCCAGCCATTTCTTTCATTTAACATTATAAACTATATGTAGGAAACTGTAAGACTGGAAATGATCAGCAAGCAGTGCTAGATCCCTTGTAGAGATTCCTGATTATTTGTTGTTAAACATTTATAGCGGCATTAATTATGGATGAAGAAGCATTTTCAAGAAAATGGAGAAATTAGCTTCTGGTATTGAGTTCTTGCTGGGACTCTATGTACAGAGCACGTGCAGGGACAGATGTGCTAGGGTGTTAAGGAAATGGAATAGCATCAAACTATCTTGAAGATCATTGCTTGGTCATTGTACAATCAACATTGATGACCCATTTAACAACTAAATGAAGATTTTTGATGTTTCTGTGACATAATTTGCACAAATGTTCAGATTTTTGAAAGCTCTCGTTAGAAGCTTTCTAATCTACTTCTTTCATTTTTTGGCTTACACATTTTCAGATTGTTTTCAGCAGCTTGGGAATAAAATAATGAGTTGATAAAGTACTATCACCGGATAAGACTATTATCCACTGGACTATTCCATTTTGCTACATTCATCGACCATGGGTTTATTGGTAAATTTTCTGTTGTCTTATCAAATGGAGTAGAACAAGAATTGGCCAATCATAATACTGCTTACAAAATCCATTACTCTTCAGTGTGGAGACTAGAAGTATAACAAATCTGTCGAAACAATGAAAGAATGAGCTTTATCATTGGACTGAAATCTTCACCGGATTATGAAGCGACCAATGAAACATCATTACCAGAAATGGTGAAAAGTGAACTAAATATCCCTTAGCGGATGAATGGAAAGTAACGGAATGGATCTGTTATGGGTGTCCGGCGATTGTAAAGTACATAAAGTCTTGGTGCTATGACTTTGTTCCCAGTGATATTAGGGGTGCACAGAAGCATGCCCACAGATATATTAGGAGCACAGCTACTATGGTCCTGGTGAAAGGGATTATTGCCCTTTTTTTCCAGTCACAATAGTTTATAAATAACCAAAATGCATATTTCATAAGTATTTTTAACTGAAAATATTTTACTAAAAGGATGTTTGCTTATAAATTTGAAAAAGAAAATCCTGTTTAAGACCAATGGAAACCAAATTTGAATTTTAAATTTATTATTTATTAGGGGACAAAAGATAACACAAATAATTCTCTTTCAGTTTATATTGATCTGTTTAAACACAGACAATGATGATAATTTATTTTGACATGTCTTGAACAGAAAGGGGAAAAGATAAGCTTCATGCAAGATTTGGGAATAATTTAAGGAATTATTTTATCTTTAAATAGTTTAAAAGCATTCCTTTTTAAGGAGATTTAATTGTTTTATCTTTTATTTTACGTGTATAATGAGTTTTCTCAAACAGAAATAGAACAATTACAGTCCTTAATTTTGTTTGTTATCAGGCTTGTTATTGTTTGATATCATAATATTTTCTGAGTTCCCATCATAGCTGACTCACCATTATATTGCTTCAGAGAAACCTGCCAAAAAAATTTGAATTTTCTGAGCACTTGAAGTAAAAAATGTATTGCATATATCTATTGGCCTTGGTACCAGGAGATTTGCCCGTTTGATTTGATCAAGATCTCCACTATTTGCTGTAAAATGTTGTTTTTTATATTTTACTATCTTTGTTATAGTTACTAAGAGGCAATTTTAGCAAGTGATGTACAGTTTTATTCAAATGAACTAAACAAACAAAAAACTTATGAAGGATAATGTATCTGCAATAAGTTAACACATCATTGTTTGAAATTATTTATGGATGGAATTAGCCGCTACAACATGAACCTTATGTAGTGTGTAGTGATGTTAATCAAGAAATGGTGTTTAATAATGTTACAACACTTGGCCTACAATTATGTTAAATAAGAACTGACATATAATAATGTTAAATAGAAACTGCCATATAATAATGTTAAATAGGAAATGCCATATAGATCTAATTATGTTAAATAGGAACTGACATATAATACTGTTAAATAGGAACTGTCATATAATAATGTTAAAATAGAAACTGACATATAATTAATGTTAAATAGGAACTGACATATAATAATGTTAAATAAGAACTGACATATAATAATGTTAAACAGGAACTGCCATATAATAATGTTAAATAGGAACTGCCATATAATAATGTTAAATAGGAACTGACATGTAATAATGTTAAATAGGAACTGACATGTAATAATGTTAAATAAGAACTGGCATGTAATAATGTTAAATAGGAACTGCCATATAATAATGTTAAATAGGAACGGCCATATTATAATGTTAAATAAGAACTGGCATATAATAATGTTAAATAGGAACTGCCATATAATAATGTTAAATAGGAACGGCCATATTATAATGTTAAATAGGAACTGCCATATAATAATGTTAAATAGGAACTGCCATATAATAATGTTAAATAAGAACTGCGTATAATAATGTTAAATAGGAACTGCCATATAATAATGTTAAATAGGAACTGACGTATAATAATATTAAAAAGGACGGCCATATTATAATGTTAAATAGGAACTGCCATATAATAATGTTAAATAGGAACGGCCATATTATAATGTTAAATAGGAACTGCCATATAATAATGTTAAATAAGAACTGCCATATAATAATGTTAAATAGGAACTGCCATATAATAATGTTAAATAGGAACTGACATATAATAATGTTAAATAAGAACTGCCATATAATAATGTTAAATAGGAACTGCCATATAATAATGTTAAATAGGAACTGCCATATAATAATGTTAAATAAGAACTGCCATATAATAATGTTAAATAGGAACTGACATATAATAATGTTAAATAAGAACTGGCGTATGGTAAAGTTTAATAGGAACTGATCTATAATTGGCATATAATGATGTCAGTCAGCAACTGGTCTGTAATGATGTCAATCAATAACTGGCCTATAATGATGTTAAACAACAACTGGCCTATAATGATGTTAAACAAAAACTGGTCTATAATGATGTCAATCAACAACTGGCTTATTGTAATGTTAAATAACAACTGGCCTATAATGGTGTCAATCAACAACTGGCTTATTGTAATGTTAAACAACAACTGGCCTATAATGGTGTCAATCAACAACTGGCTTATTGTAATGTTAAACAACAACTGGCCTATAATGATATTGATCAACAACCAGCCTATTATAATGTTACACAACAACTGGCCTTTAATGATATCGGTCAACAATCATTCTATCATAATGGCCTATAATAATGTTTAAGACTATATAATGATGTTCTTTTGACTGAAAGAAGCACAGTAGTTTACAAGTTAAAATAAACAAATAAGAAAGGCATATTTAGTGCTATTTCTATACAATAATGTTTTAAGGGAAACATATTTAATGTTTTTCTATGCAATAATTTGTTAAAGGAAGGCATATTTTGTGCTATTTCTATACAATAATTTGTTTAAGGAAGGCATATCTAGTGCTATTTCTATACAATAATTTGTTTAAGGAAGGCATATCTAGTGCTATTTTATAAGTAGCTGGGTCGGGAGCTATGATTAGCATAAATGATGAAGAATGATTGTAATTATATAACATTTCTCTTGAGGGATTGACTGTGCGAGTATGTAAACACAGGTGTCTGTCTGATTGATGGCAAACAGGTCACAGGAAGTTTTGACGATGTGATCACTAAATACGTGCCCGCATGACAAATGATACTCAGTCATACCCTGATCCATATCAATGTATATTGACCTAGTCGGTGAATGTTTTGTTACCTCATAGCTTTATTTGTTGAAACATCAGCGCTAATAATATTTCACTTTTATTCTTGTCAAATCTGTACAACATCAATATAAATGTTTCAGTTTTATGTTTACCATAGTTGTGTCTGTTAGAGACACTTTCATAAGTTCAGTGGATTTAACTTGTTTATTTGAATTAATGATAAATGGTTTGGATCTCAATAAACAGAAAAAACTGGCAATAAATGGTTAAAATAATTACTTGTACATACTTTAAATATTTTCTTGTTCAAGAAAGATAAATTGTTTGTTTAGAAAAAAGTAGATTGTTTGGTAAGATAAGGTAGACTGTTTTGAATTGGTTGTTTGGTTAGATAAGGTAGACTGTTTTGAATTGGTTGTTTGGTAAGATAAGGTAGGCTGTTTTGAATAAGTTGTTTAGTAAGATAAGGTAGACTGTTTTGAATAGGTTGTTTGGTAAGATAAGGTAGACTGTTTTGATTAGATTGTTTGGTAAGATAAGGTAGACTGTTTTGATTAGATTGTTTGGTAAGATAAGGTAGACTGTTTTGAATTGGTTGTTTAGTTAGATAAGGTAGACTGTTTTGAATAGGTTGTTTGGTAAGATAAGGTAGACTGTTTTGAATTGGTTGTTTAGTTAGATAAGGTAGACTGTTTTGAATTGGTTGTTTGGTAAGATAAGGTAGACTGTTTTGAATTGGTTGTTTGGTAAGATAAGGTAGACTGTTTTGAATTGGTTGTTTGGTAAGATAAGGTAGACTGTTTTGAATAGGTTGTTTGGTAAGATAAAGTAGACTGTTTTGAATTGGTTGTTTGGTAAGATAAGGTAGACTGTTTTGAATTGGTTGTTTGGTAAGATAAGGTAGACTGTTTTGAATAGGTTGTTTGGTAAGATAAGGTAGACTGTTTTGAATAGGTTGTTTGGTTAGATAAGGTAGACTGTTTTGAATAGATTGTTTGGTAAGATAAGGTAGACTGTTTTGAATAGGTTGTTTGGTAAGATAAAGTAGACTGTTACTGAATAGGTTGTTTGGTAAGATAAGGTAGGCTGTTTTGATTAGATTGTTTGGTTAGATAAAGTAAGCTGTTTTGAATAAATTGTTTGGTAAGATAAGGTAGACTGTTTTGAATAGGTTGTTTGGTAAGATAAGGTAGACTGTTTTGATTAGATTGTTTGGTTAGATAAAGTAGGCTGTTTTGAATTGGTTGTTTGGTAAGATAAGGTAGGCTGTTTTGAATAGATTGTTTGGTAAGATAAGGTAGACTGTTTTGAATAGATTGTTTGGTAAGATAAAGTAAGCTGTTTTGAATTGGTTGTTTGGTAAGATAAGGCAGACTGTTTTGAATAGATTGTTTGGTAAGATAAAGTAAGCTGTTTTGAATTGGTTGTTTGGTAAGATAAGGTAGACTGTTTTGAATAGATTGTTTGGTAAGATAAGGTAGGCTGTTTTGAATAGGTTGTTTGGTTAGATAAGGTAGACTGTTTTGAATTGGTTGTTTGGTAAGATAAGGTAGACTGTTTTGAATTGGTTGTTTGATTAGAAAAAAGTAGGTTTGTTTGGTTAAAGTTTTTTGGTGGTTTTGTTAGCCAGTTTGGTTGTTTGGTTAAAAATTATGGAATGATTAAAAAATTGTTTAGTTAGAAAATATAGGTTGTGTGATTATAGTTATGGTGTTTTGGTTGTTCAAAGTTAAGGAGATAAATTGTTGTGAGTATTTTTGTTGTTTTTTTACACTGAGCAATTACAAATATTGACTTCCTTAATAAAACAGTGTCTCTGTAGAACCAACTTCCTTTTATCAGGAATGTTTTCTGATACAATTTCTATCTGTAGCACAGTGGTGTAGTGGCCAACTTGTGACCTCTGTGACTGCTTAGCTTCATACCCCTTGGGTTGGAGTCCTATGCAGGGCAAAGGACAAATTGTGGGAAGGTCTTCCAGATGACCTGCGGTGAGTGGTTGGCTCTACCCAGACACTTATCTGGCATCTTCCTTCACTACAATAGCTAGACATCCATGTAATAACCATAATAAATAGGTTGATGCGATTTATTTTAAAAAGCAAAGCAAACATACAGAATTTCTCTGCTAGAGTCTGCATATTAGCTTGCGATCAAGGGAAATATGCTACAGTCTCATGATGTGCTAGGTTTGGAGCTATAATTACCATAAACGATGGAGAGAATGACTGTAATTATATAACATTAGTCTGAAGGAAATGACTGCACCAAGTGTGTAAACACTGGTTTCTGTATGATTGATGGCAAAGGGGGCAAAAGGAGCCTTCATGATGTGAGAGCAGAAGTTATCACAACATGATATATATGTTTTATATACTCAGCACATTTTGCTATGTTAGCTAAATCTGTTAAGACAACAATAATGTTTCATTTTTATTATAGCCAGTGATGGTATTTTATAGATGTTGTGACATTTGGTAACCCAGAAATAAGTGAAGGGTAGTAAGTTCACTTTTTTTTCTCCCAATTAATTTATTCTAAATGCATTAATTGTCTTTTATTTTATTCTCTTCAATGGAAACACATGGAACTTTTTCTTGTCTTGCGAACATTTGTTGAACTGTTTGGTTAGCTGCTTTTACCTGATCTGTAACATTGTATTTACTGCTGATGCAATGAATACAAAATAGTCTCTTCCAGCTTAAATCCTAACACTTATATATTCCCCCTTAAATCCCAACACCGGTATCTTGCCCCTTAAAATCTAACGCTGGCATCTTCCCCCCTAAATCCTAACACTGTCTGGGTACCTACACATTTATAGAACCAGCATCCTTTAGCAAGTCATTTGCATCATTTATACCTACATATACAATATTATTCCTACATCTACAATATTATACCCATATATACACTATTATACCCACATGTACAATATTATACCCATATGCACAATATTGTTTGTTCATTTACAATATTATACCCCGATATACAATATTATACCCACATGTACAGTTTGTTTGCATATATATGCAATATTATACCCACATATATTATATCCATATAATTATATAATATTATACCCACATGTATAATTGTATACCCATATATACTATATTATTCCCCCAATGTACAATATTATACCCATATAAATACACTCTTACACCCATAAATACAATATATTACCTACACATACAATATTATACCCACATGTACAATATTATTCCCAGACAAATG
Source organism: Sinonovacula constricta (assembly GCA_007844125.1). Lineage (NCBI taxonomy): Eukaryota > Metazoa > Mollusca > Bivalvia > Cardiida > Solecurtidae > Sinonovacula > Sinonovacula constricta. The sequence continues at coordinate 2,542,180 of CM017562.1, read as the reverse complement.
TTTAGACTATGAGACGGACATAACCTACATTTGATCAATATGAACAAAAGACAAATACAAATTTATAAGAGTATTACTGACTGTGGTGCCTTTTTACTGGTCCGAGTCATTAAACAGTTACTATGTGTAAACCTGAAAGGACCACTGTGGTGCCTTTTTACTGGTCCGAGTCATTAAACAGTTACTATGTGTAAACCTGAAAGGACCACTCAGCATTGATACTGTGCAACTTGGTTGTTTTATGTTCTGTGTGAAGCAATGAAAGAGAATAAAACCAATTTCCAAGGGAAATCCAGTGCACCCCTGGGGTTGGAAATGTAATCAATGCTAGAGGGAGAGGCAAACCTTGTTAATTATTAATCATAGAAAATCATTATTTTTGAAATTCTGGACCTGAACATCTTGCAGTCGTGTAACAAGAGATCCAGAGCTAGTACTGCTGTTGGTATGCCAGAGTTTGGCATTTGTGAAAGTTGTATTGGGTTTTGGAATATATCCCATAATTCTGCATTTAAGCTCACTTTGTTGGTGCTTATTGAAATCATCATGAGAAGTGAGCTTTTACACTGCTTCCCTCTCCCCCCACCCACAACAACTTTCAAAATACTGCAGGTCATTAACAGACCATCATTATTATTTGTTGTTGTTGTTTTATATTTTCGTAGCGGACTTAATGTTACTTTCTGTAAACACCCTTAACCCTGTAACAAAAAACTTTCACCACCTAACCATGTTTCCAGCAAGCGTAGGGTTAAATTATAACAAATAGAATAGGGTACCTTGGTGAGGTAGAAATTGTCTCCCTTGTTACAATGTAGTTAATATCCGAGGTATTCAAAACAGTAGGTAGGTCCTTGTTGTTGAAATTCTTAAGACTTTATCGCCTGTTCTTTTTGGAGATATTGCAACTACAAACAGTGAATTACTTTTGCATAAATATAATCTTTAAATTCATTTAAATACTTATTGAGACTTGTTATTTAGTAGGAATGTGTTGGTGATGTTTAGTCTGGGAAAAGGCAAAAAGGTCGGCATACACTCCATAGAGCACAAGCATAAAAACTGAGTAAAACAAATGAAAAGATCTTCTTGTATTTAGGGGTTATTCAGGGGAGACTATTCATTAACTTCTGTCATTCCTACATTAAAATGTAGTTATTAAGTATGACCATAAAAGATGTATGCATAAAAGAAAAATAAATGCTTGAAAAAAAAATCCAGCTGGTGGTTCCTTCCATACTATTTTTAGCAGACATGTCCATGGAAGATGTTGACAAAACCTTTATTTTTTTCTAGCTTTTCCCCGAAAGTACACTATTTAATACTCTCTTCTGACCCCTAGCTTTTACACCACAACATTATGTGTAATAAAACATTTGACAGAGTACCTAAATTTTATTATCCGAAGTGTCCACATTCATCATTACATGGCATCACAAGAAATAAAAAAACAACCTAGAATGCACTCCTGATAATTTTGTGTTGGCATTCAAGTACTTAGCTTGGCTGGTGGTTTTTTCAAAAGTGGTCTCAGAAGTGCACTTTATTGAACAGCAATCAAGTGTTAACAAGCACAAGAAATCATTAGATCAAGCAGGAAGGGAGGTAAATGTCAAGTAGGAAGGGAGGTAATGTTGGAGAGAGTTGTGCTTGTTAAGAAAATTGTTTTAGATAACTAGAAACTGTGACTCATTTTTATCAAACTTTATTGTTTTTTTTCTTTTTGCTTTCATTGTTTTAGTGTGTGTGTAGTTGTTGTTTTTCTCTTTTATTTATTCTATGTTAAGAAGGTCAATATTTTCAATTTTATTGGATGAATTGTTCTGTTTAAATACACAGACTATAAAAAAGAAATATAATCACTGATTCATAGTTCTTTTGTTGTTTAATAAACAGATTTATTTGTCCAAATAATCCCCCCACTACATTGAATAATATTAACTTCTCTCTGGCATGCTTCCAGTTATGTTAAATGATACAAAATAATAAAGATCATCAATCTAAGATCAGTTATTGTACCCAAATGCTCATGCGTGGCGCTGGCCCAGTTAAGGCCTTGGTGACTTTAAAAATGTTTATCAATCTAAGATTAGTTATTGTACCCAAATGCTCATGCATGGCACTAGCCCAGTTAAGGCCTCAATGACAACATGCAGCTGTATAAAGTTGGTAGAAGACACCATGTACATGTAGATAGATTTTTTTTTACACAAATGGGGCACATACTTTTAAGAGAATTCAAGGCTGTATTATGCATTTTAGTGAGATGTATATAATAAAAATGTATGATATCATGATAGTTTTAACCATATATTGGATTTTTGCAGGAATAAATATAAGTGCTTATAATCAGTAAATTGCTTTTTTAAACATAAAAAGTGTTTATTAGGTTTTTTTACATTATTTTTTTGTCTTTTTCTATTTTCAGATACTCTTTTTGTATCCACCACAGTCATGGGTAACAAATCATCAAAGAAAAAGTTGCCGAAGGAGGATCTAGAATTTCTCACCTCCAACACAAAATTCACTAAAGCAGAAATCAAAGACTGGTACCGAGGATTCATGGTAAGTGTGCAGTTTGTTTTTTTAATAAAAACAACAACAATTTCTTAGATCTTACCAAGTGAAATACAGGTGTAGCACAACTCTAAATTGGTCTGGTCTGTGGTTCAAATCCATGTCATGCATGTTTCCTTGAATTGTTCCACTCCACCAAGGGGTTTATATGGGTACCAGCAAGGGTTACAGGCATCATGCATTTGTCTTCATTCCATTATTTTATGGCTTGCATAAAACTTGCATTTATAATATAACATGTGACGATTTCATATTTGAAACGGTTTAGAGCTGATGTACTGATTATTTTATTGCAGACACTATAATAATTGTTATCTTTAATCTGTTTTTAATGTTTATGCATGTGATTTCGATCCCACAACAGTTTTCCATGGATATCTTACCCAACCTTTTTCAGGCAGTCCACTGTTTAAGATATGGGTATCCTCCAGATATTGTGCCATTTATACAGAAGTGGGTTAATTAAAATTTTAAAATTTATAAATGCAAAAAACTGTAGTATTCTTGTCATAATTATTGTAATAACCCAAGTATTTGATGAATTAGATGACCTGACACATTGGGCTGGCAGGCAATATTAATCCATCAATGTTTCTACTTGACCAGTTTTCTGTGCACATGCTCTCTCAATTTTGTTATTATAATCTATGAGGTTTAATCAGTCACAGAAACCCCAATTACATGTATCAAAAACACCATGACCCTCTCCAGATAACTGAAATACTCTTGTTGGGATGATAAACCCAACAAACAAATACACCTTGACCCTCTCCAGGTAACTGAAATACTGTTGATGGGATGATAAACCCAACAAACAAATGCACCTTGTGGTGTGTGTGTGTGTAACTGGCCACAATAGCTCAGGTGGTAGAGCGTCGGCTTGCAGATCAGGAGGTTGCGGGTTCAAACCCCAGCCAGTTTAAATCAAAGACTTTAATGTTGGTAGTAGTAGCTTCCCTCCTAACGTTCGGGGCTCAGGGGACAGCATTACGCCTGACTCATCGGTGTCAGTATAATGGACCGGCTGGGTTTTGTCCCTGGGCACCTCATAAATGCCCCTGAGCTATAATGATAGAAATGTCGCTGCACAGTATCAGCAAAAATGCCGGCTAATCCCATCCCATTCCTTGTGGTGTGAATTCTACAGATAAATGTAATATGAAATATAAATATGTCTCTAATGGCGTTGTCCTCATTGAAGAAGGTTGTCTGTTATAATGACCTGCATTATACGACACAAATATAAGCACTTTCGCTTGCATAGGCATGGACAGGTGCGTTTCTGCCATTATGCATTTAATGCACATGTGTAACCATTGTTTGAAAAAATCAAAAGATCTAATAGTACCAAAAACACTAAGAAAGTCGATGCCTAAACCAAATTAGGAATGATATGTTTTTTCTTCTGTAGTTTCTATGTTATAAAATCCTATTACCACACCAATCAAGTCAGATACACACCTGAGCATGGATCATTTTTTGTGAAAAAAAAATTATATTTATGTTTATATTTTAAGTTTAACTTAGCAAAAAAAAGTTTATTATGTATAGTGGGATATAAGTGAGCTGAAAAACACTGAAAATCATTTTTTAGACACTTTGGTATTTGGTATACATGTTTTTTTGGCGATACTTCATCATAATTGTTAAAAATTGTTTAAAAGTGGATCAGTTTAACAACATGTTCACAAAGGGGCTTGACCATTTTCCATATCTGACCTTCTAGGACAATTTGAATTTTTTTTTTTGTCAGAAATTACTTCAACTAGAGCTAGATTTTTCATGGCTGGCTCTTTATCAAGAGTGTAAACAAGATTTTGATCCATCAGAACACATGGAGGCCGCCATTTTCAGTTTATGGCCCCATAGTAAAAAAATTAAAACTGTCTAAATCTTGCTTGTGACAGGTATTGCAATTATTCTAGTATTTCTTGCTCACTATTACTAAATGTCCATAGCACTCAGGTGAGCGATATAAGGCCATCATGGCCCTAATACAGTTGGGTGTATATTTCTTCTTCTTGTGGTACTGTTGTGGTTTTATACAAGATCAAAGAAAGGTGAATTTGAACCTAGTCAGTACGCACCAGGGAAAAAATACTTCCCTTAAAAACTCTGTATTGCATACTTTTTTTTTAAACATACATGCATATAGATCAGTAGGTCTAAAGCCCAAGACAGAGCAAAACATGGTTTCTTAAAAACATAACCAGCTACACAAATGTCATAAAATACTTCGAACTATTTTTATAGTGCATTTTTTTAGCTCACCTGAGCACAACGTCCTCAAGGGGAGCTTTTGTGATACCGATTGGTCAGGTGTCCGTTGTTCGTAGTTCATCGTCAACATTTTACCTTGTGAACACACTAGAGGCCACAGTTTTTATCCACTATTCATCAAACTTGGTCAGAATGTTTGTCTGCATGAAATCTTGGATCAGTTCATTGTTGAAACACCTGGGATCAAAAAGTAGGTCATTAGGTCAGATTTTAGGAAAAAACTTGTGAACTCACTAGAGACCACATTTATATTCCAATTTTCACCAAATTTGGTCAGATTATTTGTCTGTATAAAGTCTTGGATGAATTCCTAACTGGGGTAAAAAAGAAGGTCACTAGGTCAAATCTTAGAAAAAGCTTGTTAACATACTAGAGGCAATATTTATTGACCAATCTTCATCAAACTTGGTCAGGATGTTTGTCTACATGAAATCTTGGATGAGTTCATTATTGGGTCACGTGGGGTCAAAAAGTTGGTCACTAGGTCAAATTTTAGAAAAAGCTTGTGAACATACTATAGGCCACATTCATGGCCCAATCTTCACCAAACTTGATCAGAATGTTTTTTCTGCATGAAATCTTGGATAAGTTCGTAACTGGGTCATGTGGGGTCAAAAAGTAAGTCACGAGGTCAAATCTTAGAAAAAGGTTGTTAACACACTAGATGGCCACATTTGTAGTCCAATCTTCACCAAACATGATCAGAATGTTTGTCTGCATGGAATCTTGGATAAGTTCGTAAATGGGTCACGCGGGGTCAAAAAGTAGGTCACTATGTCAAATCTTAGCAAAAGCTTGTGAGCACACGAGAGGCCACATTCATAGCCTAATCTTCACCAAACGTGATCAGATTGTTTGTCTGCATCAAATCTTGGATGGTTATATTATTGGGTCACCTGGGGTCAAAAAGTTGGTCACATTTTAGAAAAACCTTGTGAAAACACTTAAGAGGCCACATTTATGGCCCAATCTTCACCAAACTTGGCTAGCATATTTGCCAGTATGAAATCTTACATATGTTTTGAAGTGAGTCATATGGATTCAGTAGATTACTTGGTAAAATTCTAGGAAATGTTATCAACCCAGTGGCCATACTAATGGTCCAAACTTCACCAAAATTTTTAAGTAAATAACTCTTAATTACTTGATGCCAGATTTGAGCCTACTAAAAGCCTGTGTTACACGTGAGCGATTAAGGGCCATCATGGCCCTCTTGTTTTCATTCTCTGTTATCTTGAAAATTGAATCAAAATCTATTATTTGTTATGTTTTTTCTTGAAATAAATCTAACATCAAAAGATAATTTTTCCCAAATCATCCGTATGACCATTATTGAGTCAGTGCAATATAACAAAAACAAACAAAATCAATAAACATCTTTTCAATTAGGTAGAAATATGGCCGAGATGATTAGAAGCTCAAATGGATGCCAGATACATTTAATGTCTGACTTTACCAGGCCTTGTCAATATAGCACTTGCAACTGAACTATATTTTGTCTATCTGCCATCACTACAGTATTGGCTTGTATTTGGAGTGTATTGTTCTTTTACATCAAAACGTAACATACATCAGTACTGAAAACGAGTCCCAAAGGGACATGCATAAATATAGAGATATTGACAAGTGAACCTTCATGTAACTAAACATAGTTATCGGAATGACATTTAAACATAACGAGAGCAGGCTTTTGCAAATATATGCATACACTGGTGCTAGACACATGTAAAAGGAGTCTTGTATAAGAATTAGATGTATTGAGGCAATTTTCCCAAAATGTCAACATATTTTATGACATTTTTAACTCTGAATGCCAGACATTTAAGATCCAGGCAATAAATGGATCAGTTATAAAATGTCTGAGTTGATCCTTGTTAAGTGTTTGTTTGTTTATTGGGTTTACCCTCCCATCAACAGTGTATAGCTGTCTGGAGACTTTGTCCACATACCTTGAAACCAAGTCAACCAGTTGTGGCACTTCGCTTATATTAGCATGAGCGTTGGCAAGGGAGCTATACCACTACCATTTTTAATGACTTCGGTATGTCATGACCCAGGATTAAATCCGGGTCCTCCCTTACCTGGAGCCAACACTTCACCAATTGCACTATCAGGTCTGCTGTATCTGTAAGCATGTCACATGGACATTTTAATTTTTTACCCTTTTTTAATTACATTACATGTTTATGATTTAGAACATTCATCTGTGTTTATTTTCTTTTTATACCATTTTAAGTAGTTTTGAATATATAATACCATTTAACAAGTAAACCATGAATTGTGCAGATCCTAATAAGGATAAGAAACAAAACTATGCATGTTTGTCAGGAGGCATAAAATGGCATATCTATGAACAAAAAAGTTAAAGGTCAACTAGCGCATGGACTTATTTACATGTTCATTGGCATTGAAACATTTGCCATATATACATGTAAGAGGATCAGTTAGTCTATTAATACTTTAACAGTATGAGGAGAAAAGTTATTTGGAGAAAAAAATGTGACATATCTTAAAGGTATGATCTATTTGTATTTCTATTTCCAGCGAGACTGTCCTGATGGACTTTTATCCAAATCCAAATTTCTGGAAGTGTACTCAACCTTCTTTCCTGCCGGAAACCCGGACCAGTTTTGTGAACATGTGTTCCGCTCATTTGATAAAGACAACAGTGGCAAGATAGACTTTAAGGAATTCCTTCTTGCTATAAATATAACATCTGGGGGAAACCCCTCTCAAAAACTTAACTGGGCCTTTGCTATGTACGATATAGATGGCAACGGAACAATAGAAAAAAGTGAGATGGTTGAGATTATAAAAGTAAGTATTTTGTGTATCTGTGTGTTTACAGTTTGTGTTTTCAATGAAATTATTTAAGCTTTAATACTAAGACTTTGATTAAAAAAATTCTCCATTCTATCAATTATATGTACGTACAAAGTCTTATGGATTATTTTGGAAAAAATACCTTTTTGGCGGAACTTACTGCTTTTTTCTTTGACCAGTGCCATAAGATATTTTAACTCTGACCAAAGAATTTCAACCTACCCTAAATAAGGTTTAATTTGCAAAGGTTTTGGTCAGATATCAAATGGAAATCCTCGGGTAATTCCATCCATGGGATGATTAACCCTTGGATGTATCTGGTGTAATGATATTACAGAATTGTGACTTTATTTACCAGAAAGATAATTAGGCAACCAAGAAGTTCTTCAAGAAAATCAATTTGTGAAGTTTATAGGTTTAATCTGCCACTTCCATTTGTTAATTTACAAGTTCGCATTTTGTTAGATATACAACTGTTACTGTATGTTTAATACACAATAAAAAACATTTATCTTTGCTGTGTTGATGACATCATGGTCACTAACACATATATTTGCGTGGGAGATTGTTGGAGAGTTTCATCTAGGGGAGAGGGGTGATGGGGTAATATGTTGATAACTCTTAATGTCCTAACACATTAAGCAAATTTTATTTAAAGCCTAAGAAAGCAAATCTGACTTCTGGCATTTTCAGGCAATTTATTCTTCCTTTTCTGCTTTATTTACTGGTAATTTTTGAGGTACGTTTAATTCAAGTGTTGTTTTGTTTTAATGAGAAATTTGCTAAAAAGTTGATATATGGGTCTTTTTGCCATAAATATACCTCCAAATCTTTTGCATATTGAACAAAAAAGCATTAACAAAAACAGTAAGTTTTATCTTTATGATGCCTTTAGACCATCTTGATGGTTGTGAGTATACATTTCTGTGACTTTATTCTTTTTAGGACTATCCAAATGAAAACAATAGATGCTAATTAACAATTGATGCTAATTAACAATAGATGCTAATTAACAATAGATGCTAATTAACAATTATGTTAACTTGCATCGTTTTCATTATTTTCAGGCCATCTACTCCATGTTAGGAAATGCCTTGACCAGCCAGGATACGGACTCTGCGGAGGAACGGACCCACAAAATCTTTGCAAAGATGGACACGAATAACGATGGCGTCCTAACACGATCAGAGTTTGTGGACGGATGCATGAAGGATCAGTTCCTGTATCAGATGTTGACAGCAGATGCGGGAGGCTGCAACCAAGAATAGATCAACTTAGAATTTTTTTTTATTTTATTTTTTTTGTAATTGGAACATGTATATGTTTGTGTACTGCAAGTTTAAAATATCTGTTTGTATGGAATTAAATTGAAATTGCAAAAGTAAATTTCTGTGCTCGAGTTTAATTTGATCATTTGAACCTGACCATTTTGTTGACACTTTAGCTCAGGAGAAAAATTGAGTGGCTTGGGGTTTTTTTTAAAGTTTAAACTTTTTTTGTTTTTGTTTTATATTATTAATAATAGAAGAAAATACAAATTCATTTTATATGCTCTTATTTTTAAATGACTACATTCAGAAGATTTCTATGTTAAGTACTTTTTGTTAAGTTTTATTCTTATGTGAGACACTATGAATATGGTAGTTATATATAATTTTAGATTATATGTTAATTGTTTAAAGCATTTTACTTAATTTTTTCATCTTATTTTCAAGTTTTTTATAGGGGAATAATTTAAAATTCTTTGGATATTATTCATGTTATACCTGAAGCTTATATTTTACCACCCAGTTGAAGCTTTGTTGATTTTGAACAGATGATATTATAGAAATGAATGAACATGTGTAATTTATTGGATAATAATTAGTAGTAGTTTTGAAACAATCTCTGTGATTGGATCAGATATTAGAGCATGATGGGAAGTCTCTGTGAAGCCCTCAATGGCAGTGTATCGATATTTAACTCACCAAGATGTACATTCCTTGTGGTCTTTTTTTCTATTTAGAATTTGTGTACTTGTACATGAAAACTTGTTCAAAGGATATGTGTCGGCATTATGTCATAAAAACGATTTTACACCTTGATAAAAGTGGCTTAGTCTAGACCTGCTGTTTGGTATTTTATGTGTTTTATTTTTATTGCTTTTCAGTAGCTACTAAATTTCTTTATTTTCTTTCACATTTATTATAGAATATAGCAACAATTTAAAACTTATTTAATTTCTTCTATAAATGTTTTGCTTTTTGAATTGTAACCTTTTTCATTATTTTGGGTTGACAAATACAATTGTGTTTCTTATTTTTTGGGCCAACTGTTATCATAAGTTCAAAATGAATGAGTGAAATATGTATGGTTAATGGTGCAAGATTATATCTGAGTATTGTACAGAAAATTGTCATAGGGCTTGAGTTTGACGTCAAAAAGTGTATAAAAAATAAATAAATGGGGTACAAGATTATAAAACTGTGGGATTGAGTCTGTGATGAATCTCAAACAGCTGATTGGTTAGATTACTTCAGATGATTACGTATTACCTTAGAATCAAACTTTAACAGTTTTATAACCTCCAACCTTGGTCTCAGGCCTGACATTGGCTAATATGAGTTGGAATGTCACGAGCTTCCAAGTTCCAAGTTGATCGGGGGTGCCCAATGCATAGTGGTAGAATTGTCTAACTCCTCTGTGTAACTCCTCTGATTGCTTAGCCTCTCACTGATTAGGTTCGAATACTGTTTGGGGCGAAGGATTTAATGTGGTCATCTACCTGACCTGTGATGTACCAGTAGTTCTACCCAGACATTATTAATCTTGGGTCTTCCTCCACCAAAATAGCTGGACTTCGCAAAATGATCATAACTGGTTGCTGCGATGTTTTACTTGCAAAACCTAACAAAAACCAAGTTGATTGCATAAGAAATCTGATGGCCAGAACTTAAATTGTTTGCTGCTGAGGCCTTAACAGCAATATGACTACCATATCAAATATTTTTATAAATAAATACTATTAAAATTTTTATGTGTTATAAACACCTGAAGCAGGTTGAGTTAATGTGTAAGAAATTGGGGTAATAATAAAGGGGTTGGTTAATAATAAAGGGGTTGGATTAATGATAAAGGCGTTGGGTTAATGAATGATAAAGGGGTTGGATTAATGATTTTTAAAAAAGGTGGTTGGGCTAATGATTGATAAAGGGGGTTGGATTATCTGTTGATTTGTGTAAGGGTTTGGGTTATTAAGGGTCCATGTTGAAGTATAGAGGTCAGTGAATACTTTATCTTGCAGCATTGCCCATACATTGTGTAAGATTGAGTTATTTTTTCACTTGATCATTGTAAACACATATGTAAGATTTAATTTACCTGTATATATTAAACCCCATTTTATAAACTGTAAATAGACATTTTACCTGCAAATATCCTATTCTGTTTCATTTTTAGCAATCAATTTGGGAGGAAGTAGAACGTGTTAAAAACTTATATAAGGTACATTAAAAAAAGTGAAATTAGTTTATTAAAAATGTTTTATTTGATATCCAATCAAACATTTTAGGCCATTTAATGAAAATAGATAAATAAGATAAATTTATCCCACAGTGCTAAATAGAGGAGACAGGATTGGTGTTTGCAGGTGTACTATTATCCAAAATTGTGTCTTAATTACTGTTTAAAGGATCTTTGTTAAAGCAAGTTGCACATTTTTCCTTTTTTCTTCATGTTTTTGTAATCACTTCTTGTTACCCCAACCATCCATTTTGTAAACTAGACTCATCTCTTTTGCACCACACTGCGTATTGTTCATGTTTTTCAGTACCTATTGTGTCAGTTATGTTTTTTTTTAACACCATAACTGCCATCTCACAACTAGGGAGATGCTTCAGGGGAAATAATCTTGTCATATATAAAAGATACATGTGTATGTTCAAACTTCCATTGACCAGTTTACAGATGCCTGACTTTACGTTCAGACAAACTCAAGTACTTGTATCATTGTGAAAAAAACAACAATATGCAGCCAGTCTGGCACTTAAACTTGTGCTTCCTGCTGAAACGGCAAACATATTACCAATCAAAGTACATGTCAGATGGGTGTGTATGCATTATGTCCCTTTTCTTCCCAGCCACATATGCATAATGCTAATCTATTCCCTGGTTTTAGAGTTAAAATTTTATTAAGTCACAAAACTCTGTGTTTTAACCAGCTTTTAAAACTTTGGAATTTTCAGAATGTTTTAAAACTGTTTTTTTGTAAAGAAATATGTACCAACAATATGCAAAAATGTCTTGAAAGTTCAATCCTAGCTGTCTTATTTAATAATTTAAAATTGTTGAAGACTGAAATAGCCAGCCTTTAAACATGCCAAAACAGTTTAACAAATGGCTGATTGTACATTTACATATACTGTGGCTCGTTTTGTAATTAGTTCAAATTGTCGTCACTCCCTATTATTCCCATCCATACAACAGCGATGATATAATTTTTCAATTCCACTTGTTCAAAATGGCTCATGCTCTGTGTGATGTTTATTGCTTCTTACCATTGTATATGTAATTCAAGACAGCTCATTCTTTCGGAGATAAATCTGTATTGCACACAACCTAAAAAAAAAATATATGTAGTTACATAGACTCTTCAGAAAGTTTTGTTTTTTTAAGATTTTTATCAGCTTGGATCTTTTGACCATTTTCTTTTACAGATTTCCAGTGGATATATAATTTTTGCTGAGGATTATATCTTTGCTGAAATATCTTGAATAATACCACATAGAATTTAAACTGTCTTAAAAATGAATGTATATTAATGCTATATGTGGTTATTTTGAACAATTTATAAGATAACTGTTGATGGTTTCATTTAAAATCTGGTAGTGTTGATGTTTGATTACGTTGTTTTTGGTATAAAACACATTTTAAAAGGTTGGTGTTGTTTGCACAAGTAACTTCCAGGTTGTTTAATTAAGATAATTCTCTGTATAGATATGTGTATCGGTTAATTATATTATGCAATATGGCAGTATAACATATGTATTCAATTTTTACTCTTTCCTTATCATTTCTCCTTCGCAATTTAATGAATGAAAATTTTTACATTTATACATTTGTGAAACATTTATATTTATGCATACAATGTTTCATGTATACCCATTCTGACTATAATGCATATGTTCTATACTTCCCTCACTGATCTTTTTTATGTAAGCCTGGCAATTTGAAAGTTTCTTGACGATTTGTAAAAAAAATATAAGCTTGTATATGTATTTATATGTATTTTATTCACTTGCATATGTTAATCACACATAACATCATTTTTGTCATCATCCCTTTCTCATGTTTGATTCATATAACATATGTCAATTTTACACTGTGCTTCTTAAACCTACTTCTCTCATACGTTTTTGTAAGATAACCTCAAGAAACAGCATCACACGCACAGGAATTTTAAAGACAGTTTTTGGCAGTTATTGTGGATTTTTTTCAATTTCATTATGTCGTGTGATGTAACCATTAATGTTATAAAAACAGAATGCATTTTAGCTATTGGTATATTTTGAAACATGTTCCACAAAGGAATCATTTCATTACTCGGTACTATAGCACACTAAAAAAACTTGTTTATTTAGACATTTGTAACATTTTCTTTCATTGGATTTAAACAAAATATAACCATTATGTAACAGTTGTTTCTATTGGCTGATATTTGAAGATAGGCTAATTTGAAGATAGGCTAATCTGTTTAGCCATTGACTATCTCCTTAGCACTTTGTGATAATTAATATTATTACATACTTATACTTGCAGTTCTGACATAGTGTTAGGTTCTTGATTTCTGATGTTAAATTAGCTTTAAATGTTACCAGAACTAGCTTTGACTTAATAAAACTTAACAACATCAGCTCTAGCTGTTAATAAAACTAGCTTTGAATATTATTAGAATAGGCTTTTAAATATTGGCAGAAGCAGAACAGTGTTTTCTGACGATAAAACTAACTTTGAATATAAAAAGAGTTACATATAGCTTTTACTGCTGACAACACAACATTTGGCTGTTAGCAGAACTAGCTTTGTATATCTACTGAGCTAGCTTCGAATGCTAATGAGCAATATTTAATTGACAGAGCTAACAAAATACTGTTTGAAATTAGCAAAAAAAATAAATGACTTGTTTCATAACTATCTTTGAATGTATACTTAGCTGTTTTGTTAAAAGAACTAGCTTTGAATGTTTAAAACATAAGCATTGTGTTGTCCTGCTTTATTATAACCTGCTTGTTTCAAGATTTGAGATACACAGATGTGAGTTAGGAAAGTGTTTAAGTGAAGTTTTAAAAAAGAATATGTTTTATTTTGATTGTAAAGTTGTGGTTTTTGCCCCAACCCTTTATACTATGTGAGAAATAGTATTTCGGTGGCTGCTTAGAAGTACTTTCCAAAAACTGTCTGGAGCGCCCGTTGCAGAGCGGTTAGAGTCGCTTATTTAAAAACTCCTCAGCCCCTTACCATGTGGGTTCAAGTCCCGATCAGAGTGAGAATTTTAATGTTAGGAGGTTGGTTTTCTAGTTAATCTGCGGTGCGTCGGTGGTTCTACCCAAGCATAAGTATTGGGTCTTCCTCTGCTATTAATTAGCTTGATGTCGCCACTATGACCGTAATTGTGTTGGTGCCATGTAACAAAAAACAAACAACAAACAAAAACTGTCTGATGATGACTTGAGTTAAAGAAGAAAATAATATAAAAATTCTTATCTTAAGTTAAATTGTGTTAGAATGTCTTTTTGAAATTAAGAAAAAAATCTGAAAAGGGAAAACCAGCTTCATAACTTTAAAATATACAAGGTGTAGTAAAATTGGGGTAAATGTGTTGAAGAACTGAAGTATTCAATGCTTAATTGAATACAAAAGACTCATACGGTAGATAACTGATGAGGATAATTTGTTGTGTATTAACCTGTGACTAACTTGAAACAATGTTTGTGACTTTGTTGTGTGACTCTCCACTTGAGCTTTAGATATGGGGCGAATAGTTTTTTAGCTTGAAACAGTTATTTCTCTCCAAAACCTTGTATCAGTACCCAATACAAATCGTCTTGGACATTTCCAAGTACTATAATATTAGTTTGGTTAAGAAATATGGAATTTTTGTTGTTTCTTCTCCAAACCCCATATACATGGTACTCAATAGAATCATCTCATTTAGACATTTTCAATAAGTACCAACAATGCATGGTTCTACTGAGAATTATGGGATATATTATGGCAAAAATTTATTCTCTTTTTATCTGATGCTCTTGTCTCTACTGTTTAACAGCAAGTAGAAGTCTTTTGTCCTCTAGACATTCAGCACTGGTCTGTGTTATTTAGTTTATATAATTTTTATTATTAGGCCGATTTCGATGTTACCACATTTGTTGATCTTGTCTTTATAGTTCAATATTTTTGTTATCTCTCTCAGTCTCAAATATATTGGAAGTTTTGTTTGGCAATGTGAATGTCTATTTAATTGTGTCAAAGGCAAAACAGCAGCAACAGATTTGATTGAAAAAATCCATAATTTGTATAATGAAATCTGTGAATTCATGTTCAACTTAAACATTAATATAAAATGCTGTTTATTTTTTTTTAATTAACCAATTAACCAATTTATTTTTAAGTTTATTATAGATGTTGTAAAATGTTAGACCATAGGACGTTTAACACCTCTTCTTTTTACCACCCTTATAGTAATGATAATTGATGGGATGTTTAAATCAAAACAAATGTGTCTAGAGATGCCGAGAGAGAAATTAGTGTTGAACTATAAAGGGGAGACAATTACATTATCACATCTAGAATCATAAACACTCACATCTTTAGGGGGATCTAGAAACAAATAAACTTCATTCCTTTTCAACTTGGAGTTTTCTGTTGTTTATTCAATCCATTCTATTTAAGGTAAAAAAAAAAACTTATCCCCATTTTGGAAAACATAAGAACAAATGTTTTCTAGATTTATATAGTATCGATATTGAATGCATTCAGAAAATAAAATATAAAACTGTGTGCAGATTTTTTAAGTATCAAAACATATTAATTACCTAGATGTATATAAAAAGAAATACATTTGATCCTTAACCTGGTGAGAACTCAATGAACTTTTTTAATTCAGTTAAGAGATTTTTCTCAAATTCAAACCTCATGTTAAATTAATTGCATAATAATGTCACGTTAAAGGGGTGTTACTGGTATTCTAGTTTTCTTGGAGTCGCAATGCAGACTTTTGATGGTTCTACCCGGACATTACACAAAACAAAATATCAACTTTTTAGACAATAAAGCTTGCGCTTGAGAAAATCTCAACTGAGATTGAGTTTCTGAAAGAAGGACTAGATGAAACATTTGAAGGCATGTATTGATCACAACATAAAAACAGAACAATAATAATTAACAACTAACTATTTCTGGTCTTATCTTTCCAAGGGAAATTCCTGTTGTAACAAAAAATAATGTGAAATATTAATAAAATTATATTTTGTATGCAGATATTGATGTATTTTAATTTAATCATTATTTGACATAAGTTTACTTTAACTATAATTTATAACATTACCTAAATTTTGAGTAAATCAGTTTATAGAAAAACAATCATTAAGTTAAAAAAATAAAGTGTGTTGTGTTTTTTTTACCACATGACTCAGGCACAGGAAATTTGAGCTTTAACTCTAACTTAACTCCCTCAAACATTGTGAAGTGAGTCAGGGCTATATGTAAATGGAAGTATTAGTTATATTTTTCATGACACTAGAGCATATAAAGTGAATATTTAATTGATAAAAAGGGAAGGGCGCCCCCCTCCTGCTTACAAGAAATAAATATCACTTTATTTGCTCAAATTTTCTTTTAGATTTAAAAGCATATTAAGTAACTGGTGAGGAAAGTAAAGATGGGGATTAATTATAAACGACAATCAATGGTTGTTTTATATCTCCTCGAAGACTGTGAATATTCATTGTTTTCGAATGGTATATTTCAAATTTAATGCCACGTCAGTTAAAAGAAATCACAGCAAAGGAGTCAACTGTAACAGATACAATTTTCAAAACAATTCATTATCTTTCTTTAGGGATATCTGTCTATTTTGGAGATCTTGTGTTTGGTAAGGCTGTGTGAGGTTACAGGTGAACCTTTTCTTGGGCCAAAGTGGAAGATTTTCAATTTCAAAGTGGGAGATTTGTAATTTTCATATAAACAAAGATGGAAGATGATGGAAGATAACTGTTTCCAAGTAAGGAGATTTTTGAAAATGTGTAAAACACCCCTCATTTTGAAATGATTGTGATCCTTAAAAGAGAGTTCACATGTATGCTTACTATGTATCTTGGCATAGACTGGACATCTTTTGATAAAACTTGCACCATTCATGTTTTCAGACAGGGTGTTAAACATTGGTTTAACCATTTTTGGTTGGGTAACATTGAATGGAACAACCCTCACCCAGTATCTCAGAAATGGTAAAAGATGACAGCAGTCTTGTTTTGTATGCAAAAAAAGACAACTTTTAATAAATTAACACTTTCAATAAATTAAGACTTAAACAACTTGAAAAAATAAAAGCGTTAGGGCTTTTATAGATCTTTATGAATTTAAGATCTGTTTGCGTATTCTTTAGTCAATGTATCTACTGTTGATACCTCCTAGTTGTACTGTTTATATTTTTATGCATTTTATGTTTGAAATATTTATATTAATTGCAATTATTTTCTTTCCATGTGTATTTTATCAGATGCTTTTCTTTATTCATATATATATATCTTGTAGTTTATAGATATAAAATATATTAAATGATTTATTTGTTTAAGATGCAATTTCATGTTTGCCACATTTCACAGACACTATTGATCCTTATGTACAGAGAGTTCACAGTGTGAGTTGTGTGTTGGGCACTTCGGCTCAGCAACTAGAGCATTATGTGTTCAAAAGAATCTTTCTTTTTCAGAATACTTCACAGTGACGATATTATTGTCATTATTGTGGCATCCAGCTAATTTTGGTTGAGGAAGATCCCAGACAAATGTCTGGGTCGAACAACTGGCACTGACAACCGTCCCACATTAAGTCCATTGCCTCGACCGGGTGAGAGACGAGCAGTAGAAGTAACAAGCAACTCTACCAATTGGCCATGGGCGACCCACATCAGAAATTAAAATACATTTGGAAAGTAACAAAACATTCAACAGAACGCATTAGTGTATGTTGTTGTTTTTATTAAAAATGTATGTGAATAGATAGCAACAGTTGCCAGTAAGTGTAGCATATTCACTGTAGCCTATAGAACTTTTAACTTAAAAATTATTATACAATACACCTTAAAGCCAACAAAACAACATGTAAATTACACAAACAAAGTCACTAGGTGGAACTTACAACAATCACAAATCCTGCTGTATTCAAACAATAAAACAACAGTTTTGAAAGAAAAAAGAAAAAACAGTATGAAAAACATCTCGACATGATACAATTTTGTAAATGTCATGTCAGTTTTTTTTAATGCAAAAAGATTTTTTACTAGTGACAAAATCTACGAATATAGTCATGAACTAAGTTTTGTCATAAATCATCTCATTTGTACAGATATATGTATATATCTATTGCAGCCTAACTTATATGTCATCAGTGCAGCGATTAGGTCTAAACCTATCTGTATAATAAGAAAACATGTGCATGTTCTTTTATCACATAACTTGATAAGCATTCATTAACTGACACCAATTGGTTATTTTCAATAATCCACTAGTTAGTTATCAGGTCACAAATGTTTGCTGACCTGAAGTTTTTTTTTTCGGTTAAGATGTTGCTTTCAGTAATCATTCTCAACTTTCTTCTTCCTGGGTAGAACCAGAACTCAGGTAGACTACCTGGGTAGAACCAGTACTCAGAACCAGTACTCAGGTAGACTACCTGAGTAGAACCAGTACTCAGGTAGACTACCTGAGTAGAACCAGTACTCAGAACCAGTACTCAGGTAGACTACCTGGGTTGAACCAGTACTCAGGTAGACTACCTGGGTAGAACCAGTACTTAGGTAGACTACCTGGGTTGAACCAGTACTCAGAACCAGTACTCAGGTAGACAACCTGGGTTGAACCAGTACTCAGGTAGACTACCTGAGTAGAACCAGTACTCAGGTAGACTACCTGAGTAGAACCAGTACTCAGAACCAGTACTTAGGTAGACTACCTGAGTAGAACCAGCACTCAGGACCAGTACTCAGGTAGACTACCTGGGTTGAACCAGTACTTAGGTAGACTACCTGGGTTGAACCAGTACTCAGGTAGACTACCTGGGTAGAACCAGTACTCAGGTAGGCAGCCTGGGTAGAACCAGTACTCCGGTAGGCAGCCTGGGTAGAACCATTACTCCGGTAGGCAGCCTGGCTAGAACCAGTACTCAGGTAGGCAGCCTGGCTAGAACCAATATTCATGTAGACTACCTGGGTAGAACCAGTACTCAGGTAGACTACCTTGAGCATAAAGTAGTAAATAGTCTTGTGCTGAAACTATGATCTCATGGCAAGTTTAGGTTCACCTTAGAAGCCACACATCTGTGATGTCCCTTGGAACCTAAGGATAGTAGGCAACGTGATATGAAAGACCAAGTGGGCAATTTAACCTAATTGTTGATTAGAAGCAGGTTTCAAAAGTTAAGTAACCTGCAATGTATTAAGAACATATAATTAACTCAAAAGCTTTTGCTAAC
This sequence comes from Sinonovacula constricta, assembly GCA_007844125.1. Taxonomy (NCBI): domain Eukaryota; kingdom Metazoa; phylum Mollusca; class Bivalvia; order Cardiida; family Solecurtidae; genus Sinonovacula; species Sinonovacula constricta. The sequence continues at coordinate 2,522,773 of CM017562.1, read as the reverse complement.
AAATGTAATATAAAGGTCATATTGCGAGAGACTCCACAGCATATATTGCAGATCTGGATCAGTCAATTCCCAGAGAAAAATGGCTGATTTGAAACTTCACGGAATAAAGACACAATTTTATTTTTGGTCTATGCATATATGTATAGTGACATGTATTACTTAAAATAAAACAACCATGTCTTTGCCGTTTCAAATCATGCTCATCAGGTGTTTTTATAACTAAATACAGTTTAAGAAATGTATTAGTGAAGTGCCTTTGTGCATAATTGTTCATTAAGTAACAAAACAAATATATATTTATTTACATCTAAAAGCAAAAGAAGAATTAAAATCGTTAGCACTTATTACATGTTATTATTCATTGCTTTATAAGTACTTAACATCAGACTTATAAATTTGTCATGGCTTAAAGAATATTCAATAAATAATAAGTGTTTTTGTATTAAATAGAATAACATGCCAATTAATAATAATTTCTGTGAACATTAGGGAATGTTTCAGCAAGTATTAGTGGAGTTAGACATGAGACAAATATTTTAGGTAGATTACAGAACCACAGCAGGGAAGTTTGACAATGTCGCATAAATTTTTCTGCCATCAACTAGGACCTAAACGGACCAGGCTGGGACTTAATATACATATCAGCCTTTCTCAAAACTACACCACTGACGCTCAAATGTTTGTTTGCTTATTGGGTTTATTGTCCCACCAACAGTATTTCAGTTGTCTGGAGACGACACCCACTTGAAGCAGATATAGAGCTGCCATCACCGTGTATGACATGTCGTGAACACCTGGCATGTTACCACACCCAGTCACATTATGCTAACACCGGGCCAACCAGTCATGGAACTACCCTTATATTTGCTTGAGCGTTAGCAAGGGAGCTATACCACTACCATTTTTAACGACTTTGGTATGTCGCGGCCCGGCAACGAACCCGGAGCCTCCCGTACCTGGAGCTGACACTCTACCGATTGCACTTCCAGGTCCAGTGATGCTCAAATGAATTGTGTACATATGAAATAAAACCTGGCTAGCATTCAGTACATACCATACAGAACACCCGTCACAGTATCCTACGGAAGAAAGAAAGTCATTTATTATGGTCACAGGAAAATGCAACAATTATGGTTCATGATGTAAAAACAACATTGTCGCATGCAACAGCTGAGCTGTTCTAAATGTAAATTTTTCCATAGAGAACTGTAGAAAAATAATCCCTTTTTCCTCAGGCTCTTATAGAGAACTGTAGAAAAAATAATCCCTTTTTCCGAAGGCTCACATTCAAATTTTTCGACAAATTGCCTTTTTCAATAGTTCAATTCAAACAAAAAGTAAAGAATTTAATTGTTTGTGTTTGCAAAAATTTGAGTAACAACATTTTTAGAAAAAAAAAAATCATTGTTCCAAATGTTTTATGCATGCTGATGGTTTGTGTATGTTAGAGGTGAATTCTGAAGATTTGTGAATGCTAGAGGTGAATTCTGAAAGTTTGTGTATGCTGCATTGTGAAGGTTTGTGTATGCTGCATTGTGAAGGTTTGTGTATGCTGCATTGTGAAGGTTTGTGTCTTACTAATGCTTTGGGGATAGAGGGCATAATTGCTGCGTAAACTCATACTTTTCTCTGAGTAAAGATGGTTTTGAATAATATCTTTATTATTAGACAATATAAATTGCAAAAACAAAAACCACACTAAAAGTTTATTTTTTCCAAATCTATAAATAAGCACGATAGTGATCTCTACTAAAAATAGATAATGACATCAGAACGGGTTACCCAGATGACGCTATAACTTAATCTCAAAAGGTAGTTGTCACATGGTTTTCCAAGTTAAAAATAACTGTCTCTGCAGCGTGGCTCAGATTGGAAGTACCTGCTTGCAATGACGGGTGGGGATTTATCCTTCACTGTTCACACAGATCTTGGGCATCCATGAAAAGCATTTTGCATGATCATTTCAGGGAACAATGACTTGTTTTGTTATTTAGATAATAAAAACGGTCCAAACTGTCAAATACCACCTTCAATAAAGATATGTAATTGTAAACAGAGAATGGTACTGGTAAATGGAGACTATGTAACAAATAGTGATGATTTTGATCTGAAAGCTCTAAATGGTATTTTGTTGATCATGATGTAATCTGTCTGCAAAGTGGCAAATATCCACTCTTAGATAATAACGTATAAAAAAAATTGCTCAAACAAACTAAAAGAAATTAAATGGTTAAGTATTAGCTATCTTTGACAAAATAAAATGTTCATTTTGGGTGTTGGTCAGGTTATGTACACAGACAAGCTAGGAATATTAAGGGCTTAGATCTTTAAATTAAAACCCCTGTGTGACTTCACATTATATGGGTTAAAATTACACTACCATTACAAAACAGAAACAAAAACTTAAACCTTAATTAACTAACTTGCTTTAGTATAAACATTTTATTTGTTGTTGATTTTAAATCTGCCGTTTTATTATTCCTAAATTCTGTGAACAACTATTTTTTATAGTTTACAACTCAAACTGTGGCATTGTGAAATATCTTTTAGAATTACAAAAAAAACATTTAAGACATTTAGAAAACACAAGTATGGTAGATGAGAATACACATTCTAAACATATAGAGTGTTAAAATTCACAGTTAACAGAATCGATGGACAAATTAACATATGTATATGGGTTATATGGGTTAACTATTGTAAAGTAAGTTTAACAACAAAATATAATAAATACTGTGTGGAATGATATAGATTGAAAGGGTTACACACAAGCAAACAAATAGAAAAATAAGTAGACACAAGTAAAGAAATGGAAAATATACAAAAATGTGACTTAAGGTTGGAGGGTATGAAATTCATAATTAATGAAACCTATTTAAAATCCCTAATAATAGAAAGACTTGCATCCTATAAAAATGGCATGCATTCTGTGTATTTACAAATGAAGGACAAACAGAAGAGTAAAACATGAAATGTCATGAGAGTTCACATATATCCCTGAAGATGCATTGACCTTCATTATGACCCTGACCTTGCGCAATGCACTTGCAAACAGTATGCTTAACATGCCATAAAGTGTTTTCAGTAAAATGGCAAAATCTGATTGAATACCTGTAGAAAATGTCAAAACTATGGCTAACATACTACCATCTAGCATGGGTAGCCATTAGCAATTAATGACCTTGATATACAACCTTTAAAATGAACTTGACCTTGAGTGTTACGCTTTTAAAATTATATTGCACAACACACCTTCAGCATATGTCTGCAAAATGGTGTCGTTTCAAAACAACTACCTTAAAAGGGTAACATAAGAATGCAAGATATAGCACACTGTCAATGCTACAATTTTGTTGTGGAAGCAAATTAAATTCTAATTTGGCATGTTTGTTGTTCTTGTTGGTTCCACCAACCAACCACTTCATTTCCATAGTGAAACTCTATAAACTGTTTACTTTTAAAATTAAAGGTCAACAAGATAGTAGGAAATGCTATTAAAATTAGAAAATAACTCAAAAGCTACTCTTATTGAATGAAGTTAAGCAGGTAGTTTGAATGGTAAAAGTCATTAAGAATATATTTTTAACCTTCATGCAAAATCTGAATTAAATGCTTTTTAAAAGAAAAACTAGCTAAAATATGAATTTGACTGGTACAGTGACTCAGCCATATCTTGGCAAAATGCTATACAGAAATTAAGAAAACATAAAACAACAATTCTCTTAATAAAGCACATAAGAAAGCAACAGAAACAAAATTTACACCATGCATATGTTGGATGAGATTTAAGCATTACAGTTTACATTGCTGTAAAAATGTATGTACATTAATAAATGTTCTACAACTTCTACCAAAGAACAAGAAAAGAGTTCAAAATTCCTATCACTTCAATAATTATTTTAAGCACATACAACTTCAAAATGTTTATTATATATATATATATATATATATATATATATATATATATATATATATATATATATATATATATATATATATATATATATAACAACAGCATTCTTCTACATTTTCTGACACACTTTATAAGCAAAGACAAAAAATGGTCCTTTAAAAAACTGTTTGTTGTTTTTAAATACATTGCAGTGACACAAATATGGCTATAATAGACTTCCAGCAATTTTTGTCAAGGAACACCCTTAAAAATGTCTGGGTAGAACCTGTGGAAGGAAAATCTCCCCACATTAAGTAATTTGACCCAACCGGGACACAAAATGCACAGAGTGAGTGACAAGGGAATGAGAGGTGTTACAAGTTACAAATTTATCGCGCAGTCATAGGACACCCAGTCCTTTACACAACATATTACAGTCTGACAACTTTGTCTCCATTTGTTGTACAGCAACAACACCATTATGGTCATATTGGCAACATCCAGTTCATCATAGGTGAAGGAAGACATCAGACTTATACATACATGTGAACTCTCAGACTTTTGGAGGGAGAAGGTTCAAGATTATTGGAAAATATGTAGTTTCACACATCTCCCTACTTAGAAACAGATAACTTCCTTCTTTGTTTACATGAAAATAACAAATATCCCTATTGCAAGTGAAAATCTTCCTCTTTGGCTTCAGAGAAAAGTTCACATGTATGCTTATACCTGGAAAGAATCCCCAGGGCATTGCAGGTTAGCTGGAAAACAGTTCCACATGGAAGTCCTTGGTGTGACTAGGACTCCAAACCACAGGGTAAGGGGCTGAGGAGTTAACAAGCCGACAACTCTAACCATTGGACCATGGGCACCCCACTTTATATTTACATATACAGCTGTCAATGTGTCAAAAGTCACACTTAGAAAGATTAGTATCATTTTCACTTATCTATACAATCAGGACAGTTGTGCCTTTTGAAATAAAAAGAAAGTGCTGAAAGTCACAATAAATTTCAAAAATGTTTTACATTAAAACTTTTACTTCTTTTTTCATAGCAGCTGAAAGGCTTAAAACTTTATTTAGCTTGAAGAATAATCTAATAAGAGAGCATTTACCACTGATTTAAATTTGTTTAATGCATTATATTTCCATTTTTTTTAATTGGTGACAGATGATAAAAATTGTTTCATGAACAATATTAAAGACTTTTAGCATTGTGATACCATATTTAATTATGTGTCATTAAAAAGCAAGCGTATCTACATGATGTTTACATTATACAAATAACAATGGACGTTTAGAATATTACGTACATTATAACAAAGAACATGCTTAATAAGTTGTATACATGTGCCTATATTTTCGTAAGTAATATGTTATACTATACCTAAAGTTCTAATTAAAAAATAAAAAATGTGTAAAATATGGATGAAAGTTAAGTATCATACACTTATAAAATGCACATGCTAATAAATGCAAAAGAAAACAACAAAAATTATACAATATACAAAATACTGCACTTGTTATGAGTATCAATTCCCATATCGTGTCAACTATGTCAGTCATTATCAATTACATGAACCTACCACCAGATACCAATTAACATATTAAACAGTGCAATAATGGAAGATCAGTCCATATAACATCAAGAGTGTACATTTCTATTTTAAATAAAAAATGCACCGAAGACAAATCACAAAAATCAGTATAAGTCATTTCTAATACATGTATAACAGCATCATATTGCCCAGTTTAATTTGAAAAATGCCATTTTTCCAATTATCAAATATTGCAATTAAGCTATTTAAAACCTTCATACACTCATTCTTTAAAAACAACAACAGTCTTGTTCTATATTTTCTATAACAGAAAAGTATCTGTTCAATCATGTTATGGCCAAATTAACATAATTCTACACTACTAAGGAATACAAATTACAGTTCAATTCAATATTGCACAAAACAAGCATCTCATTAAAGAATGCATTTAAATGGAAATTCCTCTATATTATATTCTAACAAGATGTCTTTCACTGATAGAACAATGTTGCCTAAGATAATGTATTACCTGTTATATAATGAACAATACAATAAATGACATGGATTATTCATTGTATCAAGTTTATGAATAAAATGAATTTCAAAAACATTGAACTAAAGTACAACATATATAAACAACTTTGTTTACAATCTCTAACAATGTCCTTATAATATGAAAGTTCAATGTCAGCACATTTGTTCAAAGAGCAATAGATGCAGTTGTTTTTTTATGGACCTTGGTTTCTAAGACCATAACACTCAGATCCTAATTCAAACTATCTGACTGGCCTTTATTTGCATAGCAACCAATCAAACTTCTTGTTGCCCATGCACAAGCTATCTGATTGGTCAGTATTTGGCTAGCAAACAATCAAACGTCTTGTTGCCCATGCCCAAGCTATCTGATTGGTCAGTACTTTGCAACCAAACTTGTTGTTACCCATGCCCAAGGAAACAAACCTTGCAGAAAACATTCTTAGATTTCAGCTACAATAAAGCCATCTGAGTTAAAAATGTACCAACAAATTGATGATGTTGTATAATTTTTAGAGGACTTATTACCATAGAATCTGTTCTTGTGTAACAGAGTACTACATAAACAAATATTGGTTGTCATCTAAATAAATTAACTACATAACTACAAGTTATCTGTTCTGAAATTGCTATTGTAGTAAAGAATGCTAAAAACACTTTCTTATTGTTGTTAATCTAAACATTGAAGCACTCAAATTGCTACAATTCAGTTCTGAGTTTTCAGATCTCACCAAAGACAAACAAACTTAGTCCTAGGGTGTAGTCTCAGAGTCTGATATCAATTAGTTAAACATGAAAACAAGATCAAACAACTTTCACCTTTAACCCTCAGACCATTGGATCTGGTCTCAAATTGTCATCAATCTATTCACCAAGCATATGCTTAGTCTCTTTGTGAACTGCTTGGTGATGTAACAACTTTAGCAATTCACTTGAAGTATTTTAACCCACAGACCATGAGGAATTTCTCGATGAAGATTTCTGAATCCAGGACGGCTATGTGAGCAGCTCGGCCTATAATGGTGTTGGCAGTGGAAGGGAGGGCATGAAACACATCGTAGCGGATCAGCTTACACTTGGGGTTGCTGACGATTGGCTGGAGTATGTTGGCTACCATCTCTGCATACACTGAACCTAGAATACATAATAATCAACAGATTATTTTCAAATGTTAATAATATTGCTAGTAAACAAGAAAGGGTTATCACTACTGAAGTGACTTGGTCAAAACCCTCACAATCTGCATGTCACATGTATTAAAATTATCAAATTAATTACCGTATTTACTTACCCATAAGTCGAGTAAAAAGGTATGCTAAATTTGCTCTGAAAAGCCTATTAGACGTATGGGCCAGGTATCAAGAAAAAAAAAAAAAGAAAGAACGGCAACTTAGGTCAGAGCCTAAAGACATATACATCAATAAACCTATATACATTGGGCCGTGTGTTTCCGTGCGAAAAGTGATTTTGTAATAATTTAATCAGCTTGTATCTGGATATATATAAAGTTCAAAATATCATATATAACAATGCTAGCCTTTTTTTTTAAAACACCTAATCATTGCGTCCAAATATGTCGTCAAAAATCCAATATTATCACTCAATTGTGTACTGGCTAACAGCTATGACAATGTGTCAGTTTCACATATGACAAGTGAAATTAGCAGGCGTTGACCTCCCAGATACAAGTACATCAGCGTTGGCAAGACCTGACTTTCTTTGATCTACTACACCAAGTCTAGCATGATGCCAGATGTCAGGAAGTGGAATGAATATGGCACAATACACAAGATCACACAATTTCAAAGTGACAAATGATTTAGAGAGCAAAGGCTTATCCCCAGACTGGAACTTGACCACATCCAGTCGGATGACCATAGGCAGACGTAGTGGGTAGGGTTGAAACATCAAATGAATATGGGACCCACCTGATGTTACAATAGAAGCTGTATCTTACAACTGTACTGACATAATTATATTTAAAGGGGGATTTCTAGCTATTATTGGTTAAGGATTCTCCATTGTTACATAGGCCGAATCTTTCATGCACTGCAAGTCAACTTTTCTTTTTTAATGCTCCACAGCAACTAATAATGGTCATTATAATGACATCCAGCTACTTTGGTGGAGAAAATCTCTGACAAATGTGTGATGAATCAGTAAGAAAAAGAGTGAACCAAAGACATACCACCTTAGAACAGTCAGTCAGAAGGTCATTAAGTTCCTTGCCATGAACAAGACTCTAACCCATGCAGTGAGAGGCTAAGCAGTGAGAAGAGTAACAAACTGCTCACTCTACTATGAGAGCCCCCTGCAGGTCAGCTGGAGCCCCAGACTGGGCCATGTAGTCATACAATAAGAGCTTTCCAGCTTATAACTGACTGCAGGACTAGTTGTTGGATACATCACTCTCAACACAAGTAAATTATTACAACCTGCTTCAGGTGATTATAACCCATTATAAATTCTACCATCCTGCTAACGATTAGATGCAAATCTGTAACAAAAAGTGCGATCCTGATCAGAAAACTTCTTACCAGAGGAGTTCTTGTTCACCTTGGCAAGATAAATTCTTAGCATATTTAAAGAAAGGATCCAAGCTTACCCATGCCTGTGCTTTCACGTTGAGCAGCTTTACACATCTCAATCCTAGATGAGTGGTAGGGAACATAACGATCCTGAGACGAGCCAACAAGTAACACATGGCGGAAGAATTCTAAACCTGAAAAACAGAGGGTTTAAACTGACTGAATAAGTCAAATGAAAATATGTAACTTGTGCTGAATTGGAAAGTACATGTATTGTATCAAGACATAATATTATAGTATAGTAACTATCCTTCTGGTTTAGAACTATAATGAACTCACTGATATTTATTATGAACTGGAAAGATACTTCCCTAGTACTTTAGAAAATAAAATAAATAGCTTAAACATTATTTTCTTTTTAAATTAAAATCGTTCTAACTTTTCAGAAGATGTTACTGGACTAATTAAACACTTAGAGTGTAATTCTTTAGCCTCTCATTTCTGTTCTAGCTGGGCTATGATGAGTAGGAGTGGAAGTAGTTCCACCAGATTATGATCATCTATACTAATAATAGATGACAGTGGCCATGACTATAGTGTTATTGTAGCGTCTTATATAATACCAAATAACAACACAAGTCAAAATAACAACACAAGTCAAATAGAATTTGCTAACCTGGTTTCTGACTGAGCTTGTACAGGAAGGAGAGTCTAGGGTCAAGGTGATCCTTGAGGGACAGCTGAAGCAGGGATCCAGACTTCTTCCACTTCTGGATGAACCACATACCTACAGGGAACCAGCACAGAAATTGATGAAACAACATTATGTACAGTAGTTAAGAATTGTTTAAGATAAACAGATAGGGTCAGCCATAAGAAATGATCTAAGACAGTTCATATTGAATTGCTTTACATACAAAATAGATATTTTGTCAGGTGTATAAAAATAATGGCCCTCTCTTTGTACTTTTGCAATAAAAAATCAAGAACTCCTTTACCCAGGATTAAAGAGATTGCCTTCTGAGCAAGAATTTTAATTTTATCCTCGTTTAATAGGTAATCTGCCATTGACTGTTCCAAAAGGGTTGATGAAGTCTGTTTACAGAAACTTATCCAATCAGTGTAAGTGTACACCACATGGTGAATGGTTGACCTACTTTATGTAAAAGAACATGTTATTTGTGAGCATTTACGTTGGTGTGATCTATAACTGTCAAAATATCAATAGGAGGGGGGAGTTAAGTACAAATCAGGGATTCTTGTCCATTGTCAAGGCAGAAAAAATCAAGACATCAACATCAAGTTGGCACATCTTTCCAAACTCAGAGCTGGGTACAATTCTATAACATAAAAGGTTAGTTTTACCCATTTTTTACCCTGATTATAAAAAACTTGTCAAATTAATGTTTTTAACATGTTTAAGTGTCCACTTTTGTTAAGGTGAGGGTGCCCAAGGGAGTTGAAGAAAGGGGCAGGAATTATAGAGTTAAGAGAGGTAGAGGATCAATTCTTGATGAGTCAAGGCCAATCTACCCTTCATATCAAATAGACAAGTCTACTTATAAAAGTTAAGAAACTTTTCTTGAAGAGGGTGCCCAGGTGAGGGGTAGAGGATCAATTCTTGGTGGGTCAAGGCTGTTCTACCATTCATATCAAAAAGACAAGTTTGCTTACCCAAGTTGACAAGTCCACTGTTGTTGTAGAGGGAGCAGAAGTGGGGTCCAGAGAAGGACAGGAATGTATATAGTTTGGGGAGGTAGGGGATCAATTCTCGGTGGGTCAAGGCTGTGCTACCCTTCATATCAAATGGACAAGTCTACTTACCCATGTTGACAAGTCCACTGTTGTTGTAGAGGGTGCCCAGGTGGGGTCCAGAGAGGGACAGGAATGTATATAGTTTGGGGAGGTAGGGGATCAATTCTCGGTGGGTCAGGGCTGACCGAATGATGATAGTGCCCAGGGAATGGCCAATGAAACTGTTAAAGCAAATATTGCCCTTTATAGTACACAGGAATGTATACAGATATATGTATGCATTGAAGTAGGAAAAAAATATTCTTTTATTTCTAACAAAAAATACACACTTTCTTGGCACGTTTAACATCATAATGTTATATTCAATAATAATCTACCTTTTTTTATTCAAGTACAATGATTACTCAACTAACATGTACATTTAATTCTGTATGGTAAGCTGTCTACAATGATAATACATACTGTTAAGCATACATGCCATTAATGGAAAGCATATTTACAATTTTATCTTCTGAGAGTATGTAGTATTTCTAACTCTATACATGGCCAGAATATTCCGTGAACAAGTCAGTTTAATAATGAACTGCTAATGCTTAGCAAACATTTGTAGATCATGATCAGCATGCTTCCTTCTTGCAGCTGTCTGATAAAATCTGCACTATTTGTTGCAGGGACTCTGGGAGTACACAGTGTCTCTCTGCATGGGAGTTATTAGCAATAGGAATTAGAATAAATAATTAATATTTACTCTACATGCATAGAAGGATTGTAACATGCATTATTTCCCAATACATGCCTGGCAATACTGCAACCCCAACATTTTTAGTAAAATTGTCAACTGTGATCTAGTTTTTAATTACAGGCCTGATAAAAATTTGGTCAAAATTTTATGATGATGAACTGAGATGCAACATACTTAGTAATAAATATCTTGAACAATTGCAATAGTTAAAACTCTAAGGTTGTTCATTACAGGCAAGGAAAACAACATGACCTGTTGTTGTCATTTGATAACTTCAAAAACTGAAGAGATGTAAATATTATAAAACATAAATAAATAAAACATAACATTTGTACCATTTTTATAATTTTACTGTCAGGAAATTGACATATTGCGTTATAAAGCATAGAGTTTAGTTCTTATGCATCATGATTAATCAGTCCCAACTGATTAGACAACTGCATATCTGAATTAAAATACCAAGCATTATCCTGTGATTTATCTTGCAAAACTAAAATCTAGTTCCTACATGAATCAAACAAAGGGCTACAATATACCTGAGTCTAGCCACCTTGAGAGAGTACATATCTATATGGTTGATGATTTCGCTAACTAGTCGATTAGTCATTGTATCAAACTCCGCAAATGTGTCCGTCTGGTTCCTTTCTGACATCAGAAACTCAAGCCGGTAACCAGGCAGGGCCATCTCCATGTAAGTCTTCACAAGACGCAGGTCAGCACAATTACCTAAAAAGCATGGTTTAGAATCAAAAGTAATAACAAGGATAAATAAAATAAAACATTTAGGCTTGTATGTCTGAGTTTGAGTTAAACTAAGAAGCTGTTCCCTTTCAACCCTTGGGTCAAGTCCGTTCAGAATGACATAAAAATGAAAGGTCTTCTTGTTTCTATGGAAACAAATGTCCAAGACCTAACTCGACTCACATGAATTTTTTTACTTTTGTTTTTTGTTAAATCGTAACAACACAATTATGGATATATTGGCAACGTCTAACTAATTAATGGCACAGGAAAACCCCAGACTTAAATCTTGGTAGAACCACCGGCACACCAAAGGTTAGCTGGAAAACCTTTTTTTCCCCACATACACCTTTTCATAAGAAGAGTACAGTTTACACAGAAGACAGTTAAAATGGACATTTTTTTATCTTTCCAATGTGATTGTCAGATTTACATTTATTAACAATTTTTGACAAACATAGTTAAAGATTTAATCCTTATTTTACATGATTGGATTAGAAAATATAAACTTAATTTCCCCTGATCTTATGGTGCAGTTAACTGCTTAACTGAAACTGGACAATTGCAGCAATGTTTAATTTTTTTCCAAGAAAGTGACATATGGTTTTAATTTTCATAAGTGCTCAAAGTAAAAAAGAACAAAACAAAATTATTTTCTCTATCTTAGACAATTTACATTGCTTGTGTAGGTTTAAAAATACTGATAAACTGAACGTAGTATCTTATCTAAACAAGAGGGCCATGATGGCCCTTAATCGCTCACCTGATGACACAGGCTTTACGTAGGCTCAAATCTGGCATTAAGTAATTAAGAGTTATTTACTTTAGAAATCTTTGGTGAAGATTGGACCATTAGTGTGGCCACTGGGTTGATAACATTTTCTAGAATTTTACCAAGTAACCTACTGAATCCACATGACTCACTTCAAAACATATGTAAGATTTCATACTGGCAAACATGATGGTCAAGTTTGGTGAAGACTGGGCCATCAATGTAGCCTCTTAAGTGTTTTCACAAGCTTTTTCTAAAATTTGACCTAGTGACCTACTTTATGACCCCTTGAGACCCAATAACAAACTCATCCAAGATTTCATGTAGACAAACATTCTGACCAAGTTTGATGAAGATTGGCCTATAAATAGGGCCTCTAGTGTGTTTACAAGCTTTTTCTAAGATTTGACCTTGTGACCTACTTTTTGACCCCACAAGAACCCGTTATGAACTCATCCAAGATTTCATGCAGAAAAACATTCTGACCAAATTTGGTGAAGATTGGGCTATAAATGTGGCCTCTAGTGTGTTCACAAACTTTTTCTAAGATTTTACCTAGTGACCTACTTTTTGACCCCACGTGACCCAGTTACGAACTCATCCAAGATTTCATGCAGACAAACATTCTGACCAAGTTTGGTGAAGATTGGGCTATAAATGTGGCCTCTAGTGTGTTCACAAGCTTTTTCTAAGATTTGACCTAGTGACCTACTTTTTGACCCCACGTGACCCAGTTACGAACTCATCCAAGATTATATGCAGACAAACATTCTGACCAAGTTTGGTGAAGATTGGGCTATAAATGTGGCCTCTAGTGTGTTCACAAGCTTTTTCTAAGATTTGACCTAGTGACCTACTTTTTGACCCCACGTGACCCAGTTACGAACTCATCCAAGATTTCATGTAGACAAACATTCTGACCAAGTTTGGTGAAGATTGGGCTATAAATGTGGCCTCTAGTGTGTTCACAAGCTTTTTCTAAGATTTGACCTAGTGACCTACTTTTTGACCCCACGTGACCCAGTTACGAACTCATCCAAGATTTCATGCAGACAAACATTCTGACCAAGTTTGGTGAAGATTGGGCTATAAATGTGGCCTCTAGTGTGTTCACAAGCTTTTTCTAAGATTTGACCTAGTGACCTACTTTTTGACCCCACGTGACCCAGTTACGAACTCATCCAAGATTTCATGCAGACAAACATTCTGACCAAGTTTGGTGAAGATTGGGCTATAAATGTGGTCTCTAGTGTGTTAACAAGTTTTTCCTAAAATTTGACCTCGTGACCTACTTTTTGACCCCAGGTGACCCAATAATGAACTCATCCAAGATTTCATGCAGACAAACATTCTGACCAAGTTTGATGAAGATTGGATAAAAACTGTGGCCTCTAGTGTGTTCACAAGGTAAATGTTGACGACGAACGACGGACGACGAACGACGGACGCCGGACGACGGACGAAGCGGTATCACAAAAGCTCCCCTTGAGCACGTTGTGCTCAGGTGAGCTAAAAAGCATAATGGTGACTTCTGCTAACAAGAGGGCCATGATGGCCCTTAATCGCTCACCTGATGACACAGGCTTTATGTAGGCTCAAATCTGGCATTAAGTAATTAAGAATTATTTACTTTAGAAATCTTTGGTGAAGATTGGACCATTAGTGTGGCCACTGGGTTGATAACATTTTCTAGAATTTTACCAAGTAACCTATTGAATCCACATGACTCACTTCAAAACATATGTAAGATTTCATACTGGCAAACATGATGGTCAAGTTTGGTGAAGACTGGGCCATCAATGTAGCCTCTTAAGTGTTTTCACAAGCTTTTTTCTAAAATTTAACCTAGTGACCTACTTTATGACCCCACGAGACCCAATAACGAACTCATCCAAGATTTCATGCAGACAAACATTCTGACCAAGTTTGGTGAAGATTGGGCCATAAATGTGGCCTCTAGTGTGTTCACAAGCTTTTTCTAAGATTTGACCTAGTGACCTACTTTTTGACCCCACGTGACCCAGTTACGAACTCATCCAAGATTTCATGCAGACAAACATTCTGACCAAGATTAGTGAAGATTGGGCCATAAATGTGGCCTCCAGTGTGTTCGCAAGCTTTTTCTAAGATTTGACCTAGTGACCTACTTTTTGACCCCACGTGACCCAGTTACGAACTCATCCAAGATTTCATGCAGACAAACATTCTGACCAAGTTTGGTGAAGATTGGGCTATAAATGTGGCCTCTAGTGTGTTCACAAGCTTTTTCTAAGATTTGACCTAGTGACCTACTTTTTGACCCCACGTGACCCAGTTACGAACTCATCCAAGATTATATGCAGACAAACATTCTGACCAAGTTTGGTGAAGATTGGGCTATAAATGTGGCCTCTAGTGTGTTCACAAGCTTTTTCTAAGATTTGACCTAGTGACCTACTTTTTGACCCCACGTGACCCAGTTACGAACTCATCCAAGATTTCATGTAGACAAACATTCTGACCAAGTTTGGTGAAGATTGGGCTATAAATGTGGCCTCTAGTGTGTTCACAAGCTTTTTCTAAGATTTGACCTAGTGACCTACTTTTTGACCCCACGTGACCCAGTTACGAACTCATCCAAGATTTCATGCAGACAAACATTCTGACCAAGTTTGGTGAAGATTGGGCTATAAATGTGGCCTCTAGTGTGTTCACAAGCTTTTTCTAAGATTTGACCTAGTGACCTACTTTTTGACCCCACGTGACCCAGTTACGAACTCATCCAAGATTTCATGCAGACAAACATTCTGACCAAGTTTGGTGAAGATTGGGCTATAAATGTGGTCTATAGTGTGTTAACAAGTTTTTCCTAAAATTTGACCTCGTGACCTACTTTTTGACCCCAGGTGACCCAATAATGAACTCATCCAAGATTTCATGCAGACAAACATTCTGACCAAGTTTGATGAAGATTGGATAAAAACTGTGGCCTCTAGTGTGTTCACAAGGTAAATGTTGACGACGAACGACGAACGACGGACGACGAACGACGAACGACGGACGCCGGACGACGGACGAAGCGGTATCACAAAAGCTCCCCTTGAGCACGTTGTGCTCAGGTGAGCTAAAAAGCATAATGGTGACTTCTGCTAACAAGAGGGCCATGATGGCCCTTAATCGCTCACCTGATGACACAGGCTTTATGTAGGCTCAAATCTGGCATTAAGTAATTAAGAATTATTTACTTTAGAAATCTTTGGTGAAGATTGGACCATTAGTGTGGCCACTGGGTTGATAACATTTTCTAGAATTTTACCAAGTAACCTATTGAATCCACATGACTCACTTCAAAACATATGTAAGATTTCATACTGGCAAACATGATGGTCAAGTTTGGTGAAGACTGGGCCATCAATGTAGCCTCTTAAGTGTTTTCACAAGCTTTTTCTAAAATTTAACCTAGTGACCTACTTTATGACCCCACGAGACCCAATAACGAACTCATCCAAGATTTCATGCAGACAAACATTCTGACCAAGTTTGGTGAAGATTGGGCCATAAATGTGGCCTCTAGTGTGTTCACAAGCTTTTTCTAAGATTTGACCTCGTGACCTACTTTTTGACCCCACGTGACCCAGTTACGAACTCATCCAAGATTTCATGCAGACAAACATTCTGACCAAGTTTGGTGAAGATTGGGCCATAAATGTGGCCTCTAGTGTGTTCACAAGCTTTTTCTAAGATTTGACCTAGTGACCTACTTTTTGACCCCACGTGACCCAGTTACGAACTCATCCAAGATTTCATGCAGACAAACATTCTGACCAAGTTTGGTGAAGATTGGGCTATAAATGTGGTCTCTAGTGTGTTCACAAGTTTTTCCTAAAATTTGACCTCGTGACCTACTTTTTGACCCCAGGTGACCCAATAATGAACTCATCCAAGATTTCATGCAGACAAACATTCTGACCAAGTTTGATGAAGATTGGATAAAAATTGTGGACTCTAGTGTGTTCACAAGGTAAATGTTGACGACGGACGACGGACGACGAACGACGAACGACGAACGACGGGGTATCACAAAAGCTCCCCTTGAGCACGTTGTGCTCAGGTGAGCTAAAAATGCCAGAACTGCACAAATTATGTCATCAATAATACAGGGGCCATTTGGTATCATCAGCATAACAAAATTGCAGCACCCATCAAGTATACATTAAACAAGATAAATTGTGTTTTAGGACAAAATTAAGACCATTACCATTTTATAGGACACTTTTTATGTTTTAAGAAAATACTGTATCATTACCTGCATGTTTCCCTTTATACTAAGTTTTGCTCTCCTATTTAACATCAGTATATGCTCACAGAAAGACTGTTTACTACTCAATGATGAATTTCAACTAACTATTGTTTCAACAATTACCATCTAGTCCATGCACACAGACAACAAGGTGGCAGCCATCTTGATTCTCATCTCCTGTAGAGTCTGGGACATGAAAGTAGGGTATCTCAGAGGCTAGGGTGGGGCACTCGCTGAAAAAAGCAAATTAGCAGAATTAAACAAAAGAAAACATGAACAATTTTTATTATTATACTTAGTCATTTATTGATTCATGGGTAATGTCCAATCATTTGAAGACTTCTATATGACTTAACATAAACCAAGCAACATACATAAGTGAAACAACAATCGGGGCATTTCATGCATATGTTTTGTATAAGCTTTAAGGTATGCCAATTATACTGATTATACAGCTTGTTATTGTATCCAAAATAGACTAGTGTTCCTTTATAAGGCTAATATTAATGAAAGAATTTCATAATCTGTAAGCAAAATTAAAGGGTTTTGATAATTCTGCTACAGAAACTTTAAGAGACTTAATGAATAAATGTTTGAAATGTAAAAGTGATTGATACAAATTTTGAGTAAATAATAACGTAAGTCTTGTAACATACATTGACTAGTTGTAGATCTATACACTATAATGTCACATACTCTACAAAGCAACTGGGTCACACACATGATCACAGTGTCCTATCAATGCCAAATAAGTATGTGAAATAATGCAAATACAAAAGCATCCTGCAAGATATTTCTCAAAAAACATTAAAAACAACAACAAGTAAACCTAAATATGTTGTCATTTCAGCCAACTTACATGACATATGTGTATTTGTAGTGTTGTTAATTGTAGATATTATTGCATAAGGAATCTTTTTATTATAGAAAAAAATCCCCCTTTTTCAATAATAAAGCTTATAAAGAGACATTTCAATAAAAATCAGATCTGCAAAAACATTCACATCTATGAAAGGATAGTGAAGGGGACATCAAAAATACAATGCAATGCATAACAACCACAAAAGACAAAAGAAATTGACAAGCAATCAATCAGTCATGCTGTTTACATATATGTGTGTATACATATATGTGTGTGTGTGTGTGTGTGTGTGTGTGTGTGTGTGTTGATATATATATATATATATATATATATATATATATATATATATATATATATATATATATATATATATATATATATAGACAGATGGTACACTGAAAAACAATATATTGGATGAATAACAGGGAAAAAAACACAATTAAAAACTGTATGGCTTAGTTTGGTACCCATACATACATAGAAATGTAGCCTATATGTTTCATGCAGTAACAGAGTTCAAATGTAACTGTAACTAGACAGCTTATGTTTACCCACCCCACTCCCCAGGGGCAATAACTCCAAATTGATGCAAACCTGTGGAAGAAGAAGTTTGAACAAACTTGTGTTCAAAGACCAATGAACTGATGGACAGATGGATGAATAACTTGATTCCAGTATATCCCACACCCCAAAACTTCAGCATGTGTGGAGTATAAAATTAATATAGAAGGAAACTTATACAACAACTAAAAAAAGATTAAGTGTAAATGTATGTATTTGCATCAAATTAAATGACAACAGAGTATGTTTATAATTATACATCATTTTTATGTTTTACAATTTTTTAAAGTGTCAGTGCGATGTAAATAACGCTACAACACACTGCAGCATACTGAATATAATTTAAGTTTTTAAACTGTGTTTAATAACATTTTTTCAATACAGGACGTAATACTGCAGTAAACAAAGCAAAAAATTGAAGCTATAGTTGAGACAAAAACAACAACCATCACATAGACAACAAATACTAAAAATCCAGTCACATACAAAAATATATAAGCATATAAAAATACTAAAACAAAATTAAAAAGTATTTCTTAAAATGACTTTGGCTTTTTTTTCCTTCAAAAATCTATTGTTGTGCACTATAATCTACATAGTAGCATGATTTCAACAATACTCTAACACACTTCTAGGTATGTGATCAAAATCTGTAAACATGTATCTTAAAAATCAAAACTTTACCTTTTCATTTAACAACACAATAATCAGTTTATCACTAGATAAATGAACACAAGGTCGTGACCATGACCTTATCTCAAACTTGTTATAACTTAGTCCATTTTTTCCTTCAAACAAAAGATTAAAAAACTTCTATTTCACTGCAATGTAATAGTTTGATACTGTATGGGAAAATATCAAATGCTGAATAAGGGCAGAGAAAGTAAAGTAGAGAAAAGGTCACATTAAAATCATAATAAAAAAAACACAAGGAAAATAACTCTTCATGTAGGGTGCAAGTTTCTTCACTAACCAAGGGGGCCATGATGGCCCTTAATTGTTCACCTGATGACACAGGCTTTAATTGGGCTCAAATCTGGCATCAAGTAATTAAGAGTTATTTACTTTAGAAATCTTTGGGGAAGATTGAACCATTAGTGTGGCCACTGGGCTGATAGCATTTTCAACAATTTTACCTAGTGACCTACTAAATCCATGTGACCCACTTCATAAAATATCTAAGATTTAATACTGGCAAACATTCTGGCCAAGTTTGGTGAAGATTGGACCCTAAATGTGGCCTCCAGTGTGTTAACAAGGTTTTTTTAATATTTGACCAAGTGACAAACATTGACCAAGTTTGATGAAGGTTAAATGAAAACTGTAGCTTCTAGCTTGTTCACAAGCTAAATTGTTGACGCCGCACATTGGACGACTGACGACAGGGTATAAGAAAAGTGAACCAGGGACCTTCATTTTTTACCTCAACCTGACCTAGTTTTGGTCTCATCAAAAGATATCATGCAACAATCTGACCAAGTTTGGTGAAAATTGGCCCATAAATATGGCTTCTAGTGTCTGCACAAGTTGTTGTTATTATATAAAAATAACCTAGTGACTGACCCTTTTTACCTCACACCACCCTGTTTTAAACTAGTTTAAGATTTCATGCAGACAAATATTCTGACCAAGTTTGATTAAGATTGGATAAAAACTGAACCCTCAAGAGTGTTCACATGCATATCTTTTTTTTTGATGCCGGACAAAATGACAAATGAGGTCAAAAAAGCTCACACTGTGCTGTTGTAATCTTAAAATTTAATCATAATGTATCCCTATTAAAAAGGTAGAGGCTTATATGTATATAGATGTCACAAATATATCCATAGTTTGACTTTAGACATTTTAAAGTGTACATGCTACATGAAGAGTGATTTCCCTTTGGTATAAAAAGGGCAAAGTGCATATTTTATTTTAAGTTCAAAAGGGCAAAGTGCATATTTTACTGTAAGTTTAAACATCAAACATATATAACCGCACAAGGTGTATGTGATGAAAAGTAACACCTTGAAAGGTAACAAACACTTTCTTGTATTCAAGTACATACCCTGTTTCTATAAGACTGCAAAAATACAAAATAAAAACAAAAATATTATTCCACCTGACTTCAATCATAGATTGCTACTGTTATCACTTTATAGAACGTTATAGAAGTATATTAAAAAATATAGCAAAATACAGTAAAAATTTGAGGTTTTTCAGAATATAAGATTTTGATCCAAAATATAGCAGAAATAAAGGCATATAGGAATCAGTTGATAGCCTGGTATTAATTTCTTACAAGATGATACAAAAGTAAATCTGAAGACTACCTGTTTCTGCACATATCTGTTACTAAACTGGCAGCAAAAAGGTGAAGATCCTGATAAACTAGAAGTTGAACTGCGAATCTAGTTTAGCACTATTTTTCTTTTGCCTGATAAATTTAGAATTATAATGTAAAAAAAAAATCATTTTTAAATCGTACAGGATTTATCTTATTATTCTAATGGCTAAGAATGTTTATCACACAATTTTATTACGTTAACTGCCTAGCATAGTAACACAGCGACTTGAACAACATAACATGACATGCTGACTTTAAATATTCAAACAGACAATAAATCTCATTTAAAGCCATGCCAAAGCATCAACTGAAAAACAACAAAAATATTTCATAAACAGTAAGATTCTATAGACTCCAAGCAACATTTTCTGGCAACAATTTAAACAGGATTATAATTTATGTGGGTAACACCAGTATATGTATAATAACACAGAGAAAGATTAAATATTAATGGTAACATATTATATTTAATATGAATCGACATTAATAAAACTAAAGAAAAAATAAGGTTACACTTGGTATTGTCTTGTGACAGTAAAAGATACAATTACAAATAACAAGATCACGATGACCCTGAATAGCTCACCTGAGGACCCTGGCTTTAGTATCTTTAATCTAATCGCCTGACTTAATGTACACAAATGTGTATTTGGCTTTTAAGTGAGCAAAAGTTTTTTGTTTGTTTAGCAAATCCTTGCACAAGTTAACCCATTTCCATGCAGACAAACAAATGACAAAGGTTTATGAAGATTTGGCACAAAACATTTTACAATATTATAGTGTTTACATTGCTGTTCTACAACTTGACCTTGTGACCTTTTATTGACCCCCAAGTGACCCAGTTACTAACTCATCCAAAAGTTCATGCAGACAAACATTCTGACCAAGTTTAGTGAAAATGTCTCCTCTAGAGTGTGCATAAGGTTCTTCTAGAATTTGACCTAGTGACCTATTTTCTTAACCCCAACACCAATCACATCCAAGATTAAATGCAAACATTCCGATCATGTTTGGTGATAATTAGGCCACTCTTGGGCTACACAAGGTTCTTCTATGGTTTACCCGGATGATCTACTTTTTTGGCCCAAGGTGACCCCATTATAAACTCTTGAAAGATGCAGACAAAATTATTACCATGTTTGGTGAAGATTGGATAAATCTGAAGCCTTCAATGTGTTCACAAGTAAACCGTTGATGCCTTATGCCAGACGACGCATCACAGACCAATGGGTATTAGAAAAGCTAACCTTGAGCAAATTATGTTTAAGTGAGCTAAGAACTACCAGAAATATGTTGTATTATAAATATGTCCACAGGACAACAAGACCCCATTCTATGGCTTAAAATATTGTAAAAAGGGCCATTACTCTGATAATACTGAGTGGATAATGACAAAAATCTATCTTAACTTGTACTTTGATATAATATACTCACACACCAAATATGAATCAAATCCGCTAATTCATTAAAAAGTAATTGTTTGGAAAAGAAAATTGACAGTCTGCAAAAAGAAAGGGCCAAAATTCTGCTAACATCCAGTAAATAGCAGTAAGAATTTAACTTGACCTGTATACTTACTAACCCAATATGAACTGAATCTATTTAGTCTTTCAAAAGGTCAAAAAAGAAACCTTTCAAAAGAAAGGTAATGAAAAATCCACAGGTGAATGCAAGCAAACACACAAGGAGACAGACAGGGGTAACTGCTAATGACTGCCACCATTCTATGCATTGGACATTGGGATAAAAATCTCTGGTGCATTAAGTAACTAAGGCGAATTGAAACTTTTATTGCTTTAATTACAATGATGCATCTACCACATGTATCCAGAAACTTACCTGTATAAAAGTTTACAAACAAAATTGCTTGTTTTCTGTGTATTTCTTAAATTACAATTTCTGTATTTAACTATTAAACATATACCACTATGTTGGCAGACAATTAGTGTTTCATCACAATTAATTAGGACTTTTTCTGGTCGAAAATCTTAAAGTATTAATTAATGGGACTTACCTGTAGAAATGTCCCTGGAACTTCATCTTGGACTTCAAATGTTCTCTCATGCTGATAAAACTGAAAAATGTTTACAACAGCCACATACATAATAGAAAAAAAGAAAGAAAAACAAACAAGATATATAGGTTAAGTACCAGGTATACAAGATATAACATTAACATTAATAGTTGATGATATACCTATTGCATCCAGACTTTGTGAAAGGCATCAGCTTGTCTGACTTGTCAGAAAGATTTTGTCTCTATAAAAAAAAAATCCAACTTCTGAGTCTTCTCTCTGGTGTCTTAAATATTTTACTAGTAACGTAGCTTGATGTAACACACATTCTCACTTGGAAGGTGTAAATATACAGTACTGATCAATCATTATTCCTTTTTGTTTCTTTGAAAATGCTAATCTTTATTAACACATGCCTACCATTTCTTTTTTTAGTTGTTTTATGGTTAGTTTTTTTTGTCCATCAAAATATGAGTGTTAACAACAGAATAGATAAGCTGAATACCGTGTCTAATATGTATCATTATTTCTGTAAATTTTATCAAAAATACAATATACTGATCTAAAAAAAAAAATAATTTTTGCATAAAAATGGACAGAATAAACAAATAACAATATATTGGGATGGGTTGGGATTAGCCGGCATTTTTGTCGATACAATGCAGCGACATTTCTATCATTATAGCACAGGGGCATGTTAGGAGGGAAGCCACTACTACCAACTTTAAAGTCTTTGGTTTGACATGGCCGGGGTTTGAACCCATGACCTCCCGATCTGCAAGCCAATGCTCTACCACCTGAGCTATTGTAGCTGGTACAATATATTGGAGAAGTTTATTTGCTTAAATAATATTTTCTGGAAATGTGCCTCATATGGACAAAAAAAAAAATTAAGTATTTTTTAATATTTTGGGGTTTGACATGTAATCTTTTGGTCTAACAAATTTGTGTAGAATGTCAACCTGAATGTCTGACAGATTCTTTAGCCTTTCACAAAGTTTGTAATCTTTATATATTATTTAAATACCAAGTGATATATCTGTAATACCTCAATATATATTGCTAAAAATGTTCATTGCTCTTGGATAGTTCTGATGGAATATTACCTTGACAAAAAAATTGACCAATTAAAGTTATTATTCAATATCTTTCCAGCATAAAATATCCTAGTTGATATTTATTTAAATATGTCCCTGACAGAATAAGTCCTCCTTAAAATTTTAATAAAAATATCACCCTAACAGAATATTTCCAGTTGATACTTTTAAACCTCACCCTGAAAGAATATTTCCAAACTGATAGTTATTTGACTTTTGCTCTGACAGAATATTTGCCAGCTGGTATTTTTTAAAATTTCATTATCACCTTAACTTATCATATTTTGTGATGTTGTTTGCCAGATACTCCAATGAATTCTTGGGAAACTGTTACTTTGACAGACTTTTTAAAATTTAATTAAAAAACAACAACACCTTAGCTATCATCATCTAGCAAAGGTGACACTAGCTAAGTTTTATACAACAAAAGGGCCATGATGGCCCTTAATCGCTCATCGGATGACACAGGCTTTTAGTAGGCTCAAATCTGGCAGCAAGCAATTATGAGTTTTTACTTTAGAAATCTGGACTGTTAGTGTGGCCACTGGGTTGACAATATTTTCTAGAATTTTACCAAGTAACCTACTGAATCCACATGATCCACTTCAAAACATATGTAAGATTTCATACTGACAAACATGCTGGCCAAGTTTGAAGAAGATTGGGCGATCAATGTGGCCACATGTTTTTCACAAGGTTTTACTTAAATGTGACCTAGTGACCCACTTTTTGACCCCACGTGACCCAATAACATACTCATCCAAGATTTCATGCAGATTAATATTCTGACCAAGATTTGGCTATGAATGTGGCCTCTAGTGTGTTCACATGCTTTTGTAAGATTTGACCTAGTAACCTACTTATTGACCCCACATGACCCAGTTATGAACACACCCAAGGGTTTCATGCAGGCAAACATTCTGATCAAGTTTGGTGAAGATTGGGCCATAAATTGGGCCTCTAGTATGTTCGCAAGCTTTTGCTAAGATTTGACCTAGTGATCTACTTTTTGACCCCACATGACCCAATAATGAACTCATTCAAGATTTCATGCAGAAAAACATTCTGACCAAGTTTGGTGCAGATTGGGCTATAAATGCGGCCTCTAGTTTGTTCACAAGCTTTTTCTAAAATTTGACCTTGTGACCTACTTATTGACCCCACCTGACCCAGTTAGGAAATCATCCAAGATTTCATGCAGGCAAACATTCTGATCAAGTTTGGTGAAGATTGGGCCATAAAGGGGGCCTCTAGTGTGTTTACAAGATTTTTCTAAGATTTGACCTAGTGACCTACTTTCTGTCTCCACGTGACCCAGTTACGAACTCATCGAAGATTTCATGCAGACAAACATTCTGACCAAGTTTGGTGAAGAGCTATAAATGTGTTCTCCAATGTATTCACGTGTTTTTCCTAAAATTTGACCTACTTTTTGACCCCAGGTGACCCAATAATGAACTCATCCAAGATTTCATGCAGGCAAACATTCTGACCAAGTTTGATAAAGATTGGATAAAAACTGTGGCCTGTAGTGTGCTTACAAGCTAAAATGTTGACAACGGACAACTGACGAAGTGGTATCACAAAAGCTCCCCTTGAGCATGTTGTGCTCAGGTGAGCTAATAAACTAAATAACACATTGTTTGTGCCTCTAGTAAAATTCTAGGTCTTGGGTTGACAATATCCGCTATCACCTTGACAGTCATGTGTTATTTATATAGTATATATTATTAGGTACTAAATATATGTACCGGAATTAAATGGTCAGAAATAAGTTCAAAGCAAAACATATCCTCCAACAATGAAACAGTGGAAAACATTAATTGATGTATAAGAAAGAACTTACGATGACAGAGGTTCAGAATGAAGTAATAATTGACATTTCACATATATATCATTCATAATATCCTATTAATTTAAAATGAACTAATCAATTAAAAAACAACAACAGCAAAATAGTAATGTGATTGCATGTAAATACAGCTTCTGAATCTACAAAGATGTGAAGATGTGTATATAGATATTTCATTAAAGTCAAAGAACAAACATCAAAATTGATAAATATTGAACAACACAAATATGAATAAACATACAAAGCTTTGCATGCTTCATATTGCAAAAGTAGGATAAAATATCTCAGACATTCTTTTGCATACATAACTTAATACTATTTGTCAAGGCAAATTCCAAATATAAGAAATGTTTACTTTGTAATACGGCAAAATGCAATATACTTTCAACATTGATGATCAGCATAAACATAATGCTTTTGGACAAAATATATATATATTATTTAAACAACTTAATATAACAAAAAGTTAGATTAAGAGAAAATGTTATATAAGCACATTATACAGAAAACTGATTAAATTTAATGGATTAATATGAAAGAAAAAACTAAATGTAAAATTTGTAAAATGACTTTTTAAATTGACATTTAACTTAAATCTAAAGGCTTATTTCATCTATGTTTTAACAGTAAAAATGAACTTTTTTGCACTTAAATGATAAAATTAATTTGTGATGTTTTTACTCACTTGACAGTGTGGCGGCCCACTTTGTTGACTAGTTTCTGAGATTCTATGGGCGGTTCTGCCAGTTTTGATATGTCTGGGAATGATGCTGATGTTACCATGACATCTCCAGGTTTCCTCAAATCTGATTGGTGCAACTCACTCTTCTTCGTGTCTACAGCTGCTAGAATATTCGAATCACTAGAAGCCTTGTAGTTGTTCTTCATTGACATTCCTGAAATTCCCGAGTCGCCAAATTCTGACACACTCATTTCAGCCTCTGGCGTATTGGCCACAGAGTGTCGCTTGTACTCCTCCTTGAGCAATTCAAACACGGTCAATTGGTCACCTTCTTTTACTCCAACCAGATCATGTTCCGTGATGATATGAATTGGTGCTTCACTAGTCCTAGAACTGAGAGTTGACTGTGAGCCAGTCAAAGTAATGCCCGAATCGGAGAGTGATGCTGAACAAGTTTGGGTGACTGGTTTATTGATTACTGAGTCGGTCAGTGATGCCAGGGATTCTGACCTTTCAGAACCACTGTCTTTATAATTAATGCCACTTATACCTAACACATCATCTGCATTGTTACAAGCTGATTTTCCATTTATCATACTAATGTTTGATTGTGATTCCCTCCCTGTTTGCACTGCCTGACCGGACGGTTGTATATGTAGAGCATTAATTTTTAACACATCTCTCACAGTTAACCCTGTGGTCCGAGTAGAACCACTGCTAGTTGCAACGTCTGAGCTTTTTTGCGTTGTTCTTGTTGTAGAACTACTAACATGATCTGTTTGCTGGTGACTATGTTGAGATGTTTCGGAAACCTCTTTTGGGCGATCACCATTTTGAGAAGGTCCTTCTTCTAGGTATGCATCAAAACCATTCTGTACACAAGTTTCATCATCACTTTTATCACTGTCATGGAGTTCTTCACTATCACCAAGTGCTTGAGTCAAGCAATCAGCAAGATTTCTATACATTTCATCCTGGAAGTCCAACTGCTTTTTAGCAACACTTCCATCAGTTTTGGAAGCGGGTTGGTCAGTTTTAGCTTTCTCTGACTCCTCTCTAGCGCCAGGCTTACTTGTATCAACTTTACTACTTTGTCTAGGCTGACTATTATCAACTTCATTTCTCTGACTATCCATAGATGGCTTAGATTTCGCATCACTACTTTCAGAACTTGCGCTCTTATTTGACCCAGTTAAAGAAACAGGTCTCACAGGATCTGTGTTGGCTCTATGGAGTCTTCGTGGCACATCTTTATCACTTAGTCCTTCATCCTCATCTTCACTTTCATTTTGTATTGAAGGGTCTGAGCCACCAAAATCAACAGTAATCAAGGATCTGTTTTTACGCTTTTTTTTTGCACGAAGGGACCTTCTAGCCACCTGCATATACTCTGGTAGTGTACCGTCACTATTGCGTATCCAATCTGTTCGGTTCAGGGCTGGCATAGACATTGAACCACCGATTGATCCCACAGGCACTTCAGTAGAACTGGCTGACGGCATGTGAATGGGACTAAAGGTCCCTAGTTCACAAGACTTTTCTATCACTTTACTATGAACATTAGGTGAAGCAGTTGTTTTTCTGTATCCTATAAGCACAACTTCTTTAGGTTGTTTTGGACTGTTAGCAGCAGCCTCAGCTTCTTGGAGGTTGAATGATGATGGGCGTTTGAATGTATCTGGTCTTATGTTCTTAATGAAATTTCGTTTTGGTCGATTCTTAAACACTGGAGAGGTGTTGTGGCCAACACTTTGAGGTGATAAGGAGCCAGAGCAGGAACTGCGACCAGTATCAGGCTGGTCTGCAAGTATATATTTCGGTGTACAATGTTAAATTATTCATCAATTAATTAATTAAGACACCGGTTTTCACCTCATTAAAAAAAACTAATGAAGAAGACTCTCTATTTTTGAGTAGGTTTTTTAATAGACAAATAATAAGGGAATTTTAAATAATGCATTTTAAATGATATTATAATAATATGTGATGTCAAGTTACATCACTGCTCTATATTTGTTTGGGTGTAAATTGGGGAACTTGAAACTGAACTCAAGCCTCTTGAAACTGGTGCTATTGGGTATTGTGCTACCTGGGTCAAAGTTTCCTGTGTGTAACAGATCTGAAAGTGGGAAGAACTAACCAACAGTCTGGTCGAAGTAGATATCTTCGAAAATAATGGGCAGGGTGTTGCAGTCTCCATCTAGCTCAAGACATTCCAGGTCAAGGGGTGGCAGTGTTTGTAGGTACATTGAGCTACGCACCATAGATGCCAGGTCCTGGTGACCATGATAACTGTAAACAGAAACTGAAATGTTACTACCACCTGACTGCAATGGTTGAAAAGACAACAACATAACATGATAAAACTATGTAAATGCATTTGTCTACTTGATACAAATTTGGTTAAGAATCTAACAAACTTAAAAAAAAAAAGAAAAAAAAAATCTTTGGAAAATATTGGAGGATCGAATGAAATCTAGCAACTGTACACAAGAATAAATAAATAGTTACACCATTTATTATAGCTATATTCTTAATCAAATAATGTCAAATAGATCATTTTAAAATAATAATAAAAACAATGTTGCCATACCTTGGTTCATAACAGGCTAGACACTCATTTTTCTGGTATTCAAAAGTGAAGAAGGCTTCTGCTAAACGTTTAACCTAAAACCGAACATTTCTATTTTAAAATTTAAAAAATATATAAATAGAAAAGTATTTCTGCACATATTTTAGCAGCTTACTCAATTTAACATTTCAACAAAACATTTTAACCTTAGAGAAGGGAGCCAATTACAGATAAAGTCTAGACTAATTGTGTCCACATACATATAAAGTCTAGACTAAATGTGCCCACATACATATAAAGTCTACACTAAATGTGTCCACACAAAGTCTAGACTAAATGTGTCTACATACAGATAAAGTCAAGACTAAATGTGTCCACATACAGACAGTCTAAACTAAACAAGTCCTCATAGAGATAAAGTCTAAGTTAAATGTGTCCACATAGAGATAAAGTCTAAACCAAATGTGTCCACATAGAGATAAAGCCTAAACCAATATGTGTCCAAATAGAGATAAAGCCTAAACTAAATGTTTCCACATAGAGATAAAGCCTAAACTAAATGTGTCCACATAGAGAAAAAGTCTAAACCAAATGTGTCCACATAGAGATAAAGTCTAAACCAAATGTGTCCACATAGAGATAAAGTCTAAACCAAATGTGTCCACATAGAGATAAAGCCTAAACTAAATGTGTCCACATAGAGATAAAGTCTAAACCAAATGTGTCCACATAGAGATAAAATCTAAACCAAATGTGTCCAAATAGATAAAGCCTAAACTAAATGTGTCCACATAGAGATAAAGCCTAAACAAAATGTGTCCACATAGAGATAAAGTCTAAACTAAATGTGTCTACATAGAGATAAAGCCTCAACTATATGTGTCAACATAGAGATAAAGCCTCAACTATATGTGTCGATATAGATATAAAGTCTAAACTAAATGTGTCTGCATAAAGATAAAGCCTAAACTTAATGCATCCAAATAGAGATAAAGCCTAAACTAAATGTGTCCACATAGAGATAAAGTCTAAACTAAATGTGTCTGCATAGAGATAAAGTCTAAACTAAATGTCTCTGCATAGAGATAAAGTCTAAACTAAATGTGTCTGCATAGAGATAAAGTCTAAACTAAATGTGTCCACATAGAGATAAAGCCTAAACTATATGTGCCGACATAGAGATAAGGCCTTAACTAAATGTGTCCACATAGAGATAAAGTCTAAACTAAATGTGTCTGCATAGAGATAAAGCCTAAACTAAATGCTTCCACATAGAGATAAAGCCTAAACTAAATGTGTCCACATAGAGATAAAGTCTAAACTAAATGTGTCTACATAGAGATAAAGCCTCAACTATATGTGTCAACATAGAGATAAAGCCTCAACTATATGTGTCGATATAGATATAAAGTCTAAACTAAATGTGTCTGCATAGAGATAAAGTCTAAACTTAATGCATCCAAATAGAGATAAAGCCTAAACTAAATGTGTCCACATAGAGATAAAGTCTAAACTAAATGTGTCTGCATAGAGATAAAGTCTAAACTAAATGTGTCTGCATAGAGATAAAGTCTAAACTAAATGTGTCTGCATAGAGATAAAGTCTAAACTAAATGTGTCAACATAGAGAAAAAGCCTCAACTATATGTGCCGACATAGAGATAAGGCCTTAACTAAATGTGTCCACATAGAGATAAAGTCTAAACTAAATGTGTCTGCATAGAGATAAAGCCTAAACTAAATGCTTCCACATAGAGATAAAGCCTAGACTAAATGTGTCCACATAGAGATAAAGAACAGTCTTAACTTTAAAGTGTCCACCTACAGATAAACAACAGTCTAAACTACGACAAATGCAGCAGACAATTTAACAAAATATCAATCCAAGGCACAATTATTATTTTAAATTTGGAAAGCTAAAACTATTGTTATTTCATCAATTTTCAGCAAGAGTTACGGAGGTGCAAAGAAACTAATTTCTGAAAATAATAACATATTTAGTTACTATAAAAGAAATAATTTGTAAAAAAAAACATGTTTAAATGTCTTTAAAAATTGGTTTAAATTCTTCAAAAGATTGTAAAATAAACAGTATTATACAAATAACACACTAGATAACACATGACAGATTCAAATTAACCACGATGGGATAATTGACAACAGATTGAGTGAACTCTCAATTTATCTATTTTACAGGAAATTCATCAAGGTTGTTAATTAATATCATCCTCTGGTTAGGCACTTCTGATCTTGGCTCCAACAAAATGATAAGATTCTTTAACTCTCTGTCTGAGTTGTATAATATCAACAAGATAATTCAAAAGATGATGATCAGCCAAATACCCTGGTAGAATGGTGCTCTCTAGCCAGATGGAAAATGATCCCCTGTTCTAAAGTGGCCGTCTCCAGGAATTGCGTCCACAGGATCACGTTAGCGGCACACAACTGGGTTATGTCTCTTGTTGCATTTTGGATCAGCTCTTCCTCGTTGTCATGGTCACGAAGACCATCCATGATGCGCTGAAGCTTCTGATGGCAGTCTATGTGCTCTAAAACATTAATTGACATGTTAAGGTTGGAAAGGAATTATTTCTTGTGTCATCTTAGTTTAAACATATTTTTTCAATGAAAAATATAAATAAAGATGATTTATACACTGTTAAATGGATGAAAAAAGAAAATAAAATTCCAATAATATTTTTGTCAGGTTATGCTTTTTCTTTTCAGTTAACCTTTTACCAAACAACCAGTATTACCCTGCCTACAGAATATGTCTTAGTTGCTTGTCAAGGGTTTACGACTGAACTGGTTAGACAGTCTTGCCACATACAGCTAAAACATCTTGTATGTAAAAAATGCCTGTTTTGTTTGGGTGTGTCTAAATTCCAAGTCTAATAAGCCACTGAGATTATATGATACAACAATGTATGCCTACATAAACAAAATTTCAGATTTTATTTTCATCTTAGCCCGGGAGAAAGTAGCTGAAGACTTGACTAAAGGAATAGAAGGCCAGGGGTTCAAACCTAGAAAGACACACAAAAAAGCTTACAGGGTACTAATACAGTTCCTCTTTCAGGAGCTCTGTTTATGATTGTGGGTTGTCAAACCAGGGTCTTATTTTTTACCAAAAATAACCTGAAAAAACTATCAAACTTATATCACAAGGAATGATCCCATGGATGAGAAAATTGAAGTTTTCATCATATTTATGCACTGATTTTCAAAAATATAATTACCAAAGTACTTGCATGCATATTAACTTGAATGTCCGTGCAGCAAAATGTGAACCATGTCCACATTACTCATAAAATGCAATCTTGAACAATTAAACTTGATTATATCAGAGAGAATGATCATAAGGAGGACTTTTAGTTTCATTCTTATCTATGCACAGGTTATTGATACAAACTTGACATAACTTGCATCCAAAACTTGACCTGAGCATTATGGCAACTCTGACTATTTGGTGTTATGAATAGCTCTTTTATTTCATAGAATAGCTAAGCTTTGTTCAATGCCTAACACAATTATTGTCATCAAAGCAATGTTTAGCTATTTTGGTGGCAGAAGACCCCAGAGACAGTGCTGGGTACATTTGCTATACCATCAGGTCAACTGGAACACCTTTCTTCATTCAGACCTGAGCTTCCAGCTGGATACCAACTCAACTGAGAGGGTGAGAAGTTAGAGGAGTCATAAGAGGATGATTCTACCCAATGGCCACTGATGCCCATTAATAGCCAATCTAACTAAGTGACTAAATAAGGGTGAATAATTACAGTACTATGTGCTAAGCTCACTACAGATGAACTCTAGTGAGCCTTACATAGTTTGAGCCGAGATTCACAGAGGTAGAACTCAAAGACAGACTTAAGTATGTAACTATACCTTGTTTTAACTGAGATCCACTGAGGTCACCGAGGTAGAACACAAAGACAGAATGAAGAATGTAACTAAACCTAGTTTAAACTATGATCTACAGAACTCACAAAGGTAGAACTCCAAGACAAACTTAAGAATGTAACTAAACCTAGTTTAAACTAAGATCTACAGAACTCACAAAGGTAGAACTCAAAGACAAACTTAAGAATGTAACTAAACCTAGTTTTAACCGAGATCCACAGAGGTCACTGAGGAAGAATCAAAAGGCAGACTGAATAAAATAACCATACCTAGTTAAAACTGTGATTCACAGAGGTCACTGAGGTAGAACTCAAAGACAAACTGAAGAATGCAACTATACCTAGTTTAAACTGAGATCCACAGAGGTCACTGAGGTAGAACTCAAAGACTGACTGAAGACTCTCATATGCAGACAGGAGCATGTTACAGATACGATGATGTATCTGCCATGCTGCATGTAGACTCTTAGGCAGGCACTCCTCAGGCTCCTAGAAACAAACAAGAATAACAATCATTATATAACTTTTAATAATTATTTTTTATAAGTGGATTTTTTAAAGTAAAAAGACATACTGACCAATCAAAACAGTATCTTCACTGAGTATATGGAGGATCTGACATGATTGTTCACTGAATACAGGAAATATTAAACAAGTTACGAGAACAATATGAAATGTGATCAATGTGTATATAAGTAATGTGATCAATGTGTATATAGGTAATGTGATCAATGTGTATTCAAGTCATGCGATCAATGTGTACAAGTCATGTGAAAATGTGTACTCAAGTTATGTGATCAATGTGTACTCAAGTCATGTGAAAATATGTACTCAAGTTATGTGATCAATGTGATCAATGTGTACAAGTCATGTGAAAATGTGTACTCAAGTCATGTGATCAATGTGTACTCAAGTCATGTGAAAATATGTACTCAAGTTTTTTTATCAATGTTTATTCAAGTTGTGTGATCAATGTGTACTCAAGTCATATGATCAATGTGTATTCAAGTCATGTGATCAATGTGTATTCAAGTCATGTGATCAATGTGTACTCAAGTCATGTGAAAATATGTACTCAAGTTATGTGATCAAAGTGTTATGTGTACTCAAGTCATGTGAAAATATGTACTCAAGTTTTTTGATCAATGTGTACTCAAGTCGTGTGATCAATGTGTACTCAAGTTGTGTGAACATGTGATCAATGTGTACTCAAGTTGTGTGAACATGTGATCAATGTGTATTCAAGTCATGTGATCAATGTGTATTCAAGTCATGTGATCAATGTGTACTCAAGTTATGTGAACATGGGATCAATGTGTATTCAAGTCATGTGATCAATGTGTACTCAAGTCATGTGATCAATGTGTACTCAAGTCATATGATCAATGTTTATTCAAGTCATATGATCAATGTGTATTCAAGTCATATGATCAATGTGTATTCAAGTCATGTGAACATGGGATCAATGTGTACTCAAGTCGTAAGATCAATGTGTACTCAAGTCGTAAGATCAATGTGTACTCAAGTCATATGATCAATGTGTATTCAAGTCATGTGATCAATGTGTATTCAAGTCATATGATCAATGTGTATTCAAGTCATGTGAACATGGGATCAATGTGTACTCCAGTCGTAAGATCAATGTGTAGTCAAGTCATATGATCCATGTGTATTCAAGTCATGTGATCAATGTGTATTCAAGTCATGTGATCAATGTGTATTCAAGTAATGTGAACATGGGATCAATGTGTACTCAAGTCGTAAGATCAATGTGTACTCAAGTCATATGATCAATGTGTATTCAAGTCATGTGATCAATGTGTATTCAAGTCATGTGATCAATGTGTATTCAAGTCATGTGAACATGGGATCAATGTGTACTCAAGTCGAAAGATCAATGTGTACTCAAGTCATATGATCAATGTGTATTCAAGTCATGTGATCAATGTGTATTCAAGTCATATGATCAATGTGTATTCAAGTCATGTGAACATGGGATCAATGTGTACTCAAGTCGTAAGATCAATGTGTACTCAAGTCATATGATCAATGTGTATTCAAGTCATGTGATCAATGAGTATTCAAGTCATATGATCAATGTGTATTCAAGTCATGTGATCAATGTGTATTCAAGTCATGTGATCAATGTGTATTCAAGTCATGTGATCAATGTGTACTCAAGTTATGTGAACATGGGATCAATGTGTACTCAAGTCGTAAGATCAATGTGTACTCAAGTCATGTGATCAATGTGTATTCAAGTCATGTGATCAATGTGTATTCAAGTCATGTGATCAATGTGTATTCAAGTCATATGATCAATGTGTATTCAAGTCATGTGAACATGGGATCAATGTGTACTCAAGTCGTAAGATCAATGTGTACTCAAGTCATATGATCAATGTGTATTCAAGTCATGTGATCAATGTGTACTCAAGTCATGTGATCAATGTGTATTCAAGTCATATGATCAATGTGTACTCAAGTCGTCTGATCAATGTGTACTCAAGTCGTCTGATCAATGTGTATTCAAGTCATATGATCAATGTGTATTCAAGTCATATGATCAATGTGTACTCAAGTCATATGATCAATGTGTACTCAAGTCGTAAGATCAATGTGTACTCAAGTCATGTGATCAATGTGTACTCAAGTCATGTGATCAATGTGTACTCAAGTCGTAAGATCAATGTGTACTCAAGTCATGTGATCAATGTGTACTCAAGTCATGTGATCAATGTGTACTCAAGTCATGTGATCAATGTGTATTCAAGTCATATGATCAATGTGTACTCAAGTCGTAAGATCAATGTGTACTCAAGTCATGTGATCAATGTGTACTCAAGTCATGTGATCAATGTGTACTCAAGTCATGTGATCAATGTGTACTCAAGTCATATGATCAATGTGTACTCAAGTCATGTGATCAATGTGTACTCAAGTCATGTGATCAATGTGCATTCAAGTCATATGATCAATGTGTACTCAAGTCGTAAGATCAATGTGTACTCAAGTCATGTGATCAATGTGTACTCAAGTCATGTGATCAATGTGTACTCAAGTCATGTGATCAATGTGTACTCAAGTCATGTGATCAATGTGTACTCAAGTTATGTGATCAATGTGTACTCAAGTCATATGATCAATGTGTACTCAAGTCATGTGATCAATGTGTACTCAAGTCATGTGATCAATGTGTACTCAAGTCATGTGATCAATGTGTATTCAAGTCATATGATCAATGTGTACTCAAGTCATGTGATCAATGTGTACTCAAGTCATGTGATCAATGTGTACTCAAGTCATGTGATCAATGTGTACTCAAGTCATGTGATCAATGTTTATTCAAGTCATTTAATTAATTTGTTTTCATCCAGCTATAAAATTTATGAGGTTTATTTGTTCTGTTTCTTAGGTTTTACTAAGGAGATTTGGGTTTTGTGAAAAATCAAAGAATAATGCAGTGTTGCATTCAGATGAGCAGTAACCATATTCCAAAGGCTGTAGGCAAGAGCAATTTATAAACCATCAGACATACCACATTTAATATAATAATGTATAAATCAAGCTAAACCAAAATCTTAACTTGACAAAGTGTCAAATGTTTTTATTTACTTGAAACATAATAATAAATGATTTGCAATAATGGCAAGTATTGGTCAAATGTAGTACTGTTTTCAGAAATAGACAAGTGCAGTAAGGGAACTGCAAAATATAAACCAAAGAAACATTATTTAAGAAAAAAAAAAAGAAAAAAAAAGCAACATTCAATTAAATGCAATATAAGAAAGAAAGAGCATTATGAAGTCCTAAAAATGAAAAAAAAAAACCAACAACAACAAATCTAAAAAATGCAGAACTAACATATGTCAACAAGAAAAAAAACAGCAACTTGAACAAGAGCTTTTTTTTGTTCGGAGGTTCCAAACACCTGATCTTTGAACTTCATAAAATGTCGACCTACTATTTGCATGTACTTTCTTTTTGCACCTAATGGCCTAGTAGACCATAGTTTCTTCTTAGACAAAAACTGTTTGAAAGGGAGGAAAACAATGAAAGATATGTGAAACAAACCAGTTTGATAGAAACAGTTTGAGAACAAACTTGTCAAACTTACAGCATGTCTAACACAGTGTATAATAGGAGAACTGCAATGGACCGTTCAGCAATTGAACCTAACTCCTTTTTTTTAATGTGCAGGTTTTAGTTCAGGCCTACCTCAAATGGTCATAAACAGTATCATTAACAAAACACCCTTTTTTGTGTAATGAAGGCCAACCATTTATCAAATACACCTCCCCTTATTAAGTAAGTCGGGTTATGTAAACAGGCTTTACTAACTGTTTTGGAGTGGTCCATAGTTATGAGATTTCATTTCTCCAAGGCTAAACTCATACATTTTTAACTATTATTTAATGTTAAGGTGTCATTATTTGCTAACCATTTTATGTAAAGGTATCATTATTTGCTAACCATTTTATGTAAAGGTGCCATTATTTTCTAACCATTTCTTGCGAAGTTGTCATTATTTGCTACCATTTTATGTAAATGCATCATTATTTTCTAACGATTTTACATAAAGATGTCGCTATTTGCAAACCATTTTTATCTAAAGCTTTCAATATTTGCTATTCATTTTATATAAAGGTATCATTATTTGCTAACCACCTTATGTAAAGGTGTCATAAGCTAGCACATCCGAATCTGTGAATCAACCTTACTTTAACAACTCTGATCCTGTTAAGCAAATAATGATCAGTCTTAGGACAATAATGTAGACCCAGATAAGCCAGCTTCCAATATGTTCGCCTATGACTGAAAGTTGTCTAACAAATGGAATAAAACTAATGTTTAAACAAGAAAATGGAGATAAAATTTATGTAGCTTGCTATTTATGATTATTAATTAACTGGAGCATATCTTACTAAAGGTGGTATTATACAGTGTTAAGTCTGGGGTTTTTTTACACTTAAACAACCACATAACTTATCTTTACCTATCTACATGAAAAAAAAGCCATGAAATGCTATTTATTGATATATTATATTTATATAAAAAGTGATAAGTAAACCATAACAAACATGTATTTTCTATCTGAGCCATACAGCAGATTACTGTAGCTATTTTTCAATTAAGAAAACTATGCAATCACTTACTTTTGAGATAATGTTACATTATCATCTGGAAAATCCGCTCTGAATTCAATGTCTTTTTTTAGCAGAACACCCCACTATGCTTATTTATAGTTTTGGAAAGAATGAAAATTTAGAATTATTTATTTAATGATTTATACTGTCTAACAATTGAGGCAGTGTTTAAAATCGTCATTACAGACCGAACAATGAGTTTATTCATTAATTATGCCTCAATTCCCCATAACAATATGAAAATAATGTAACATGCATTTTATATAGGAAAATTATTGGATACTCTTTTAAATAATAAATTGTACAACCCTAAATGTCAACATCAGCAATGATACAAGACTGTGCATAAAACAATAACAAGTATCATTAAAATTGTTTTCATTTCCTTGTTTAACTTGTCATTTTCCTACTGCTGTTGTTAAGGCAACTCACAATTTTTGTCTGAATGTAACAAAGAGATAACTAGACTTTCTGTTTGAGACTTGGCAGCATCTGGATGGATGCTATTTGTCAAATCTTATCATTAAATCATTCCAAGCAGATGCAGGGTGAGACTTGGCAGCATCTGGATGAATGCTATTTGTCAAATCTTATCATTAAATCATGCCAAGCAGATGCACAGTGAGACTTGGCAGCATCTGGATGGATGCTATTTGTCAAATCTTATCATTAAATCATTCCAAGCAGATGCAGGGTGAGACTTGGCAGCATCTGGATGAATGCTATTTCTCAAATCTTATCATTAAATCATTCCAAGCAGATGCACAGTGAGACTTGGCAGCATCTGGATGGATGCTATTTGTCAAATCTTATCATTAAATCATTCCAAGCAGATGCAGGGGGAGACTTGGCAGCATCTGGATGAATGCTATTTGTCAAATCTTATCATTAAATCATGCCAAGCAGATGCAGAGTGAGACTTGGCAGCATCTGGATGGATGCTATTTGTCAAATCTTATCATTAAATCATGCCAAGCAGATGCAGAGTGAGACTTGGCAGCATCTGGATGAATGCTATTTGTCAAATCTTATCATTAAATCATGCCAAGCAGATGCAGAGTGAGACTTGGCAGCATCTGGATGAATGCTATTTGTCAAATCTTATCATTAAATCATTCCAAGAAGATGCACAGTGAGACTTGGCAGCATCTGGATGGATGCTATTTGTCAAATCTTATCATTAAATCATTCCAAGCAGATGCAGAGTGAGACTTGGCAGCATCTGGATCGATGCTATTTGTCAAATCTTATCATTAAATCATGCCAAGCAGATGCAGGGTGAGACTTGGCAGCATCTGGATGGATGCTATTTGTCAAATCTTATCATTAAATCATGCCAAGCAGATGCAGGGTGAGACTTGGCAGCATCTGGATGGATGCTATTTGTCAAATCTTATCATTAAATCATTCCAAGCAGATGCAGAGTGAGACTTGGCAGCATCTGGATGGATGCTATTTGTCAAATCTTATCATTAAATCATGCCAAGCAGATGCAGAGTGAGACTTGGCAGCATCTGGATGGATGCTATTTGTCAAATCTTATCATTAAATCATGCCAAGCAGATGCAGAGTGAGACTTGGCAGCATCTGGATGGATGCTATTTGTCAAATCTTATCATTAAATCATGCCAAGCAGATGCACAGTAACAGGTTTTGTGCAAACATTACATGCCAAAACAAAAGTAGACTTCTATGATACAAGAAAACCTAACCTTTTTTATTCTAGGTTTTGAAGTTATGAAAAACAAGCTGACGAGTATAAGATGGATAATCAATAAACCCAGGTGTCAACTGTTCAGGTAAAACCAAGCGTAAAATTAATACTTACAGCTGAGATAGGTCTATCACCAAAGTAGACTGATTCTAAGGTAGACAACTCTGGGTTTCTCGCTGACCATGCTGACCTTGGCTGCTTTGGCACACTGTCATTTAAATATACACATTACAATTCTCAGTTTGAACTAGTTACAATTTTTGACATGAGTATGATTGCAACCTTAGTGATGACAAATTTGAATCATTTCGTATTTTTAAGTCCTTTTTTGCAGGTTTCATAATAATTCATTTGTCTCAAATTTCAAATTCAATTGGTAATATTACAATGGTGTCATAAATATAAATACAAAATTACTAATTTGTCAATATAACAAACAAAACAAGTAGCCAAGACAAACTGTTGACCTAAATTGCATCTATTTACAAGGTGAGCCTAGTGTTCTTACCTTAAAAATGGCTGGTGTATGGCAATGAGGGTGGCGTGACAGGTAACCTCAAGGCAACACAGGTGGAAGTAGTCAAACAGGATAGGGACGTGGTGGTGCAGGCCCTTCATGGGATTGAAGTGAATGGTGATCTGACGGGTGCTTACACACTCTGCTTTTGACAGGATACCCCCTGTGCTGTAATAGAATAAATAGTCCAAAAACTATTCTAATTATAGATCTATAAAGATAAAGGAATGATTTATAGTCTACTTTTATGCCAATGCATATTCAGCTGAATTCAGTTTTACCCCCCTGGTTATTGGAAAAGTTTGTTAATCCAATACCTACATCCGAATATATGGTGTAAAAAAGTCATGTGCATGATCTGAATAACCCTTGCTGGTATCCAGTCATACACCTTGGTGGAAGGAATATAACAATTTGAGGTTGATTTCTTTCTAAAAAAAATAGCCAAGAATCAAGGCCCAATCAAGGTTTTAACCACAGAAGCTATTATCTGGAGTGTTGCATCGTACCACTGGACTATCCCACTCCAACATATAACCATGATAATTTATATCAGCCATTAAATACAAAACTGGATCATGGCAAATGCTCTGACTTACAAATGTGGGAGTTTGTCATCGGGTTTGCCATGCAAATATTGGGAAAATGATGTAAAATTTAATTCTTGTATGTTCATATAGCATATTTCATCAATTGAGTTAGAATTGTAATTAGACTTTTTATGGTATGTTATAAGTCCATGAATCATCTGCAGCTTAACTATAGTTATAGGAAGCATTAGGCAGAATTACGTTGACAATGTGCTTAATTTCTATAGACAATTAACATTTGTCTTTAAACTTGCAACATAATTTTAAGTTAAAAAACTTAATTCTTTTTGAAGTACATATCAAACGGAAAAAAAAAAAGATACAACTAATTAAAACAATATCAGTAAGTTAGATAACTTACCCGTTTGACTCTTCAGCAAACCACAGTTCAAGCACCAATTGTATCTCCAGCTTGGCGAGCTCTTCCTCCATCTAAAAAAAATGGCATAATGTAATGCCACCAACATTTAGCTACGTTAGAAGATGGTTATAAAAAAATGTAATCTGCTTAATTGTAACTGTTTAACAGGGGCTGTGATAAACATATGCTTTGGGCCATTAATTATACGTTCAATTGTAATTTTCTTTCCATAAGATAGCAAAATAATAAAAAACTGTAGCAAAGGATTAACAAACATATACTCTACATTAACAAAAGACATAAAAAATCTTACATTCAACTTAATAATTAATAGAGCTTACAAAATCGTTGAAAGTACAGAAAAATCTGACTAATGGCTATTGCTTAAGAAATCAAAATTGAAACAAGATTACAAGATATTACATTATACTGATAAAATAAACAACAACAAAAGTAGCAGTGTCTGTATTAAAGTAAACAAACCAAATCAAGATTTTACAATTAATTGTGTCTGGCTTAAATCTGATCATAGTTAAAAATAAAACAACACCTGTCCACTGTTGATGAGTGTGTGAAAGCGGTACAGTATGACATCATTAATTGACACGTCTTCGTTACGATACAGGATCTGAAAGGTCCTGCTGACTGCCATCTCATTGATCACATGGGCGGGGATGTCGTCATCATCGCCTAGACAACACAAGTTCAGACACTTTATAAGGGGAACTAAAGATAAAATAAGTCAGTCTTATATGTGTTTATATGGCATAATTTATGGAATGCATAAAGTTCAATGGCAATGTACAAAATGAGTAACGCTATCTTATGTTTCTGCTATCAATCTACCAGCAATTATTAATGAAGAGAAATTTGAAAATAATAAAGCCACAAAGTGATCATATA
This sequence comes from Sinonovacula constricta, assembly GCA_007844125.1. Lineage (NCBI taxonomy): Eukaryota > Metazoa > Mollusca > Bivalvia > Cardiida > Solecurtidae > Sinonovacula > Sinonovacula constricta. The sequence continues at coordinate 2,480,888 of CM017562.1, read as the reverse complement.
TACCTTTGACGTTTATCATGTTTAAATACACATTTATGTGCATACTGGCAGTTACATTTTTGTATATCAAACAATGCAAGGCAAAGAATGGTTTTCTTGAAGAAACAAAAAGATGTTCATGAAAACAACAAATCTAGCTAAATATTAACACCAAAAGATAAATATTATACTCTCTTGTAAGAAAACTTGTCAAAGTATGTAAAATGATTAACTAGATATGTTGGAAATCAAACAATTTATGTGCATCCCAAACCAAAAGTGCAGTAATGGATCATCTTGCATTAGGGGAATTGTGCAATGATTAATGTATGACAGTAGATACATTTGGATGTATATATTCTAGGATTTCTTGACATAAAACATAATTTCTGTTGTATTCATTGCAAAGCCTCTAGGTAAGAGAACCAAGAGATATCTTTAGACAGTGCACTCCACTTTTCTCACCATCCTGGATTGTATAATGTAAGCAGCTGTTGCTAACCTTAACAAAAACACAGAAATTCTAAGTAAAACATGGGCTTAAACATGCAAAATTTATTTTAGGGCTTCCTGCCTTATTCAGATAGTTTTTTATATTTAATGGGGAAAGAGACTTTTAAGTTTAAAGTAAATAAGGACATTTTTAAACATGAACCTAGACAAAAACCTAAACCAACACAAAACATTCGAAGTCAAAAAGGGGCATAACTCTGCTTAAATTTTGAGTTACATGCTCTTTTGAACTGGGCTCCTCTTTCAACAGTAAATAAGTACTCAAGTTGGAGGTAAATAGTGACAGTTTTTTTTTATATAAGCCTGAACAGAAGGGTTAACCTTGGGTGACATTGATGCTGACAAGAGACTCATAATAACAGACACACCTTTTGAAAAGTGGCTATAAAAATTGTATTCACTTTAAGGTAAAAAACAACAACTCCGGACAAGCTAGCACAGCACACTATTTGCTTTTAGGAAAATATAATAAACAGCTAACAACACAATGTAATAAAACTTTCCCTATTTTGGTATCCAAAGCACAGCACAGCAGGAAAAATATGATACTCTTTGGAATATTTTTTAGCAATAGACAACAACAAACCATTATTAACTCAAATATTAGCTTTAAAGGCAATCTGGAAAAACTCTGTATGCTTAAAAGCTTTTTCTGAAAATTTAGTTTACTGTATGAACAGTTTTGTAACAGAAGAGAAACAATCATTTTCATATATATATATATATATATATATATATATATTTATATATACAAGAAGAATTGACGTACGAACTGCAGAAAACTTTAAATCTTTAGCAACAAATTTGAATGCATTTGTGATGATCAATTATGCCTGAAATATATCAAATAAAGCAAATACCTTAGTCAAAATCAATTAAACAGTTTTTAATAATAAAAGAAATGAAATATAAACCTGAGTAAATGCTATTGCATGTCTGGTTTGCATGAATCTATGTTTCAAAGAAAATATTAACTACAATTCAATATCAATTAAAAAATATGAATACATAAACTATGGTTTTTAATCACCTAGGGAAACAATAAATCCTAATATACTGAGGGAGATGTGCATTAATTAATTCCAAACGCACACCATTTCAAAATCACACATTTGCAGAACACTACCTGTTTCTTGATCAAGCTTTTTTATTGTCCAATCTGCAAGGGGAAGAACACCAACTAGTGAAACAAGTGTTTCTTTGTTCAGTGGTTTCTAGCCAACAATCTTTCATTTGTTCACAGACTGTGCCTATATTCTGAGCCCTCAGCCCAACCTTGTTATGCCAGGCATTGCATAGATCATACAACTGTTGCTATTTTTAATGGTAAATATAAAATGTACATTTGCACCCAAAATTACACTATACTTTAGCTTCAATCAAACGATAATTATTTAAGTGTAACATGGCAAAAACACATACATGTATACATTGTTACAGTATCCACATGCTCCAAATATGTTCTTGATTAATTGCTCATCACAATAAAAATCAATAGGTCATTGTTAAACAAAACAAAAAGCTATTACAGAAATAAAACGGTGGTAAGTTAAAAAGAAAAGAAAACCAAATACATAATATTGTTACATAGTTCATTATCAAGTTTAATGCAACAGCCACACAGCCTGACACTATAAATAATACAATTATTGAACAGAATCTGATTTATGAAGCTATGTGGCAATGATGATCAATATAAATCACAGCCTGGTAATGTACTAGATTCTCTTTCATGCTATTTCAGCCAGCATTTTGCTTTGGCTATACCTGTTAATCTTAATACCAAACTAATGTACCACAATTTATTGTCAAGTTTGAAGTAACAGCCAGACTGCAACAAATAATCATTCTTGTATCTGAAACAAATTCTTGTTTATGAGGGTATATGAAAGGGTGAATATATTGATTGTTTTGTGTGTGTTTTTAAATACATCATAGCAACCAATTATGTTCATTAGAGACGTTCATCTATTTTGGTAGTGGAAGACCCAAGACAAATGTTGGTGAAGAACCATCGGCACACAGCAGGTCAGCTAGCAGGCACACAGTAGGTCAGCTAGCAGGCACACAGCAGGTCAGCTAGCAGGTACACAGCAGGTCAGCTAGCAGGCACACAGCAGGTCAGCTAGCAGGCACACAGCAGGTCAGCTAGCAGGTACACAGTAGGTCAGCCAGCAGGTACACAGCAGGTCAGCTAGCAGGCACACAGTAGGTCAGCCAGCAGGCACACAGTAGGTCAGCCAGCAGGCACACAGCAGGTCAGCTAGCAGGCACACAGCAGGTCAGCTCGCAGGCAGTAGGTCAGCGAGCAGGCACACAGTAGGTCAGCTAGCAGGCACACAGTAGGTCAGCCAGCAGGTACACAGCAGGTCAGCTAGCAGGCACACAGTAGGTCAGCCAGCAGGCACACAGCAGGTCAGCTAGCAGGCACACAGCAGGTTAGCTCGCAGGCACACAGTAGGTCAGCTAGCAGGCACACAGTAGGTCAGCCAGCAGGCACACAGCAGGTCAGCCAGCAGGCACACAGCAGGTCAGCTAGCAGGCACACAGTAGGTCAGCTAGCAGGCACACAGCAGGTCAGCTTGCAGGCACACAGCAGGTCAGCTAGCAGGCACACAGTAGGTCAGCGAGCAGGCACACAGCAGGTCAGCTAGCAGGCACACAGTAGGTCAGCCAGCAGGCACACAGCAGGTCAGCCAGCAGGTACACAGTAGGTCAGCTAGCAGGCACACAGTAGGTCAGCTAGCAGGTACAGAGTAGGTCAGCTAGCAGGCACACAGTAGGTCAGCTAGCAGGCACACAGTAGGTCAGCCAGCAGGTACACAGTAGGTCAGCTAGCAGGCACACAGTAGGTCAACCAGCAGGTACACAGTAGGTCAGCCAGCAGGCACACAGCAGGTCAGCCAGCAGGTACACAGTAGGTCAGCTAGCAGGCACACAGTAGGTCAGCCAGCAGGTACACAGTAGGTCAGCCAGCAGGCACACAGTAGGTCAGCTAGCAGGCACACAGTAGGTCAGCTAGCAGGCACACAGTAGGTCAACTAGCAGGCACACAGTAGGTCAGCTAGCAGGTACACAGCAGGTCAGCTAGCAGGCACACAGTAGGTCAGCTAGCAGGCACACAGTAGGTCAGCTAGCAGGTACACAGTAGGTCAGCTAACAGTAGGTCAGCTAGCAGGTACACAGTAGGTCAGCTAACAGTAGGTCAGCTAGCAGGCACACAGTAGGTCAGCTAGCAGGCACACAGTAGGTCAGCTAGCAGGCACACAGTAGGTACAGCCAGCAGCTACACAGTAGGTCAGCTAGCAGCTACACAGTAGGTCAGCTAACAGTAGGTCAGCTAGCAGGCACACAGCAGGTCAGCTAGCAGGCACACAGCAGGTCAGCCAGCAGGCACACAGTAGGTCAGCTAGCAGGCACACAGTAGGTCAGCTAGCAGGCACACAGTAGGTCAGCTAGCAGGTACACAGTAGGTCAGCTAACAACAGTAGGTCAGCTAGCAGGTACACAGTAGGTCAGCTAACAGTAGGTCAGCTAGCAGGCACACAGTAGGTCAGCTAGCAGGCACACAGTAGGTCAGCTAGCAGGCACACAGAAGGTCAGCTAGCAGACACACAGCAGGTCAGCTAGCAGGCACACAGAAGGTCAGCTAGCAGACACACAGAAGGTCAGCTAGCAGGCACACAGCAGGTTGGCAGGCCAACTGTCCCACATTTAGTCCTTCACCACAAATGGGACTAGAACCCACATAGTTGGAGGCTAAGCAGTCAGAGCGGTTACATGATGGGTGATTCAGCCACATGTACACCGTATTCTTGTTCAATATGAATCACCACCAGATACAGTATAACAGTCGGCACAACAGTTGCGACAATATTTCCGCTGTGTTGACCTTCTTCCAAAGTCCCAACATCTTTGTGTCCCCATTGTATCAATTTAACTGTATGACTTACATATTGACACTTCAATAGATGACTTTTTCACTATATCAGCTTTTTTCTCCTGTTGGTTTTTCTTACCATTAATTAAATACTTGTCTCTCAGCATTGTTTCACTGTTTGTCAAAGTGATTGTCTTCTGTTTTCCTTGATAAAAAAGATGATACAAAAGAAAATAAATTTAAAAAAAAAGTCAAAAGACCTACCCTGTGACTTCTGGAGCGTAATCTCAATTTTGGACGGCACTTTTGGAGGGGTTTTTAGGGCTGTCCTCACCTGGTAATAACTGAAATAAAAGACAGTTATACAGATTTCAGCAATAAGGGTTTACAACAAGCACAATAGGTAAATATAATATTTTCATAAAAAATACAATTTACTAGAAAAATACACACACACAAATAAATTAAAAAAAAACATATAAATATACCTTATCAACACATGCTTACCTTTTAGCCAGGATAGCACAATTAACAGAAACATTTGTTTCTATCATGATCCTTTGAATCCAAATATCTGATGCTTAGTCTTTTGGTGAAATCTAAACAGAAACAGGTCGAGATGACAAGAGATGATAACTCATATATATTCACCTTAACTTAATGCACTTTAAAGACACCAAACTTTATATGTACCCAGGGTGAGTTTTACCCACACAACCACATACATGTACTCCAGGGTATATGTTGCTAAGCTACCTGGGTAGGACTCAGAAGCCAAATGTAATTCCACAATATAGTGACAGATGGCAATTTTTTACAACTAAAAACAAAGAAAACAATTCTTATTACTAGAGACTTGACAACAAATAATGTGGATCCTGAAAAGATAGCTCTTAGTAGCAGCAGGTTGATCTGGATCTACACTACTTGCTAAGTTCTGATCAACTTGTACTGCAGTATAAACTAGGGATGTCAAAGGATACTATATTTGGTATCCGGATATCCGTCGAACGATCCGAACGGATATCCGGATATAAATCTTAGTTAATTCTGATGTTGCAGTCGGATGTGTGTGGGGTTACTAACGTTTCCATTGACATAATTAAATCGTCATTTTAATGGAAATAGTTAAATCAAAATTTCAATAGGCATAGGCACTTCATCATTTTAATAATTAATAAAATACGAACAATAAAACGCGTTGGTAATGCGCTCAGCATCATTTGTGGACAGCTTTCGTATTTGAGGGCTTACGAAGTCAGTCATGCACACTTGTTTCTTCGTATCGGGAGTCGCCGACGCCACCATAGACGGGTGCTTATTCTTCAAGTGGTTGCGGAGGTTGGATGTTGTGCCGTCGCCATATGTTAGCTCTACGCTGCGGTAATTACATTTTGCGTTGGATTTGTCTACAGACCTCACAAAATGTCGCCAAACATCGGACTGACGATTGGAAGGCATAACTAATGATTTGTTTAGGAAGTGGATGTGAATAAGTCAAGATCACCGTGATCAAAGAAAACATGATAAATTCATCAATTCATTTATACAATCCAAACGGACTTAATTAAACATGAGTAACTGATCTTTGCCGACAAACCTGTTAATTGTCTACATAATTGTTGCTCTATCTCTTTCTAATAAAGCCGAACTAAAAAAAAATAAAGATAATAATCCTTAATCAAAAAGAATAAATAAGTAATAGCTTCAAACAATGGCTGTTAATTGGCAAATTATTATACATAAGCTTTAGCACATTTCTAAAACTGTGAAGTTCATTAAGAAAATTAAAGATAGTATTCGCTAAACAAAATGGATCAGTAGAAGCTTCAAGCGTTGGCGGCTAATTAGCATGTTATTATACATACCATCATGCTTTAGCACATTTCTAAAACTGTGAAGCCAAATATACAATACTGCGTGTCACCACCTGTCACCACCTGTCGATAATCCGTGACACCTGCGTATGTGTGAATGCACACTGACACGACAGCAGAAAGATAACTTAGCAAAATGGCCAAAACATTTAATTAAATGTTTAAAATATTTCATTTTTAAGCGAATATCCGGATACCAAAGTAGATTCGGATATCCGACGATTCGGACGGATATCCGGAGACATCCCTAGTATAAACCCCTTCACTGCAATATTTATGTGCTTTTAATTTCCCCGGGGGATTAAAGCTTAATACTTTGGTAATATACTTACTTCCATCTTAATTTTTGTTCAGTTATCTTTGCAGTCGATATACCAAATTTTCAAGGCTTCTTTATACTTCTTATAACAAAGAACATATATCCAGAAAGTTCCATATGGAAAACTTTGCAAAAAAAATATTTTAAAAATTTAAAATTTTATACAGACATTTGTCTATATTCCACCAATATAAGACATAATAAAGCCCAGCCAGCACAATTTTCAATAAAAATTGCATTTCAAAGACATGCTAACAACATTTGTTCGTTTTGTTGCAATCAAGAAGATATTTAACAACTAGGCAGTAAACACAAGCAATGTTTGTCATAAAGCAAAAGGATGGAAAGTGTTAACCCGAGGCCAACTCGGGGCAGGGCAGTGAATGGGTTAAATTGATAAAGATTAAACTCAGAGGTTTTTGAAAGCACTAGATTCACTAGTGTCTCTTGCATTCATTTATATTGTGAAAGCATGTATTTGTAGGTAAAATATGAGTATCAATTAGCATTAATTGTTTGGCATTGATAATACTCAAGAAAAACAGCTTCTAAGTCATAATTGGTAATTTGTCACCAAACTGTTATACATTTAGAGCTTATAATGTGTATGGCATTCCAGAAACTGTACTTTGTCATGCTAGGCTCTTAGTGTTAAAGTTGTTTTATCTTTGCATGTGTAATAGTATGTTATCCATGTTCTGGGAAATTGTGGCACAATTGCTGCATTAACTAATATTTTAGTTGAAGTAACAGCTGTTTATAACACTAGCTCAACTGTTAGTCAGTACAAATCATGAATGTTATCGCCTTAAAGGCGCATTCTTCCCAAATCTATGAATAAACATGATGGAAATTTCAATTAAAAATTCATCAACATCAGAGATCATTATTTGATGATGATGTAACATGATCTCTGAAGTAAATGGACATATGGTTTTTATTCGTTTCATAAAAAAGCTGTGCAGCATGGCTCAGATAGGAAATACATGTTTGTAATGAGGAGATAGGTGGGTGTTTTTTTTTCCCTTTTCATAGATGTAAGATATCGATAAATAGTATTTTGTGTGACCTTTTCAGGACATAATTTTTAAGGTTGCCTGAGTGTAAAAAAAATCCAAACTGTTGGATACCATCTTTAAAGGTAGTGTCTGGCAGTTTGAACTAAAGTTTGATTTTTCAATGGATGTTTTGTCCATGAGAGGTTTTGTCCATGGAAAGTCCATAGGAGGTTTTGTCCATGGAGGTTTTGTCCAAGTGAGGTTTTGTCCATGGGAGGTTTTGTCCTTGAGAGGTTTTGTCCATAGGATATCTTTCCATGGGAGATTTTGTTCATGAGAGGTTTTGTCCATGGATGTTTTGTCCATGGAGGTTTGGTCCATGGGAGGTTTTGTCCATGAGAGGTTTGGTCCATGGGATCTTTGTCCTTGAGAGGTTTTGTCCATGGGATATCTTCCCATGGGATGTTTTGTCCATAAGGTTTTGTCCATGAGAGGTTTTGTCCATGGAGGATTTGTCAAAGAGAGGTTTTGTCCATGGGGGGTTTTGTCCATGAGAGGTTTCGTCCATGAGAGGTTTTGTCCATGGGATATCTTCCATGGGAGGTTTTGTCCATGAGAGGTTTTGTCCATGAGAGGTTTTGTCTATGGGAGATTTTGTCCACAAGGTTTTGTCCACGATATTTTGTCCATGGGATTTTTTGTCCATGGGATTTTTTGTCCATGAGAGGTTTTGTCCATGGGAGATTTTGTCCATGAGAGGTTTTGTCCATGAGAGGTTTTGTCTATGGGAGATTTTGTCCACAAGGTTTTGTCCACGAGATTTTGTCCATGGGATTTTATTTCCATGGGATTTTTTGTCCATGATAGGTTTTGTCTATGGGAGATTTTGTCCATGGGAGGTTTTGTCCATGGGAGGTTTTGTCCATGAGAGGTTTTGTCTATGGGAGATTTTGTCCACATGGTTTTGTCCACGAGATTTTGTCCACGAGATTTTGTCCATGGGATTTTTTGTCCATGAGAGGTTTTGTCCATGGGAGATTTTGTCCATGAGAGGTTTTGTCCATGGCAGGTTTTGTCCATGGGAGATTTTGTCCATGAGAGGTTTCGTCAATGAGAGGTTTTGTTCACAAGGTTTTGTCCACGAGATTTTGTCCATGGGATTTTTTGTCCATGGGATTTTTTGTCCATGAGAGGTTTTGTCCATGGGATGTTTTGTCCATGGGATAGTTTGTCCATTAGATGTTTTGTCCATGGGAGGTTTTCTTCCAGTTAATCTGTACACAGATCATTATATTGCTTTATCTTACAATCCTCTAAAAGTTACAGACATTAGAACAATTTTGACCTTTTTTCTATTAAAAACTTTCAGTGCAAGTTTCTTTAAGCTTACTATTTTAAAGAGTTGGTTGTTGTGATTAAAACATTGTGTTTTATAATAAGGTTTTAATAATTATATTTAATTTGATCTATCTGTTCATTTTTTACTAGGAACTATAAATTTCCTTTGCATTTTTTTCCAATTTCCAATTATCAATTGTCATCATTAAAAAGTATTTATTGTTTTTCTGAATGCATGAAATGACGTCATCATAGAGCAATGACTACACAGTATTTGTCCATTATATATTGATAAGTGTCAAAGGAATGTTTTGAGAGTGAAGCAGACCAATTTGCGCTGCTTCGTGGATTAAGCCTCTTTTTGCAGGCGCATATTCCCCCAAACTCTTAAAAACTAAAGGTTCAAATGGACCTTACTTAATGAATAAGAGATCCAGTATTTTCAAATTAAGAAACCTCCGATTGGCTGAAAGACTGGGGTATAATGAAGTTGAATGCTAAATTAACTTCTACGAGGAAGGCAACAGTTCTAAGGTGAAACAGTAATTTGGCATTTTAACTCAGTCGTCATGTTAAAAGAATTATTTGTAAAAAAAATATAAACATAAAAATGCTTTGAACCATTGACAACATAGAATATCCACTATGCTCTATATCAGAGACAGAAGATAAAGTTATTACAACAATAACTGTCATAGGACATCACTTAATATTCAAGCCCTCGATAGCATAATGTTCGATAGCTTGTATGCAAACTTTAATTGAAATGTCTAAGATGTAAAAAAAGGCTGCTTTGGTTATATTCAAAAGAAATATTATCATCTTTAATTAAAATCATATGTTGCAGGGCTGGGAACAAGTGTCTAAAGTTTTAATCATATATTTGGCACAGTTCTTGAGAAAGAGTCTTGATTGTAGCTTGCATGAAAAACTTGAACCGAATAAAATAAAACAAATTATTTTAAATGAGCTTAGATACAGTTTCAATTAAATATGACTGATGGCCTTGCGCCGGAAACTTCAACAACTATATTTTTGCAATGCCGACTCATTGGTAAGTAGAATTGCTCTCTCCTTATTCATGAAATAGTTTAGCTAAAATGTTTATGGCATATGCTCTTCACCTAAACTCTTAAGCTAGATACCAGTTATAATAAAACATAATGTTCCAACTTACCCTCTCTGGAACAGATCCACATTGTAGAACTTGTTAAGCTCCACCGAGAACTCCAGGGTGGCCTGTAGTTCAGACATGCCTCCTGAAACATACAGACAAACACATGAACAGATGGATATGTGAAGAGACAGACAGGTGAACAAACTTGTTGAGGTCACATAGAACTCCAGGGTGGCCTGTAGTTCAGACATGCCTCCTGAAACATACAAACACATGAACAGATGGACATTTGAAGAGACAGACAGGTGAACAAACTTGTTGAGGTCACATAGAACTCCAGGGTGGCCTGTAGTTCAGACATGCCTCCTGAAACATACAGACAAACACATGAACAGATGGACATGTGAAGAGACAGACAGGTGAACAAACTTGTTGAGGTCACATAGAACTCCAGGGTGGCCTGTAGTTCAGACATGCCTCCTAAAACATACACACAGGCAAACACAAGAACAGATAGACAAGTGAAGAGACAGAAATGTGAACAAATAAAATTTGTTAAGCCCCACAGAGAACTCCTGGTTTGAGCATAAAAACTGCAACATAAAATCAAGTGCACTTTTAAATCTATTGTTGATTTACAAAAATACATAGTCATTCACCACAATACAATGCAATTCATGCATTGTAATATAATACAACCATAAACATCTTCAGAAGCACACTAGGGTTCCTATCATTTGAAAGTTAAAGTACAAGGGTCAACTGAACTGTAATTACATTAAAAGAAACTTCAACAGTGTATTCTCAACAAATATTGACACATTATTTTGTGTCAAGGATTAAACAGACAAAAACAATATCCTGCCACCATTTGTATTTGTTTGACACCTTTCTCACAATATTGCTCTAGTTGTTTGTTGATCTATTAGTGAACCAATGTAGTTGTTAGTAGAATAAATTCAGTTACATAGATTTTATTACCATCATATGTTATGAAACATTTCTTGGGTTGAAAGATTTATTTCATTAACAAAAACCAATCATGTTTTCCTCACTTGTTTTGAAACAATAATAGGTGAACTGATACAGTTATTGTCGATTTCAGCAATATTCAAACATCCAAAGTGAAAAAATGTCATAAGACACACAAAAAAAGTAGCTGAAAACATTTTTGTGACATCTAGGCGAAAGGGGGTGTCTGACAGTCTATACCAAATACAATAAACAAGACCACTGTTTTGGAGAATTGAGCATAATTTCTGCATGACTCATGCTTAAGTCTAAATAAAGATGAGTTTGATCGCTAACTTAATGTTAAGATTGGTAATACAGGTTGGTACTAATAAATTATGGTCCACTTGACATGTAAATATATGACATCAATAAACAGCATTTTGTGGTATTTTTTCAAATGGCAAAAGTTTAAAGGATTGTTTGTTTGTTTATTGGGTTTATTATCCCACCAAAAGTATTTCACTTATTTGAAGATGCTGTATACTTGAAGCAGATATAGTGCTGCCTTCACTGTGTATAGCATGTTTGGAACACCTGGCATGAAACCACACCCAGATATAGTGCTACCTTCACTGTGTATAGCATGTTTGGAACACCTGGCATGATACCACACCCAGATATAGTGCTGCCTTCACTGTGTATAGCATGTTTGGAACACCTAGCATGATACCACACCCAGATATAGTGCTGCCTTCACTGTGTATAGCATGTTTGGAACACCTAGCATGATACCACACCCAGATATAGTGCTGCCTTCACTGTGTATAGCATGTTTGGAACACCTGGCATGATACCCCACCCAGATATAGTGCTGCCTTCACTGTGTATAGCATGTTTGGAACACCTAGCATGATACCACACCCAGATATAGTGCTGCCTTCACTGTGTATAGCATGTTTGGAACACCTGGCATGATACCCCACCCAGTAATACATAGTTTGTAGTAGAGGTGGGTATCGCCAGAACAAAGTATCACAATATTTGTTGTCCGTATTCATACATATCACAATACTTCATCAAAATATTTCCTTTTCAGTTATACTAACTTAAATGGTCATTAATAACTTCCAAAACACAAATAATTGTTAAAAGAAATTTAACTTTCTTTATAGCCCAACCTATAAACAAACATAAATGATTATACAATTAACAGGCTTCAAAGTGCTGAAATTGCCCCTAAAGAAGCAAGTTACAATGGCATTGTCAAGTTTTAGTGATGTAGTTTTAAATGCAAAAACAAATACATTGAGTTGCCTGCATATTTCACTGCTACTTTGCATTAGAGGCAAACTTACTTCTCCCAGATGCCTTTTAGGTATTAATAATGTGTCCATATGTGTGATTTAAATGTGTTTGGGACCCTCTCCATGTCCACTTCCAAATCCATTTAAAAGCATGTATACCAGCTTGCGAAGCTGTAAGTTGTCTCTGTAAATGATCATTTAGAAGTGTTTTTAATCTTTGCCAGAAACTAACCTTATTCTGCAATGCATATTTAGATAAGTTACAAAAATGCTCCAAAACAGGATTTTTTGTTGCTGATGTTTTTTAATCATTTAACCACATTTTCACTTGATTTCTATGATTGTAAGCAACAACAGTTTACTTTGTTACCATAACGTAAAGTTTCAATACATGCAAATAGCAAAGAGCCCTAACATGTAACCAATAAACACATGCAAATAGCAGAGGGCCATAACTTGGCACAAATAAACATATGCAAAAAGCAAAGTGCCATAACTTGGCACCAATAAACATATGCAAATAGCGTAGTGCCATAATGTGTCACCAACAAATACATGAAATAGCAAAGTGCCATAAATTGTTACCAATAAACATATTCAAATAGCAAATTATCATAAATTATTAATAAACACATGCAAATAGCAAAGTACCACAATTTTTCAATAAACACATGCAAATAGCAAAGTGCATTAACTTGGTACCAATAAACACATGCAAATAGCAAGGTGTCATAACTTGGTACCAATCAACACATGCAAATAGCATAACTCGGCACCAATAAACATATGCAAATAGCAAAATGCCATAACTTGTCATCAATAAACACACAATTATAGTATAGCAACTATTACCTAAAATGGTTGTTAAGTCCAAGCACACTTGTTTCATACTTTGTATTAAATAAATCCACAGTTTTCTTCCAAGAAAAACACAGTCTAATCCTTGGGCCAATTTTATCCCAGAAGCCAATCTTAACAGTAAATATACTCAAAATGAAATTCCGTAGCCCTTGTTTGTAATCTGTAAGATAATTCCCACTGGCCACTCACTACCATCTCTGCAGCAAAATCCAGGCTAAGAATACTATGATATGTTAATTCTCATTTGGTTCATCAATTACATTGGTTTTTTTTTTTACTATGACCAATATCTCAACACAGTCAAGCTAAAATTCAGAATGATTACCAGTATCCTTAATGTTTCATTCAAAATCTGTTTGCAAGTTATCAATAATAATACTCATTGTTTATCTTCTGAGGAGTCAAACTGTAAAAGTTTAGAAGTGAATGATTATCTTCAACTCTATTCATAATCAGTATGATACCTAAATTCACCTGTTTATCCTCTGTAAGTTGTTATATACAAGCTTCTGACTTGCTGATATACAAAGGATTATCCACGACACTCCAAAAACAGCATATCTACTACTCTTCATTAACTACTTATCCACACACAACTATTTGTTTATCCTCTAAAAAATCATATATACAAGCCTCTGACTTGCTGATATACAAAGGATTATCCACGACACTCCAAAAACAGCATATCTACTACTCTTCATTAACTACTTATCCACACACAACTATTTGTTTATCCTCTAGAAAATCATATAAACAAGCCTCTGACTTGCTGATAATATAATTGATTATACTCAACTATCTTTTCATAATCAGTATAACCCTCATTACCATTGCCACAACAAAGTCTAGCTTATAATCCTGAACTCTCTCCATTCATATTGTGCTGTCTCAATATTCTTTGCAACACAGCTTCAAATTGGACTAACAGACCAGCATCCATCCTTGAAGTTTCAAATCACTGAACACAAGGCAATTAATCACTGGCATTTAAAGGTGGGCCCTCATTTATCTACTACATTGTAAACAAGATCTTTAACAAATAAATAAGGCTTGGTGATACATTAACTTGTACTTTTTTATCATGTTTATGTTTTTATAGAAAAGATATTTGTAAGAACAAAGACATCAAAATATTATATATTTTTACACCAGTTGCTCGCTCAATCTGCGCCTAATAATTCTGAAATTTCTAAAGTAAAAGACATTAAAATTTAAGATCTTCTTTGTGGCACATGACAGAGATTACAATTCAAATGACTAAAATCAAGTGACGTTTTATTTACTGTACACACTTCTACTGTAGGGAATTGATTTAGAATCGTTTATGACTAATATAACTGTAGAAATAACTATATATATCCCCTGAGGACTTTAAACAGAAACATTACAGTATATGATGCTATCAGGAATTTCTACCAATGGAAATCACTCTGATATTCATTCAGGCTAGCATTGCATCTGAATCCCGGACATTCGTTCACCCGAACATTCGTGATTTTTGCAGGGCGCGGACATTCGTTCACCCATTGATTTACCACCCCGGACATTCGTTCCCCCATACAATTGTTACCCCGTACATTCATTCCCCCACGATTCCCAGGGTTAACGAATGTCGGGATTAACAATTATATGGGCGAACAAATGTCTGGGGTGGTAAATCGATAGAGGAACAAATGTCCGCCCCCTAAAAAAACACGAGGGAACGAATGTCCGGGGTGGTAAATCGATGGGGGAACAAATGTCCCACACACCCCCTACAAAAAACACGGGGGAATGAATGTCCGGGTGAACGAATGTCGTTATACCATTGCATCAGCGTTTCTAATAAGGTCAAAAGTGAGGTAAGACAGCTACACTGGAAAAAAACTGCATTAAGGGATATAATTTTTAGAGGAAAACAACAACCCCAATCCATCCTCCAGAATCCATCCTTCAAGTTTCTGATCACTAAACACAAAGCAACTTATCGCTGATATTTGAAGGTGAATCATTTTTCATTATTACATTGTAAAACACAGCTGCATAAGAAGTATCATTCACAGAGGAAAACAAAAACCAGTATCCATCCATGATATTTACAATGACTGAAACACTAGGCCAGTATTCAGATTTATAGAGGTACATCTACATTCCTATTTTTGGGGTATGCACCTTTAATTACATCTACATCAGTTTTACAGGTACCTCTACACAACCAAACATCTTTCATGCAAACAAATGCCAATATCCATTCTTGACTTCTCCAATCACTGAACACACAGCTTAGACAATCTCTATCTATGATCTAGAATATAGTTTTGCCAATAGTAATGTAACAACTTTAACTCCTTTATACAAGTATATCTTAACAACAGAACAGTTTAATGCAAATAAATGTTAGTAATTGGTATCATGTATGACTTTCTTGCATAAGGCAATGCATTGAAGTTATCAAAATTAAATTTAAAGTAACATAATATGAAAATGTAATTTACAAAAGTAAAACATCAATGTTATCTTTCATTTAATTATAATTTGACCTGATTTTAAACATAAGCCAGGTTCAAATTCTACCTATTACATTAACTAACAAATGACACATTTCCTTAAATTAACTGATAACTCACTGCCATGAACAAACCAACCAATCATCTTGTAAACAGAATGAATATACACATTTATTCTATTTAAGTTCTCTATTGTTGTTCCATCAGGATTCACAAAAGAACCAACTAGCATTTTTAATGGATAGATCCAATAGTGTAGAGCCATCCATATACAGTTTATATATATTTTATATATATACAGCAACATAGTATTTAGATAATGCATTTCAACCCAATGGATGCATCATAACTTATCTTACATGTAAGATTTGTTAGAAACATACAGGTACATCATAATGGTTCTGATAAATTCTTACATTATGTCAGCCAGTGTTTTAATAAGCATTACCCCAATGACAACTAAACCAATAACTAGAATACTACAGAAAGACTTCCACATTGATAATGCTCCTCAACCTAAAACATGATTGTTAACCACAATTATTTTTAGCTTTTTGCTAACAATTACTGATATATATATATATATATATATATATATATATATATATATATATATATATATATATATATACAGTAAGCAATGTTTACAGTAAGTCTGTTGGGCTTACCGTCCCATCAACAGTTCTTTTAGTAATTTATTTGGAGACGGTGTCCACCTGAAGCAGTGATAGTGCTGCCTTCACTGTGTAAAACACATGATACCATACCCAATCACATTATTCTGACTACAAGCTGAACTACCCTTACATTTGCTTGAGCCTGAGGGTGAGCTATACCACTACCATGTTTAACATAATTGGTATGTCATGATCTGGTATTGAACCTGCGGCCTTCCGTACCAAGAGCTGAGGCACTACCAACTGTGTTACCAGGTCTGGTGACAGAAAGTAGATCAGAGGAGGATCTATACATGTGTCTAGGCCTCATCATTTATTTTCAGCAGGTAAGGAGATAATGTTCCTGTAGGTCTGTATCTCATGTAATTCTTGTATCAATGTATTTTCTTGCATTTCTTTTTATTCTCACACACCTGGTACCTGTACAAAAAGTCATGTGCACCTGGTTTAGAAGTATAAGTTTCCAGCTCATAAGCAGGACAATAAAATTCCCACAAATCTCTCTCGACTCCACAACTCCTACCTACTAAGTACAAATTGAGCATACTGAAACAAAACATGTGTATCCAGATAAGCCAGCTCCTACTGGAAACTGTCGGATACGTATCTAGACTATTTTCTGCTAAGGCAGTTTCAAATGCATTGATTAACATACCCATAAAGTTTTAACCAATAACTAAGAAATTATTATGCATCATAATGAATGTAGCATGCAAAGGTATCCCAACACATTTTTATAACAGTGCCCAGCTATGTTGCCTTAGACAAAAAAACATAAAGGGATAATAAAGTGTATGAGTTTCCTAACTTCCATTAATGAATGTACATTTGGCAGTAAAGGTAATGAGGTAATAATTATGCTTCAAAAGCCACAATGTTATATGATATCTGGTACAATACTGTAGAGACATCTCAAATATTATGGTATTAATGATAATTTACAATTTATTTTTATATATTTACGCTAGCATGACCTGCATATACAATATATACACACATGTATATGCAGGTCATGCTAGCGTAAATATATAAAAATAAATTGTAAATTATCATTAATACCATAATATAATTTCAGGATAGGCAGAGATTTTTTCAGGAGTTTTTATGAAAACCTTATGTTTCTGGTATCTACTGAGCTTGCCATACTTCCATTACTTCTATTACAAATAAACACAACTGTCAGAAAAAAAAGAAAGCTGGCAACAGACAGTGACTTTTAATATATGTGTACTAAGGTAAGAGCACTGAAATCAACTTTGTCAATATTCGCCATTCTTTGCCACCTTCGGCACCTCCGAAGAGGTTTCAGGTTTTCAGGTTTTCTCTGCCATTACTATTTCTAGAACACCAGCTGGTAGTTTTCCTAAAATGTGATGTCATTCTAGGTTTCAACATGGCGTCTCACTCGCTTGAACGTTGTGGAACATTTAGTAAAAATGTTGTTATCGACCTTTAGTGTTTAGGCACTGTTTGTGGTGGAGAATTGTGTTCAGATACATCTTCATGTCATATCTGCCAGAGACGGTCAAGATGGACTTTGCATGTGTTTCATGACAAAAATTCTGAAGGGCAGCCTAGGGTTACTAGTGAAAAAAGAATATTGGGATTGGGATTTGGATTTGCCGGCATTTTAGCCGATACTGTGCAGCGACATTTCTATCACTATAGCACAGGGGCACTTATGAGGTGCCCAAGGACTGAACCCGGCCGGTCCATTATACTGACACCGACGAGTCAGGCGTAATGCTGTCCCCTTAGCCCCGAGCGTTAGGAGGGAAGCCACTACTACCAACTTTAAAGTCTTTGGTTTGACCCGGCCGGGGTTCGAACCCACGACCTCCCGATCCGCAAGCCGAAAGAAAATTAGAATCAGTTAATCTAAGTCTGGCATAATACATGTATTTAAGTAAAAAATAAATAACCTTGACTAAATAAAATTTGGGTGGAGTTTTGTAGAAACTGTATTTATTTATTACCACATATAATTATAGTATTATATATTTTATAACCATTTATTTAAATAACACTTTTAAGTCATTTTTTTATGCTATTCATATAGATATAACAATGACCTATTATTCTTATTTTACACGTTTACTGTATTAAATTGCACAAACATGAAAACAGGAAGAAAACAAGAAGAAACGTCGCCATGCGAAGAAGCCAGGTTTTCATTTTTAGTATTAAGAGAAATCCGAGTATTCTCGTAAAGAAAATATCTGGCTGGTACCTGTAGAAACTGACACTTACAAAAAAGAAAAATCTGTTTTTAGTAACAGTTAACATTAAAAATAAAAAATACTTGTATTTTGGGGGAGAAAAGGTAGGTCATAATGATCAACCCAGACACACCCCATCCTTGAAGATATGTTTGTCAGTTTAAGAACAGAAATGAAAGAAATAAAAATGTGTCAGTTTGAGATAAGGGATTAAAGAAATAAAAAAAAAGTTTTTTATTTTATTGAGATAGGGGCTACTACCATCCACACTGACCCACCCCACCCCTGAAGACATTTTTATTGGTGCATGGTTCTTACACTTGTTAATCCTGTTATGTTAAGATAAACAATTCTGTGTAATGTGGATAAAATCCCTTCATTAGCTGCAAAATTATGCTCCAGATACTGTAAATCTGCACAAATTCTGACCTATGAACTCTTAAATGTGACCTTGACAGTTAAGGTAGGGCCAGGGTTCTTGTATGCAAAACTCTGTTTCATTGAGGGAAAAAATCTTTTATGCATCTAAGCAAAAGTACTGTTTTTAAGTATTGAACAAAAACTCCAGAGCTAATTGTGGCATTTTTTGTTACTTTATACCCTAGGTGTGACCTTGACCTTTGCGTTAGGGCCATGGTTCTTAGATAAGACATGTTAAATGAACACTTGTATGAAGCTATGTTTTAATATACTATCTCCACCTGACATGTGCAGTATATATGTTTAATAAGCTATCTCCACCTGACATGTGTAGTATTAATGTTTTAATATGCTATCTCCACCTGACATGTGTAGTATTAATGTTTTAATAAGCTATCTCCACCTGACATGTGCAGTATTAATGTTTTAATATGCTATCTCCACCTGACATGTGTAGTATTAATGTTTTAATATGCTATCTCCACCTGACATGTGTAGTATTAATGTTTTTTATATGCTTACTCCACCTGACATGTGCAGTATATATCTTTTATAAGCTATCTCCACCTGACATGTATAGTATTAATGTTTTAATATGCTATCTCCACCTGACATGTGTAGTATTAATGTTTTAATATGCTAACTCCACCTGACATGTGCAGTAAATATCTTTAATAAGCTATCTCCACCTGACATGTGCAGTATTAATGTTTTAATATGCTATCTCCACCTGACATGTGTAGTATTAATGTTTTAATAAGCTATCTCCACCTGACATGTGTAGTATTAATGTTTTAATAAGCTATCTCCACCTGACATGTGCAGTATTAATGTTTTAATATGTTATCTCCACCTGACATGTGTAGTATTAATGTTTTAATATGCTATCTCCACCTGACATGTGTAGTATTAATGTTTTAATATGCTAACTCCACCTGACATGTGCAGTAAATATCTTTAATAAGCTATCTCCACCTGACATGTGCAGTATTAATGTTTTAATATGCTATCTCCACCTGACATGTGTAGTATTAATGTTTTAATAAGCTATCTCCACCTGACATGTGTAGTATTAATGTTTTAATAAGCTATCTCCACCTGACATGTGTAGAATTTATGTTTTAATAAGCTATCTCCACCTGACATGTGTAGTATTAATGTTTTAATATGCTATCTCCACCTGACATGTGTAGTATTAATGTTTTAATAAGCTATCTCCACCTGACATGTGTAGTATTAATGTTTTAATATGCTAACTCCACCTGACATGTGTAGTATTAATGTTTTAATAAGCTATCTCCACCTGACATATGTAGTATTAATGTTTTAATAAGCTATCTCCACCTGACATGTGCAGTATTAATATTTTAATATGCTATCTCCACCTGCCATGTGAAGTATTAATGTTTTAATATGCTATCTCCACCTGACATGTGTAGTATGTATGTTTTAATATGCTATCTCCACCTGACATGTGTAGTATTAATGTTTTAATATGCTATCTCTACCTGACATGTGTAGTATTAATGTTTTAATAAGCTATTTCCACCTGACATGTGTAGTATTAATGTTTTAATATGCTAACTCCACCTGACATGTGTAGTATTAATGTTTTAATAAGCTATCTCCACCTGACATGTGTAGTATTAATGTTTTAATATGCTAACTCCACCTGACATGTGTAGTATTAATGTTTTAATAAGCTATCTCCACCTGACATATGTAGTATTAATGTTTTAATAAGCTATCTCCACCTGACATGTGCAGTATTAATATTTTAATATGCTATCTCCACCTGCCATGTGAAGTATTAATGTTTTAATATGCTATCTCCACCTGACATGTGTAGTATGTATGTTTTAATATGCTATCTCCACCTGACATGTGTAGTATTAATGTTTTAATATGCTATCTCTACCTGACATGTGTAGTATTAATGTTTTAATAAGCTATCTCCACCTGACATGTGTAGTATTAATGTTTTAATATGCTAACTCCACCTGACATGTGTAGTATTAATGTTTTAATAAGCTATCTCCACCTGACATGTGTAGTATTAATGTTTTAATATGCTAACTCCACCTGACATGTGTAGTATTAATGTTTTAATAAGCTATCTCCACCTGACATATGTAGTATTAATGTTTTAATAAGCTATCTCCACCTGACATGTGCAGTATTAATATTTTAATATGCTATCTCCACCTGCCATATGAAGTATTAATGTTTTAATATGCTATCTCCACCTGACATGTGTAGTATGTATGTTTTAATATGCTATCTCCACCTGACATGTGTAGTATTAATGTTTTAATATGCTATCTCTACCTGACATGTGTAGTATTAATGTTTTAATATGCTATCTCTACCTGACATGTGCAGTATTAATGTTTTAATATGCTATCTCTACCTGACATGTGCAGTATTAATGTTTTAATATGCTATCTCCACCTGACATGTGCAGTATATATGTTTAATAAGCTATCTCCACCTGACATGTGCAGTATTAATGTTTTAATATGCTATCTCTACCTGACATGTGCAGTATTAATGTTTTAATAAGCTATCTCCACCTGACATGTGTAGTATTAATGTTTTAATATGCTATC
This sequence comes from Sinonovacula constricta, assembly GCA_007844125.1. Taxonomy (NCBI): domain Eukaryota; kingdom Metazoa; phylum Mollusca; class Bivalvia; order Cardiida; family Solecurtidae; genus Sinonovacula; species Sinonovacula constricta. The sequence goes on along the minus strand of CM017562.1, from coordinate 2,459,337 downwards.
TCCACCTGACATGTGCAGTATTAATGTTTTAATATGCTATCTCCACCTGACATGTGCAGTATATATGTTTAATATGCTATCTCCACCTGACATGTGCAGTATATATGTTTAATAAGCTATCTCCACCTGACATGTGCAGTATTAATGTTTTAATATGCTATCTCTACCTAACATGTGCAGTATTAATGTTTTAATATGCTATCTCTACCTGACATGTGCAGTATTAATGTTTTAATATGCTATCTCCACCTGACATGTGCAGTATATATGTTTAATAAGCTATCTCCACCTGACATGTGCAGTATTAATGTTTTAATATGCTATCTCTACCTAACATGTGCAGTATTAATGTTTTAATATGCTATCTCCACCTGACATGTGCAGTATTAATATTTTAATATGCTATCTCCACCTGCCATGTGAAGTATTAATGTTTTAATATGCTATCTCTACCTGACATGTGTAGTATGTATGTTTTAATATGCTATCTCCACCTGACATGTGTAGTATGTATGTTTTAATATGCTATCTCCACCTGACATGTGCAGTATTAATATTTTAATATGCTATCTCCACCTGCCATGTGAAGAATTAATGTTTTAATATGCTATCTCTACCTGACATGTGTAGTATTAATGTTTAAATATGCAATCTCCACCTGACATGTGTAGTATCTATGTTTTAATATTCTATCTCCACCTGACATTTGTAGTATGCATGTTTTAATACGTTATCTCCACCTGACATGTGTAGTATTAATGTTTTAATATGCTATCTCCACCTGACATGTGTAGTATTATGTTTTAATATGCTATCTCCACCTGACATGTGTAGCATGTATGTTTTAACATGCTATCTCCACCTGACATTTGTAGTATGTATGTTTTAACATGCTATCTCCGCCTGACATTTGTAGTATGTATGTTTTAATATGCTATCTCCACCTGACATGTGTAGTATTAATGTTTTTATATGCTATCTCCACCTGACATATGCAGTATATATGTTAAATATGCTATCTCCACCTGACATGTGTAGTATGTATATTTTAATATGCTATCTTCACCTGACATGTGTAGTATTAATGATTTAATAAGCTATCTCCACCTGACATGTGTAGTATTAATGTTTTTATATGCTATCTCCACCTGACATGTGTAGTATTATGTTTTAATATGCTATCTCCACCTGACATGTGTAGTATTATGTTTATATATGCTATCTCCACCTGACATGTGTAGTATTAATGTTTTAATATTCTATCTCCACCTGACATGTGTAGTATTAATGTTTTAATATGCTATCTCCACCTGACATGTGTAGTATTAATGTTTTTATATGCTATCTCCACCTGACATGTGTAGTATTAATGATTTAATAAGCTATCTCCACCTGACATGTGTAGTATTATGTTTTAACATGCTATCTCCACCTGCCATGTGTAGTATGTAAGTTTTATTGTGCTATTTCCATCTGTGATGTTTAGTATGCCTGTTCAAACCTGATATATCTATTTTACTAGTGCCGGAGTCGTTAACATCAGATTCTGTCAGATGCAGGTCTGATGGCATTGACCTCTACTGCAGAATCAGAACAAACATCATCGTTTGCAACATTTATTGATTTACATTGCTCATTCACTGTACATGCTGTCCTCTTCTTGAGTTTTGCAGCCACATTTTCATTTCATTGTTTCCAAACATTGTTTCCATTACTAGCGTTAGAGCATTGTTCTCAAACAAATGTAACTATGTTTTGTTTTGTTTTGTTCATTGTTCTCTTCTGTTGATTGTTACTCGCTAGGAACCATTTACAGTCAACAATATTTTATTACACTGTATTGGTAAAAACCACACTTGGTTAAAGTGTTTTAATGTCAATAACATGAACAAACTGTTTAGGACTGTGTCTGATTATAAACCTTTGATTCCAAAACTAGTTTGGTATTCTTTATTAAGTCATTAAAAGTTTTGACTGTTTATTATTCCAACTTGTTTTCAATTATAATTCACATTATTTTACCCTTATAAATCTTTATACTTTTACTCCCATGTCTATTTTCACCTAGTTATACTTAACATAAGTTACACTTTATTGCATTCAGTGTAATAAGACATATCAAGTACTGGCGTCCCGTAAAAACCTAAATACCAAGTACCAAGAAATATAAAGTTGGTAAAAACTTGTTGATAGTTAAAATTGAAGCAAGTCATTTCCATTTGTGTAAATCTCTCAACAGTATGCTTCCTGCATGTCAAGAACAAGTACTCAGACCACAATTACCTGCAAAACTGTGCAGTAGAAGTCCTGCCATGGACCAGCATCTAGTGGTTGGTGTGGGATTTGAACTAGGGACCATCCAATCTGGAGAGCAGTGGCTGGGATTTGAACTAGGGACAATCCAATCTGGAGAGCAAGGGCTGGGATTTGAACTAGGGACAATCCAATCTGGAGAGCAGTGGCTGGGATTTGAACTAGGGACAATCCAATCTGGAGAGCAAGGGCTGGGATTTGAACTAGGGACCATCCAATCTGGAGAGCAGTGGCTGGGATTTGAACTAGGGACAATCCAATCTGGAGAGCAAGGGCTGGGATTTGAACTAGGGACAATCCAATCTGGAGAGCAAGGGCTGGGATTTGAACTAGGGACAATCCAATCTGGAGAGCAAGGGCTGGGATTTGAACTAGGGACAATCCAATCTGGAGAGCAGTGGCTGGGATTTGAACTAGGGACAATCCAATCTGGAGAGCAAGGGCTGGGATTTGAACTAGGGACAATCCAATCTGGAGAGCAAGGGCTGGGATTTGAACTAGGGACAATCCAATCTGGAGAGCAAGGGCTGGGATTTGAACTAGGGACAATCCAATCTGGAGAGCAAGGGCTGGGATTTGAACTAGGGACCATCCAATCTGGAGAGCAGTGGCTGGGATTTGAACTAGGGACCATCCAATCTGGAGAGCAGTGGCTGGGATTTGAACTAGGGACCATCCAATCTGGAGAGCAGTGGTGTGGGATTTGAACTAGGGACCATCCAATCTGGAGAGCAGTGGCTGGGATTTGAACTAGGGACAATCCAATCTGGAGAGCAGAGGCTGGGATTTGAACTAGGGACCATCCAATCTGGAGAGCAATGGCTGGGATTTGAACTAGGGACAATCCAATCTGGAGAGCAGTGGCTGGGATTTGAACTATAGACCAACCAATCTGGAGAGCAGTGGCTTGGATTTGAACTAGGGACCATCCAATCTGGAGAGCAGTGGATGGGATTTAAACTAGGGACCATCCAATCTGGAGAGCAGTGGATGGGATTTAAACTATGGACCAACCAATCTGGAGAGCAGTGGCCAGCATCTTTACCAATAGACCATGGATGCTGACGACTGATGAAGCAGTTCAAAGTAAGCATTTTGTGGACTACTTCATGGAATGTTGTTTTTGTTTCTTGTACATTAATAATAAACTTGTACATTGTATTTAACAGATGTTTATTATTTATGCATTTACTTTGTAAAAAAACTTGAATTCAGCAGGTGAATATTCATTAATACTCTATTCATAAAAAAAAAAAAAAAATTTTATTTTTTAAGATTGAGCATTTTTATGTTGTATATGAATTCTTGCTCAGATTTTCAATATGACACCCCATTAGTATTGTTCATTAAACTTTAATTATAAATCATGACATAAACATTAAAGAAAGTCTGTCTGTTAATGGACTTTCTAATGTCAATTGTGGCGGATGATTTCTATTAATTGAACATGATATCATTAAAAATAATAGGTAAATTGTAAGTTTGTGGTGTTTGTTTTTTATATAGATACATCACAGTGACACAATTATGGTAATTATGGTGAGTGAGGGCCTCCGTGGTCTAGTGGTTAAGACATTGGACTCCTGATCGGAAGCTCCCGGGTTCAAACCCCCCAAAACTGACCATGTGGTGTTAGTCCCTGAGCAAGACTATTTACTGCACATTGCTCCAGGTACTCAGTATCTGAGTACTGGTTCTACCCAGGAAGTGGGCAGTCGAGAGGGATTAACATAAGTTGAAAGAAATTGTTTCCTAATAGACTATAAATAAATAGGTTTGACAACATTCTCGCATGAAAGTGATCACCCTGATCTTTGCATTGAGGGGCCAAGAAGTCAGTGGAATAAAAGGGTTCTGGGAAATATTTATGTAAAGATTGTTATTAAAAATAATCTCAAAAAGTATTTTTCTCAAAGAATATAGGATACTTTTCAAAGAGTGAATTTGGGGGGGGGGGGGGTTTGTTTTGCTTTTTTATTACATTGCCTTTATTTAGTCATATTAGCGATATCCTGCTAATTACTGGTGGCAAGAGACCCCCACTCTACCCCTCACCACAGACTTATTTCTGGGAAGAACGACTGGCATAACTTAGGCAAACGGGAAAACTCACCGCATAAAAGTTCATAAAAGTTTGAACCCACATGAAGAATAACAAGTCATCAAGTCTAACAGATCAGCCAAGGGTGCCCCCTGCTGGTGAATGACTGTACAAGCTAAAAACCCATAACCCTTTACATCATCCATGAAATCCCATTTTAGATTTTTTCATCCAAAGTTCTACTGAAAAACTTACAAAAATGCAAGCAAGTAATGTTTGTGGAGAATCTTTGCCAAGTTGTAATAAGTGTTTGTGAATATATATAACATTTCTTACACACACACAAAAACATAGCTGAGGATCGTCTTTGAAGCCTATGTCTAGTAAAATAAATAACAGTTGAGTCATACAGACAATTTATGAGAATGTTATAAACAAAAACATGTTTGATATCAAAAGTAGATCAAAGGAAGAGTATGTTTTCTTAATAAAAAAATATTAGCAGATTAAAGCATGGATTATTTTGTTTGTTTTTGTGTTACATTGCACCGACACAATATGGTCATATTAGAGGTGTCCAGCTAATTATTGGGGGAGGAAGACCCCCGACTGGGAAGATGTCTGGTAAGAAGCACCGGCATACTGCAGATTAACTGGAAAACCTCCCCAAAATAAAAGTTTTCCCCCGACCGGGATTCGAACCCACGTGGAGAGAAGCTGAATCGCTACAAGTCAGTGACTCTAACAGCTTGGCAAGGGGTGACCCCTTTGGTGGCATGGTGTTTGCAGCAGGTAACGGGTTAATGAACATTATAAAAGAAATAAACATTAAAAATAGCTACATATATAAGGTAATACGTCAAATATTAATGACAAAGCACTTTTAGGATGGGGTATGTTTTATGTTTGTCCCATCACAGTGACACAATTATGGTCATATTGGAGGTGTCCAGTTAATTATTAGGGGAGGAAGACCCCCCGACTGGGAAGATGACTGGGAAGAAGCACTTGCACACAGCAGGTTAAAGCATGGATAAACAAAATGATTGTTGGTACATATTTAATAACTAGCGGTGGATCTTAATAAAAATCACTTCCTGCAATTATGATGTACATGTACATTGACTACTTTTAAAATTTACAATTTTATTTGCTTAAAGATTAACACAGCTCTAAACAAACAAAACATAGCAGTACATAAAACATATAAAAGTATGTCAGCAGCTATGAAAATAAATGCTCCACACCTACACTAACATCAGTCTGACCAAAAACCAGCAACAATCCAACTATTCAAAACATTTAAAGGCCTAACTACTTAACATTGACAACTAGTGGAAACATATATTGTGACAAACATCTAAACCATTTAATGAAGACAATCATTGAACTCAACCTTCCTTATTCATAAGGAGCTGTGATCCACCTATTGTTTGGCAGCTTTATTTTTTCAACAAATACAGGTCACTTTTCCAAACAGCACACTGATTTATTTCTTATGGTGATAAAGATTTCAAGTTTCTAGACATTATTTAACAAACCTGAAGAAAGAATACCTATTCTTAGTACACATACACTATTTTTACTACTAATGTAGAAACTAAAGACCATTATTTACTACTGCTTCAGCCTTTGGCTATCTTGATACATGAACAAAGTATTCAGATGTCATTATGTTCTAGCAGTAAATAGGTCATGTTATAGTCTACTTTCAAGGTACTGGTTGTTCAGCATACTTTACAGTTTATCCTCTGGGCATTGGGTGTATTTGACAATCCCATCCTATGGCAGTCGACACATGGCACTTAAATGTCACATGAATAACACAACTAACCCTCACAGTTACCACTACGATATGACCTTTTCCTGATACACTATTGTCCCTATAAAATTGTATTCCATAGCAGCGATGACCTTGTTCGATATGACCTTTTCCTGATACACTATTGTCCCTATAAAATTGTATTCCATAGCAGTGGTATGACCTTGTTTGATATGACCTTTTCCTGATACACTATTGTCCTTATAAAATTGTATTCCATAGCAGCGGTATGACCTCGTTCGATATGACCTTTTCCTGACACACTATTGTCCTTATAAAATTGTATTCCATAGCAGCGATGACCTTGTTCGATATGACCTTTTCCTGATGCACTATTGTCCTTATAAAATTGTATTCCATAGCAGCGATGACCTTGTTCGATATGACCTTTTCCTGATACACTATTGTCCCTATAAAATTGTATTCCATAGCAGTGGTATGACCTTGTTTGATATGACCTTTTCCTGACACACTATTGTCCCTATAAAATTGTATTCCATAGCAGCGATGACCTTGTTCGATATGACCTTTTCCTGATGCACTATTGTCCCTATAAAATTGTATTCCATAGCAGCGGTATGACCTTGTTTGATATGACCTTTTCCTGACACACTATTGTCCCTATAAAATTGTATTCCATAGCAGCGATGACCTTGTTTGATATGACCTTTTCCTGACACACTATTGTCCCTATAAAATTGTATTCCATAGCAGCGATGACCTTGTTCGATATGACCTTTTCCTGATACACTATTGTCCCTATAAAATTGTATTCCATAGCAGCGATGACCTTGTTCGATATGACCTTTTCCTGATGCACTATTGTCCCTATAAAATTGTATTCCATAGCAGCGGTATGACCTTGTTCGATATGACCTTTTCCTGATACACTATTGTCCCTATAAAATTGTATTTCATAGCAGCGATGACCTTGTTCGATATGACCTTTTCCGGATACACTATTGTCCCTGTAAAATTGTATTCCATAGCAGTGGTATGACCTTGTTCGATATGACCTTTTCCTGATACACTATTGTCCCTGTAAAATTGTATTCCATAGCAGTGGTATGACCTTGTTCGATATGACCTTTTCCTGATACACTATTGTCCCTATAAAATTGTATTCCATAGCAGCGGTATAACCTTGTTCGATATGACCTTTTCCTGATACACTATTGTCCCTATAAAATTGTATTCCATAGCAGTGGTATGACCTTGTTCGATTTGACCTTTTCCTGATACACTATTGTCCCTATAAAATTGTATTCCATAGCAGTGGTAAGACCTTGTTTGATATGACCTTTTCCTGATACACTATTGTCCCTATAAAATTGTATTCCATAGCAGTGGTATGACCTTGTTTGACCTTTTCCTGATACACTATTGTCCCTATAAAATTGTATTCCATAGCAGTGGTATGACCTTGTTTGATATGACCTTTTCCTGATACACTATTGTCCCTATAAAATTGTATTCCATGGCAGCAGTATGACCTTGTTTGATATGACCTTTTCCTGATACACTATTGTCCCTATAAAATTGTATTCCATAGCAGTGGTATGACCTTGTTCGATATGACCTTTCCTGATACACTATTGTCCCTATAAAATTGTATTCCATAGCAGTGGTATGACCTTGTTCGATATGACCTTTTCCTGATACACTATTGTCCCTATAAAATTGTATTCCATAGCAGCGGTATGACCTTGTTCGATATGACCTTTTCCTGATACACTATTGTCCCTGTAAAATTGTATTCCATAGCAGTGGTATGACCTTGTTCGATATGACCTTTTCCTGATACACTATTGTCCGTATAAAATTGTATTCCATAGCAGCGGTATGACCTTGTTCGAACTCAAATCATCATAATCTAGAGTTGTGTATCTTACCAATGGACTTTCCTCCACCTCTGGCATGCTCCCCCCACCCCGCCCATCTCCCGCCGCCCCCACACCCTCTGTCCCACTATGGTGACTTACAAAACAAGAGCCAGGATGTGAGACATCCAAGGCGCCGTAAAGAGCATGTGCTTTAAACAAGAAGATGACTATCTTGGGAAACACTCTTACTCTGTTGATTAATTACTTAAACATTTGAAAGTAACAAACCAAAATTCTGATGGAAGGTAGAGTAATTTTGGTATTCCCTTTGTTTTCCTTTTTTCAGTTTCTTTTGTTAAACAAAACTTCGCCAAACGGCTACGTTTTGTATGCTACTTTTTTTAATTGCAAGCTACACTTTTTTGGAACACTTGGTTCTTTTCTCTGGAAAGTGTCTCACTGACCACCTCCGACATCATGTAATTGACTGCTACACTATCGTGCCAATAATTTGGGTTTTTTGAGAAGGGTTTTGTTTTTATTGATGATAATTATATTTTAAAGCCAGAAGCTGAAGTAAAATAACTACTACTGTAGTTGCTGCTGTCTATCACTACAAATATCACTACAGACCTAGCTTTACACCTGGACACACGTGGGTTAAAGATTACTTAGGGGTAAATGGGGGCACCTATCAAAATGTGGTTCTTGCTTCAGGCTACATTTTGTGTGCAATTAAATTTTTAACCTATACTCAATGAATAAAAGGCGATACACTTATCTTGTACTCATATAAATTACGTAGCTGTATCCCAGTGTTATGTCTTCAAGGGTTTGGGGTAATGTTTTGAAGTTTGATGTCTTTTTTATTACTCATGTTTTTTTCTCTTAATTAACATGTTTTATCTCAGATATAAGAATTTTTTCTCCAATACTTTAACTTCTTTCAACTCCTCAGTTCAAATTAAAAAATTGTTTTTTTTTTTTTGAAAATACATATATTTCTTTTTTACATGTGTGTCAATTTTAGAATTCTATTTTTCTCTTTTTAAAATTGAATTTCTTAATTAATCATTGACATCTACGTACACCGGACCTGGTAGCACAACTGGTAGAGCATCGGCTCAAAGGTACAGGAGGCCCCGGATATGATCCCGGGCCACAACATACCAAAGTCATTAAAAATAGTAGTGGTATAGCTCCCTTGCTAATGCTCAAGCATATATAAGGGTAGTTCCAAGACTGATTGGCCCGGTGTCAGGATAATGTGACTGGATGTTCATAGCATGCTATACACAGTGAAGGCAGCACTGTATCTGCTTCAAGTGGACACTGTCTCCAGATAACTGAAATACTGCTGGTAGGATGAAAAACTCAATAAACATGCATGCATGTTATAAATATGATATCATCATATAAAAAATTATTTTTACCATGTATATCTAACTTCAACAAAAATCTTTCTTTTTTTCTTATTTTACAGTAGTTTCAAATATAACGTAATGTATACACTATTTCCCAAGTATGTGATACAAAAACTAATAATGTAAGAATATACAAAAAAACTCACCTTATCACTAAGCTAACCAAAAGATATCTGACAGCATAGACATAACACTTAAAGCACACCAATACGCCACAAAGATGCAGATAAAAACATCCAGTACAATTGATAAAAAAAATCAATTAAAGATAGACATACCATTAATGTGTAGTTGCTTTACTATCATGTACACTAGTACTTCTTATGTTCGAGTGCAAGACATTTTTCTACATCAGGGTCAGCTCCAAGCATGATGAACCCTTCTCATAATATTTTTATTGTTCATAACCAATATTAACTTGAAGTCCTCCCTGTAACACCAACAAATGTGTCTCTGAATATTGCTAGAGACTCAGCAGCAAACAGTGCAGGACATGACAGTTCCTAGCAGGGAGCAGGCTCATGTAGATCTGTTTTTGTAAGTGGTAAAGTAGGTTGAGGGATAAGATTATTTTGGCAGTCCGAGCTGGGAAGTACATATCATATAATTGGCCGTTTAGTTATGACTGATAGGAAGATCTGTTCACACTATAAATAAATCAGATTAAGATAGTTTATCGCTCAAAATAGCTCAGACATCAAGAGAAGGACAAAAATACAACCAGATGCATATTATTCCATAGTGTTATGAATGTATATATAGAAGGGTTGTAGGTAGTCCATATTGTCTGCCCATGTCTACTGGGGATTGAACAATGTATTTATAAAATAAATCAAACTCTGTGAAAATGATTAATCATACGATATATAATTAAGCATAGATTTAACAAATTTCAATCCTTGTCCTTAAGATTTGTGATTTGAATAACCATCAATTCAGTGTGAAGTTACAATTGTACAGACTGGAGTCTTAGGAACTAGTGGACAGAGGGATCAAGAGACATCTACATCATCCCACCTCCATTACATATCCCAAGGTAGCTGGGTTTAACACCTATGGGTACAAGTGGTAGAAAAAGCATTGTTTTGTCAACAGTTTCACCAGCATGCCCCCACCACCACACTACCCTAAGGTCGTGGGATATGAAATGATAAAGGAACATTTTCTTCTCAAGAGATTGACAAACATGCCCCCCACCCACCCCTCCCAAGGGTAGTAAAATACGAAATGAAAAAGAAGACATTTTCTAATACAACATGTGATATCAGATAAACCCATTCATGGAAACTAGATTGTGTGCATATAAGAAAAGTTAACACAAAATAGAGCACTCCCATGGGAAGGGCCTCAATCAAGTAGAGTGGTGCCACGGTTGCAGAATTCCTAGACTGGTTGTCACTAGTTAATGAGCACTTCATGGAGGAATAAGAATATATGACAAAGTCCTATGAGCATTGCAACATATACCAAACTCCGAAAAGGCACAGAACAAAGGTATTTCACATGCAAGCCAAGCGAAAAGTAAGAACAAATTTGTGATGAGTCATTTAACGAAAAGAGCAAACCCGACAGTTACCGCCTTGGAACGGTCAGTCGGCAATATGGACCGACTGGGGTGCTTAAACCGGTTTTACAGAGCTCTAACCTCGCACTTCCTGACGAGTTTCTCAAATGCAAGCAATGAAAAGAAAAACAATCTATTTGAATACAAAATGTCCAAGCGCTGATATTTTCTATAAGTCATAACGAAGGTAGTGACGTCATTGAAAAATAATGTCTACATAGTGTTTAGAAAAGAAAATGTTATTACTTCGATTTGAAAAACTAAACAAAAATGGTTCACTGAAAATAAAATTGACTTTCTGAATCATGAACAAACATGACCAGAGACGAATAAATGGTTGTAGCATCCTGTTCATGTGAAAATGGAATTGAAGAACCAAAGTCCAATGTCCATCAAAGGAAATACATGTAACAATCCTTATAGGATGAATTAAATGACAACATAGATTACATGCACGGGGAGATATTTTACGACTGCCACACTGCACAAGTAACATTGTTGTGATCATGAATAAGAATATATGACAAAGTCCTATGAGCATTGCAACATAAACCAAACTCCGAAAAGGTACAGAACAAAGGTATTTCACATGCAAGCCAAGCGAAAAGTAAGAACAAATTTGTGATGAGTCATTTAACGAAAAGAGCAAACCCGACAGTTACCGCCTTGGAACGGTCAGTCGGCAATATGGACCGACTGGGGTGCTTAAACCGGTTTTACAGAGCTCTAACCTCGCACTTCCTGACGAGTTTCTCAAATGCAAGCAATGAAAAGAAAAACGATCTATTTGAATACAAAATGTCCAAGCGCTGATATTTTCTATAAGTCATAACGAAGGTAGTGACGTCATTGAAAAATAATGGCTACATAGTGTTTAGAAAAGAAAATGTTATTACTTCGATTTGAAAAACTAAACAAAAATGGTTCACTGAAAATGAAATTGACTTTCTGAATCATGAACAAACATGACCAGAGACGAATAAATGGTTGTAGCATCCTGTTCATGTAAAAATGGAATTGAAGAACCAAAGTCCAATGTCCATCAAAGTTTCACCATTTGGCCAGAATTGGACACTTTTTACATTTTAAAAGTAATCCAAAAGAATAACAAGAAAAAGCACATATGTGAGACATCCTAGGTGCCGTAGAGAGCATGCTCTGTAAGATGATGGCTATCCTCTACACACTCTAATTTTACTGTCGATTCATTACATAAATACTTTTTAGTAACCATCTGCTACTTTGTATTCTTCCTTGTTGTCGTCTTTATCTGTAATTACAAGCACCATTGCTTACATCTGCATAGTTTGTTTTCTTTTTTTAAGACCTCGCCATATTGCAGCGATTTGATGCCTGCTACTTTTTATAATTGCAAGCTAAGACTTATTACTGCAAGCTACATTGTTAAAAAGCCGGAACACAGGGTTCGACATTAAGACCCGACCGAACGACATTCATTTATAGATCAGCAGTCCCATCTAGCTAAGTCTTAGGCTAGCTGGACCGACTGGTCGTGTTCTAAATCGGTTAAAGTTCGCCGAAAATCTGCCTGTGAATGAATCAAAAGTTAAAAAAATAATTATACTGGTTAAACTCGGTCAAACTATTGACGCTTTGTCGATACAGTTTCTTGGGAAACCCGTGTATGCTATATTTAGCGGTATATTTTGTAACAACCTTGAAATGCGTTCACTCATTGGCTGGTATTTTCAGAATAAGGCTTTTTGCCCCACAAACTTGTCAAATATCCAATGTCATAATACGTATTGTTAAGCAGGATACGAATGCTTATTTCTTCATCTAACTTCTTATTTTCTAATGTTTACGGAACTGTCCTATTATTATTTATACCATTTCAATAAAAATGCGAGGGGTGCAAAAGCATGAATACTATCTGTAATGTTGGAATCCCAAGTATTACGATAACAGACTATTATTCGGTTTGTTCATAACGCACAATGCTCAGACAACACAAAAATGTCGAGCAATTTATAAGTTCGTTTTTTTCATCCGACAGAAAAAAAAAGACAACAATACGAAACGAGAAAGGATGCTTCAAAAAAGCTGTATGACAAAACAAAGCGGATAAGATAGTTTGTCCAAAATGAACAGATGCGATTAGTTGGCTAGATTTTGAAGAAAAGAGCAATGTTATGTTTTGTAAGTCATGCAGAGAGTATAAAGATTGTGGAGGATTTGTTGTTGATACGGACAATTTCAGAATCAATAATACAAAGGGTTATTCTGAATCTGAATCCCATATATCTCACCAACGAAAATATGATCTTAAGTACAGCTTACCGCTCACTACTTTTGTTGCATCCTATACCGGGGAAATTAAGCAGGTTGACAATCAGTCATGTGAGTCTAGCCTGTTTAGTTGTGTGAAAAGGTCTAGTCATGTTGGTATGGTCATACTTAACTTTCTAGTCATATAAATACCAATGTATGATACCTGTATTAGACTAAAAAATTATGTATAATCATACCTAAGTTGCATTAATAGAATATTTAGTTTCATACTAATTTTCTAGTCATAAATGTCTCATACTTAGTTATTTGGTATGTTAATGCAATGCAATACTTGAACTCATATAACAATTTGATTTAAGTATGACTTGTTTGTGTATAATGCGTTTTACATTTAGGTCTTGTCCAGTTTAGGTCAGGTCTAGTAAGTTTTCTAAATTACTGGACAACTGGTCTTGCTCTCAAAAAAGTTAATGTCGAACCCTGGAACACTTGGTCCTTTTCTCTGGAAAGGGCATCAAAAAAACACCAGCGACATCATGGTATTGACTGCTACAAAATTGTGCGCAGAAAAAAAGCATTCCGTAAGAGGCATCACTCTCAAGAGTGGCGCTTATCACTGTGTTTGTGATTTGTTTTTGGTACATCAACACTATTATGAATTTATGATCAGATTGGCAACATCCCGGTACATGTAGCTATAGGTGGAGGAAGACCTGCCCACATTATGTCTTTCACCATGAATGGGACATAAACCCACATCGTCAAAATAAAGACATTTATGTTGATGAAATGCTGAGGTGAAAGGATAGAAAGGGAGGTAAGTTGATAAGGATTCAAAACATTCAACCCTTGGGAACACTTTATGTCAACATATCTTCTTTTGTTTTAAGATCACAAGGCAGATGAAGTTTGCATCAGGCTGATCAATTACCATACAGCTTTGTTTCCAATTGCAGTTATCGAAATTAACACTCCTGTGGCGACAAAATTTTATAAAGTTTATTGCCCGGCAGATCAGAGCTTTTTTTCTGGATTGTGAAAGTGAGTACAAAAAGAAATTGGCTAGATTTTGCACAGATTTTGCCTCCAATTACAGTGTAATTATAAAGAATAAACATTACAAAACTTCGGGCATGTTAAATATGTTTCAAGCCAGTGAACCCCCAAATGTTACACATCTGAATGGCATGTAATTATTGGATGTTAGTTACAAAGGCTGCAAATCGTGTTCCTTCTGACCATATTTTCCTTTAGCGGGGTCATTAGGCAGCATTTCATAACATGATGTGTGGTCTGAACCTCACATGCAAAACTCCAGACAAATGTTTGTGCAAGGCATTGACACAATTATTGTTAGAATAGACAGGTTCCGATGATGGTGGAACAAATTTCTAGACATGTAAATGAATATTCATCCATATACCCCTGGAAAGTTTCAGCCACGATCAAAACTGATATTTAAACAGTCAGAAGTTAACAGGAGTTATGAATACCTACTGAGGTATTGTGCACCTTGTATTCTGTATGGAATTTGATATTATTTCAACTAAGTTTTTATTTATTTATATTATTATTATTTAGACATATATTATTCAAATTGTTTATTTATGTGTAATTAATATAATAATAGTAATAAAAATAATATTACAAACAGTAACAAGAAGAAAAAAAAGTAGAAGAAGAGTTAAAAGAAGAAAATGAAGAGAAAGATGATGATGAAGAACAAGAATAAAAAGATGAAAAAGAACAAAAAAGAAGAAGAAAACAAGATGATTAAGTTTAAATGGCGATAGTAATAACAATAATAATAATGACTTGAGGTAATGAAGCTACACAGTTGAATAAATTCAATCTTCATTATGCAAGCCTCATTATACAAGTTACACTTGAATTACATTATGTACAAACTAAAAGACGATGTGACCTTTCTGCACCTACCTTGCAGAAAAAGTCTTACAGTAACACAAACAAAAGCCTTCATGACGTCATGTATGCAATATATTTGCTAACACAATAAATTAAACCTCAGCCTGTTACATTTATCAATACACCATACACATTTCTAGTTTTTTTTTGGCTTCTAACAACATGCAAGGATTATTAGTAAATACATAATGAGCGACTTAGGCTCACTAAGCAGCAAAAAGTGCAATTCTTGCTCTGCCAGTTCTTACCTAGAAGCTGACTAAACTGGATCTATGTTATTTGTCTAAGAGATGTGCTTTTCTGGGTACAAGTAAAATATGTGAGAAAAGTGTCTGCTCACAATAAGATTCCTTGAACTGCCTTCCTACCTGTATTGATCACAACTGCAGCTGTGCCAGTTGATGTCAGGTATCACATTTTTCACCTAAGTAACAATATACCTTGCATTCATCTCCAATATTCATACATACACAGGGCTACTTTATAAGCTATAGGAGTTAGGACACAGTCACTTAAGGGTGTTAAATCAATACAGTGTTAGTATTATTGTATCAATAAATTTATAACAGTACTTAACAGTTTATTGCAGTCATGAAAGCTATATTGAATATGGACATTACATCTATTGTTAATTTGTATTTATATAGTTTTTAATGCATTGCTAAAAATATAAAAATGCTTTTAAAGGCCCTTTCTGCCAAATGGGTCTTATGCCAAAGAGAAAAAAAAAATGTAACAAAAGTGTACCACCATAGTGGCTATGTTCGGTTCAGTTAAACTATCTTTATCAAAATAAAATATATCAAAATGGTTAATACACTTAAGTTTAAAACCTTCCTTCCTGGACATTTCTTTCAATAAAATGGTCAAGGTTTTCTGTAAAAGGAAATTTTAAAGTCATATATGGCTTCAGAATGGACCTTTTTCTGTGTTAGCTTATAATGATCCTGTAGTGCGAATGTTTTATGCTCAAACCTTACTTTCACTTTCATCGTCATATCATAGCTGGCCTTCCTCTCTTTCAGGTCGTAAATAACAAAGGAAGAAGAAGGAATGAAGGTTAGCATTGTCTTATTCAGAAAGAAAAAGATCATTAACTCTGGTGGAACAGCACAAATCTAAAATTCACATCAGGCCAGAAAAAAACAGTCGACACTGTTTACTTTCGGCATGTTTAACCCTTTCGCTGCTAAGCCATTTTCCGCGCCCCATGCTGAGGAATTTCTTACAAATTTTCTAAGAAAATGCAAAACGTCACTAAATCGCTAATAATTTTGGATATGTAAAATTATATATCATTAGAAAGGTAATTGAATATGGATTCTAAATAATATAAAATTTAATAATTATCATGTGATATAAATATGTTATAGACTTTCAAAAATAGAAAGCTGAAAAAATCCAGAACTTTTCCATTTTCCTTTGGCATTTCACTCCTATTCCTTAAAAAATATGAATATTTGTAAAACACTGTAAGTAATTGTGGATAGGGAATTAGCTGTAAACACTCAAAAATAGTACAGTGAACGTATAAGAGCATTGTTAGTGTTGAGAAATAGACATACACTGTACGTTGGGCAGCAGTGAAAGGGTTAATGGAAATGCCCGATTCAATTATCGGCTATGATCAACTATGACAAAGACACACTATTTGGTGATGGAAAAAAGGTCAATTTTGAAGCCATATATGACATTAACGCAAGCAATCTGACTGACATTGAAGGTTATCAGAACAGCTTAAATCGTCTTATTTGTACGCATGATTTCTCCGGATGTGCGCACATTTAATTTGAACGTGATTTTTCGTAAGCATAGATTTCTCATCAGGACGCAATCATACAGCCTGTCAAGCTAACACAGAATCCATGTTTTGAGGTGGAGCTTCTAGATTTCCACATGATTTATATCCTCAGCAAATCACTATCTAGGTTTCACGCATGCCAAGAGATCCGTCGTCGTGACAAGTGTTATAAGCACTACCTACTGAGGTACAACAGAAGATCTCACTTTCTTCATTGACAGCTTAACTGTTCCTAAGTAATGCTGGTGATTATGTAAAGCTACTGTTATGTAGTAAGTTAGCAGGCAAGTAACAATGGTGTCGGTCTAAACACTGAGTGCGCAGGTAAAACTGGCATTTTTTTCTTGTTAATTGAGCAGGAGTGAATTTACCTTGTAGTTAAGTTAGTCCATAATAATATGCAATAAAAATGGAACAATTTCATGCTTGCATACTTTGTATAATTACATGCTTACATCGTTGCAGAAATTAACATAATTCATGATGACATCATTTGGATATTGTGCAGGTTTTCACTCGCCGAACATAAAGCATTTTCCTTTAATCAGTGTCAAGGTCATATTTCTATCTAGAAAGTCAAAAACCAAGTATTTTGAAAATATTTAATTGTAATTTTGATCTTTTAAACAACATTATGTCAACAGAAATGTATTGATAACCCATTTGTAATTAGTTTTAGTATTTATGACCAAACTAACATGAATAAATGTGTCGCAAATTTGAGTAATATCATTTTAATAGTAAGACAGGAATGAAAAACATGCATAAATCAACTCATGTATATAGAAGTGATCAGAGTAGATGCAATCGCATGTGTAAATAATTATTATCAAAAACGTATCTGAATATAACTTTATTTATGTAAGAAAACAGGATCAAAAATTACAGCGAAATAAGTACCAGAGATGAAAACAATAATAACTCGTGTACCAAGCCGTACTGTTGGCTTCAAACAAATTATTTTATTGTATTTAATGAAACACTGGTGAATATTTATTTGAAAATGAACACAAAAAAAGTTGGAACATAGTGTGCATCTATTGTTATTTCTGACTTTGGCACAATACATATATCTTAACAAATTACAGGGTAAAACGAATAAGAGTTTGTGCCCATGCATGTGCGACCAATGTTGACTGCAACTTTTTCTAGACTGGGAGTCCATGGATTCCTGTTTTCAAAATCCTATTGAGAACCCTGACATAGATGAGGCCTAATGTTATTTCCCTATCATTCAAAATCAATGTTGATGTGAACTTTCTCAGAGGCAAAGTGGGAGATTTGTTATTTTTACATGAACAAAGAATGAAGTTATCTCTTTCCATGAATGGGGATTTCTAATAATGCCTAAAACACCCCATATTTTCAAATAATTTTGAACCTTAAGCACTTTCAATTACAAAAAACAAATGTATATGCAAAGTCTTTTATATTAAAATGTAAATGTTAGACCGTAGATGAATAAATTTAACTATGGCTGCACTCTCTAATCTGACTGTCTATAATTTAAAAAGGGTAAAAAAATATTCAACCCTGCCAAAGTTATTTGGTGACGAACATTTTGACAACAGCTCCCCACCCACCAACCAGACAGTCTGAACTAGCGTCGGTAAGGTGTCAGTGCGAAATAAAAAGCACATTTCAAAATAGAGCCAGATCTCCAACGTTAATAAGGGGCCAAAAGCGGGGTTCAAACCAAAGTCACTTACCTCTGTTTATATGATGGCTGGAAAGTACAAGACAATAAATCTACATGTTGTTAAAACATCAATATTTTCTTCGTTTACTGTTTACCCAATTACACACCGGAAGTACATCTCAAAGGCAATGGAAAATAGTTCCTCTATATGAAAAATATTAGAAACAACAAAAAGCACGGACAGAATGAAATGGCGTCTGTTCCCTGAGAAAAATGATAGTATTTCTTAATGGTCTTTTTTAAGAAGTAAATGACATTGAAATTTTTATCCAATGTACCGAAATCTGCGTTACAAGGGAAGTAAATTACGACAGTTTTTCGTTTATCAGTTACTTCCCTTAGAATAGTCTCCTTCACCTCCGCAAGGGCTCAGCATCAGCAGCATTTTCATAAAGGTCTGAAAACGGGACAGCATCTAGTTATATCAAATAGTTGGCTTGCTATCAAATATACTATTTATTATTTATATTTTATATAAATGTATGAGCGATATCAATAATAAAATACATGATTATGATAGTATAAAAGCTAATGCGAGTCCACTGTTTTCACCCAGGGGAAAAACTCCGTCTATGATTGCTGGATGTCGCCAAATGTTTTATCTGAATGGCGATTAATTTATCTATCGGCATATAACTACATGGTGTTTGTAATTACATATCACACACTGTACATATTAAAACATACACAATGTTGGCTTTGTTTATTGTTTAGTTATTTGTTGTTGTTGTTGTTGTTGATGATGATGATGATGATGATGATGTTTTTGTTGTTGTTTTGTGTGGAAGGAGTAGGATTTATTTGCAAGCGTGGAAAATACGACGGGTGTTGATACAAATAGGAAGGATGTGTTAACCACAAAAATTTACTTTGTAAGTGCAACACGCGAGTTTCAGGGGACCAACTTTCTGAAACCGAGCACCCATGAACTCGCATAATAGTCTGATAGGTGGTATCCGACAGGTGGACCAAAATATGTTTTCTCAAATAACCAGATAAGTCATTGTTATCTGAAAAGATCCTGCAAAATGCTGCTCATTGATGCCCTAGATCAGTTTGAACAAAGAAACATAAATCCCCATTCATTACTGCAAACAGGCATTCCCTGCTGCAGAGATAGCTATTTTTAACTAGGAAAACCACGTCACAACTCACTTTTGATGTTACGTTATATCGTAATCCGCTCTGATGTCGGTATCTATTTTTACCAGGGATCACTATCGTGCTTATTTATAGATTTGGAATGATCGAACTTTTAGAGCGTTTTAATCGCGAGTTGTACTGTCTAACAATGCAGGCAGTGTTCAGAACCGTGTTTCCTTGTATGAGTTTATGCATAAATTATGCCCTAATTCCACAAAGAAGTGGTAAGGTATTGTTACATGAGTTGGAATAGGCAAGCTGTTGGATACCACCGTTAAAGGTTGCATGCTTATTTGCGACAGGATACGGATACCCCGGGCTCACCCCAGGCTCGCCCCAGGCTGCGACATATCAAAGTTGTTCAAATAGTGTAGCTCTAGAGAATATAAGGGTCGTTTCACAACTAGTTATTAGTTTGTTGTCATAATACTGTGACTGGCTGTAGCTGTAGACCTTTCCGAAAACATAATTTATCTGCCGCTGCATTTTGCTCTTCAGTTGAGATTTAACTTCCGGAAAACGCGCACCTTTTACTTCCGGGAAGTAAACTGAGCCAAATCTGGACACCCACATTACTCGTTTCATTGAAGCGAAGTGTAAAAAGACTGACGTCATGAGCAATACAAGAAAAAGAAAGGCAGTGGGCACGCGCATTACTGTTGTGTTTTTAAAGGTAATTTAATGACTTGAGACTTTCCTTACATTGAATTCCTGTTTATGCCGCGACAGTCCGCAGCAAAAAAAAAAAAAAAATAAATAAATAAAAAAATCTGTCTCTTTGGAAAGGCATACCTAGGTATCATGATCTGGATTTTTTCTCACATTTGCAATGGGAATGGATGGCATTACAATGCATCTTACGTACACAAAGTTATCTTCAATGCTGGCGTTTTTAACATGAAGCTATATTTAAATGTTTCCTTTTTAACTCGCTCACCATGCTATTCTTATAATTACTTAAAATATTTAACATTCTGATCGTTTAACAAACTTATATACTAAATATCAATAACTGTTCAAGAAGGGTAAACAATGACAACAAATACTTTTTTAAATTTAATAGTTCGAAACGGCCATGGTTGTAAACTGACATCAAAGACAATTTTATTTAATAACATCCTAGACCTAGGTTGCCAAACATCAGGTGCGAAATATCTGGGTAGCGACACATCTGTCAACCGACATGTTTATCGTCATAAAATGTCTTTGCCTTACTCTGTCCCTGCCTTATGCACTTAGTAATTGTAAATGTCACCATCACTAAACTGTGGCAACGAAAACAAATCTCCAGTTCAATCTGCGCCATTACTCTGTTCAAGATGCACAGAATGGTCCGATTTTGAAGCCTTTCCACACCTTTAGCTCGCAGAACAAGTTCCGCCTTCTTCTCTGTTACTTGTTAGTTGTGAATACGCAAATAGTCTTTCAATTTTACTACCGAAAGCTGATTTATCATTGAATCACTGAGAAACTTAGAATTTTAGTCTGATTTGTCCGCCATATTGCCAAAAAATTACTACCCAGAGCCGAAGCATGCCGAATGTTCGACAATCAGTATTCGTCAGCAGAAACAGGGACTCTTTTGTCTTGTTCTGTTTTCTGTTCTTGAGTAACGAAAGGCATAAAACTGTGTTCTGACGCCAATTATTTAAGGGACGTAACTTACTTTTCGGAAAGGTCTATAATAGGCAGACGACTTTTCATATATCGAGCATGTAAATATTTCATTCCGCTGTTATCGTAGTAAAATACATTTTCTATTACCGGTCGTTTGCCGGTCTAAAGGAAATTAATGAAACCTTATCGCAATTTTGTTAGAATACACGTGCTAATCGGAATTGAACAGCTTTGGAATGTGATTGTTTTGTTTTGATGTGGGTTTATTGTCGATATTGTATGTAACTGAGAAATATGCACGCGTTTTTGTCTTTTCAATATCGCTTCATGTGTTTAGGTTTTGTGTAGATTTGAACTTATTTCGTAAAATTTTATTAGAAAATATTCTTTTGATAATTGATGATCATCCTTCTCGACTGTCAGCTACCTTGACAAAACCAGAACGCAGACAGTTGAGACCTGAAGTAATGACACCCTTCCAAGGCCACTCTCACTGTCGGTTCAAGATAGCTCTGCGCAGGAATATGGCTCAAGTATGTCCTTTTCGACGACGGATACTTCGATCTTTGATTTTCCTTCAATATGTTTAGATATATTGAACTACTTGAGCGCTGGAGCGCGACGCCTATATATGGAATGCTCCCCGAAACTTGCACATGGGGAAAGTTTGTTTTGCGGTCTTTCTAAACCTGATAAAATACGGGTCCGAATTCGGTAAACGGCGCTCTTTTTTATTTATTTATTTTTACATTTAATATTTATTTTGTGTGTCTGTATATTTCAAATTAACTTTGAAAATAAACAATAAGAAACTGAGAAAAATATATACTACGCTCGAGATAAATACTATCTGAAGAATACTTGTTTGTGTAATGTGAAGTTGTACACTTTAGTTTTATACTTAATTATAAAAAACTTGCAACTTTTTTTCAACATACGTAACATCTGGAAACCTATTAAATGGTTCGGATTTTGCTTTTTATTTTCTTTTAAACCATTCTATGGTCTCAGGAATATTAGTTATTCACACATTTCTCAGGATTTATAGTATACTGAAAACTTTCAAATAAAAACCATAACGTTTCAAACGTATTTGTTACTTGCTGACTTATTGCTTTTGTCTATTTACCTCTTCCACTTTTTGCGTCGCCTTTGATGCTTCGCATCAGCGACTTATCTTGTATATGTATATATATTGGAAGGATTTGTTTGAAGGAGGCTACAGGTCTTACGCTTATTTTTTTTATTAAATCTTCTGACCGATAATGTGTCCGTGGCTCTACCCATACATTTTTCTGAGATGTTCTTCCAGTTGTAACAGCTGGATATCACCACTAGGCACTGAATTGGTCGTGAGCGATGTATACGTGTCGAAAACAAACTAAAACGAATTTCATACAAATCATAATTTAATCATTCGGTGCCGTAGGACATATCAAGCGTCGGAGTGCCGTTAAACCCTAAATATAAAAATACATACTTTAATATCACACTACCCCGAGAAATAAACTCCACAAACAGCTAGTGCGCAAATCCGTTTATACCCTTTGTGCCAAGGCACGGTCTTTAATTATCTGGCTGTATAAAGTTATGATAGTCTATTTTCTCACTTGTACGAAGTCATCGATTTTATTAAATTCTGTAGTCTGAATCCTCTTAATATGGCGTATGAATTTACTCGCCGAGGTGTAAATATTAGTAATGAATAGATCACCCGGGACAGCTCACGAGAGAGTAGGAAGCCTCAAACTAACATGAGCTACGGTGTCCAGTTTTGGTTTTTAGTCAAGGTTTGTATCTAGTTTTCGTGTAAACTTATAAACCATTAAAATCTCATTCTATGATCGCCTTTGTTTATACAACTGAGGACAATAACATCTGAATACGATTAATACAGTTTGCATGGAAATAGGCCTGTATAATGTACATGTACTCATTCAAAATGAGAACCAACAATAAAGTTGTGATGACATAGCTTTATGTTTGTTTCTTTTGTTTTTAAAGGCAATTGAGTGAATCCCGCTTTAAAGATTCCGTTTTGTCCAAAAACTCTTCAGAATACACATCTGAATATCTTCAACATTTAAAAAAAGATCGCTCCCCATACCCACCCCTTATCCCAGCTCAGAGCGTAAGCCAGAAACAGGCTTCGCACAACCTTATTTCTGAAAAAAAGGTGTCGTAAGTTAAGACACATGACCCTAAAGACAGCAAGTTATATATAAAACCATCGACTGGTTTCGTGCTCAAGAACTACAACTTTCACACGAGAGAGACCGCCAGCTGTCTTGAGGGTGGCCGCTGGTCCAGATATTCAACGAGGGAAGGAGGAATTCTTCCACAATTTAAAGCTGTTTGTCACTATAAATGACCATTTTTTTAGTCGATGTGATGAATACTGATATTTGTTGTTTTTTTTACCAAAACGAGTCACCATACTATTTTGCTGTAATTATGCCATCGAATGTCGCCCATTTCGGGTAGACGGTGGAGTTAAAAGATCGATAACCGTGCTACTGATTGTCAATAGCGGGGAAGCCAATAAAATATATTGGTACATGTATAGACGTTGGCGTAAATCAATGATAAGAATCATGCTAGATCCTGTGGCGAACTGCTCTTTAGCAAAGCTCTTAATCTTCATATTCGGCTGCCAACAAGTTTTTGTGGAATTGTTTACGTGCTGAAATACTGTTGGGCCGATAACAGAATTGTGAATTGTCGATTATTGGGTCACATTGGTATATGGAGTTATGTACTCATTTGTTGTGCATGCACGTGTATAGTGTACAGGACCACGTGAGTTAAGATAAAATCAATTATATATTAACTATCGCTGAGTAAATGTGTTATGAGCGCTTTGTGCGAAACTATCAATACACAATTTATTTGAATGTATTAGACAGAGTAACCCAGCAATGGATATAGTGCTTTAGTGTATGGACAATATAGTTTTGTATGTTTCAAAAGGATGCCACTTGACTTTTAATTGTATTACATACATTTACTTAAGATGTGTCGTTGGATTTAAATAGTTTTTTTTTAATAATGGGTTTGCAAAGTGTGTAAACAACACCGGGACGATTTAATTCCGAGTGTTTGTATTCATACAGACCCTTACCATCCTAACTACAATGTCGTCACTTATCTCGACTATCGGTGATCTGTTGTTATGTCCAGTATGCAAGGAGGTCCTGAGGCAGCCCAGAACGTTGCCATGCCAACACAGCCTGTGTCACGAGTGTCTGAAGACGCTCATCTCGAACATAGACCGACTGGAGCAGAACCATTCCGACTTTCCTTGCCCGGTCTGTAGGAGCGTCACCAAGCTGCCGAAAGCAAGCAGCATCGAAATACAGGTACAGTGGTTACACAGGAAGCTTTAAGCTCTTCCGAGTAGGTTTGGATCTTAAAAATATCGCATCGATACAATTATGGCTATTATAGAGACAACCATCTAGTAGTGGTGGAAGAAGAAACCAATGCCTAGGTATGCTGGAAGAAATCTCCTCACGTAACCCCACCCACCCCCCTCTACCGGGACTCGAACTTATGCCTAGGTTTGCTGGAAGAAATCTCCTCACGTAACCCCACCCCACCCCCTCTACCGGGACTCGAATTTATGCCTAGGTTTGCTGGAAGTCTTCGCCACACGAAAGTTTTCGTCCCGACCGGGACACGAACTAATGTCTAGGTCAGCTGGAAGACATTGCCACACGTAAGTATTCGACCCGACCGGGACTCGAACCAAAGTGATGAGGGCTTAGAAGTTTGATGACAAATCGGCGACCATACGCAGTAGGTCACTGGTGCATCATCACGATGAAAATTAATTGATAATATTAATCATTTACATCATTTACGCCATTTAACATACTAACCTGCGGTGCACCAGTTGTTCTACCCAGACATAAGTCTAGGATCTTCTTTCGCCAAAAATTAGCTGGACGTCGCCACTGTGACCATCATTGTGTTGGTGTGACGTAAAAACAAACAAACAATTAAACAAACACACATTTAACATACGACTACAACGGCTACACCGTTAGTCTCAAAGATAATATATTATTTCAGAAATGAAAATTTATCTTCACAATATCAATAAAAATGACTTTAGTTTGCTAAAGTAATGACAAAATGACGTGCCAGTACGTTTGAATACAACTGACAGAACTAAAAGATACGCGATGCGATTTCCTTTTTTGAACACTCTGGCGTGTATTGAATAAAGGTTGAAATATCTCCCCGGACCAATACCAGCGATGTTAAGGTAAACAACGTTCGACGTTAGAAAGGCTTCGCACACGGATTAAAACTTAAAATAGAAAATGGTTTAAAAGACCTGTTTAAACTTGTGTGCGATTTTCTGTTGGAGGTTCTTAAAGGCAAAAAAATTTAAATCGTCATCCCTTTTGCCTAATTATCGATAACAATTATTTGGTGTTGAAGAAACGATGTGCTATTACGTTGATCAATATAAAATTAGGTCAAGTTGTATATAACATATATGAAAAGAACTCAAAATTGAACATTTACTATTGTCTTTATATCCGTTTTCCCCGTTTTATTATACAATTAAAAGTAGCTTCTAGTAGCTGTCAGTCACACCCAGTTATTGCCATGTACGGTAATCTTCAGATTAACTGGAAGGAGTCGATACTCGAACATTTAAGCTCGCAGTGGCAGTTAAAATAAGTTGGTCACCGGCCATTAAAATAGACTACAGGCCATTTCCTGTTAAGTTTCCACAAAGGACTTGATGGATGTCATTTTATCTGTCTGTCCAAGAATGAAATCTAAGAACTGTATCGCTTGTTGTTCCTAAACTCAACATGTTCCAGGTCGATGAGCAAAATGTTGTTTTGTTGTTGTTTTGGCAAACAATCACAAAACCGCCAAATAAACAAAAAGTTTAATACAACTATAAATTAATATTTGTGAATAATTATGAGTTTTAAATGGCATCATCTATGACGTAGGTTGTTGCCTTCCCCATCAACCGGTTGGTTATGTCGATGATGGATGCAATTACACAGCACAGCGACGACTGGCCGAAGTGTAAACCCCATCCGGACAAATCAGCAGATCTCGTCTGCGTCACCCACGACATTCTCGTTTGCAGCAAATGCCTTCTTTCCACCCACAGACACTGCCGGGTTTTGGATATGAACGATTATGTTAAGAGCAATTACTACGCATCCAAATATAGTGACATCAAAGGTATATCGTTGTTTCATCTAAGTTAGAGGCTTTAAACTTCAAAGTTTCATTAAAGTCAAGGTTTCATAAAACTGCAAGATTCCATGAGAATCAAAAGTTTTATTTAAGTCTGATGTTTTTATTAAATTTCAATGTTAAATAAGATGCCAAGGTTTAATTTGAGCTTTAAGGTTTTTTTTCAATGTGACGTCTCATTAATCACCAGGATTTCATAAGAGTAAAATGTTTCATTACATTCTAAAGCTAATCTGCGTTCAAAGTGTAACGACCGCAGGGGTAGAAATATAAGCGCTTCAAACCAGCCTTGCTGCTGGGTTAACTCTTTAGCGACGTGGTTTCAGCGGCTTCCCGATTTGCGCGGTTAAGCAACGGTTACCGTGGCCGGTGTACGGATGGGTGACCGTTGGGGAGCGCCGGCCTGCGTTACAAAAGTTTCATTAAAGTCCAAGGCTAATTTTCATTCAAGGTTTCATTCAATGTCAAGGTTTCATTAAACAAATAAAGATTTTGGAAAAGGTTTAAGGTTTTATTTGAGTCCCATGTTTTATTTGAATTCAAGGTTTCGTCAGACTGCGTTAGACCTGAGTTGATTGTTTATGTTTATTTTTTAATTTCGTCAAGAGTTCAAAGTTTCTTTACAGATGTAAAGCTTCCATTAGTGCCCAACGAGTATTTACATGGACATACGTGTGCAAATAGTCCCACGTTGGACATTTGTAAATGTCTGATGTGTTTATAAATAACATCACTAGATGTTTTGGCATTGTATGGAAGCATATATTCATTAGTTAATTAAACATACAATAGGCTGACTGCATTCAACGAAATTAAAAACTTTAATCATATGTAAATATCCAAGTAGTAAAACGGGATAGGACAGTGTCATGTTAGTCATTTTAAATGTATATAATGTTTGTATGTTACTAACCATTTGCAGGTATATAAAAAAACCTCTCAACAGAACTGTTTCTTGTAATGTTGCAAATTTATTGCTCTGATGTCATAGTAAACTAAAACTGTAATTGATAGCTGTAATCGCCGACCTGCTGTCACGTTACCAAAATTCGACGTTCTCATAAATTCAACGGTAGAGTATTTTTAAAACTCTAACACAATATATCACTAGTTTAAAATACTTTTTGTTTAATGGCTAAAAGCTAGAGGTTGTTACTGAAATAGTTTATCATTATAGTTTAAGGTGTTTTTGGAAACGCTGAAGGCAAATACCAGTATGCTGGTAACATAGGTAACACCAGGATATGTTTAATTTCTGTTTCTATCTCTATTTGATCCATGTCTCAGAGAACCTAAAGCGCTACAAAGACCACCTGGGTAGTCTTATAGCTGATGTCTCCACCAAAATTGACGGCGTGTCCAAAGATGAGGCGAATCTGTTATCCGAATTAAGGAACCTCCGGGAATCGTTCAACTCTGCGTTTGACAACATGGAGGAGAGAGTGGTCCAGAAGGGGACACAGCTTCGCCAAGAAGGTGTTTCAAGTTTACAAAAACAGAGAACCATGCTGGAAGTAAGTGATGTCAATGGGCATTTAAGGTGGCACCCAACAATTTGCCCATATCTAATACATGGAAAAAATAAATACACGTGAACTTGAGAATCTGTGCATAATTCCTGCGCAAACTTATACTTTATTTCAAGTAAAGGCTGTTTAAAACATTCTTTCAATTGTCAGACAGTACATGTCGTGAAATACTTATGTTGCTTTAAATATCCACTATCTCCAAACTTATAAATAAGCATGATAGTGAACTCTGCAATTTTTTTTGTTCGACATCAGATTACCAAGATGGTATTGAACGTGATATCAAAAGTAAGTTGTTGTTGTCTGTGTTTAAAAATAGCTACATCTGCAAGTGGCTCAGATAATAAATACATGCTTGCAATGACGAATGAAGATTTATGCTTCACTTTTCATACAGATCTAGGGAAACAATGGATGCATAATGCAAGATCTTTTCAGGTCGCAATGAATTATTGGGTTTTTGGTCCAAATTGTCGGAGACCACCTTTAAGGCTATGGTAACTGTCAAAAAAGTGAAAATACAATATGGTGTCCATGGCCAGGTTTTGCAAATGGACAGCCTTTAAGACCGTCATTTCTACCCAGCAGTGACACGGGGAAGGGTAAGGGTTAGGGAATGGGTGTGGGTGGGGTTTGTCGGCTGGATGCCGGGGTAAGAATTCGGGTTAGTATTTAGTTGATAGTAATGGGTTTTTAATACATCGCAGCGACACAGTTTTTGTCATTATAGCGACGTCCTGATATTTTCACGGAAGAAGATCCAAGACACATGTCCGGATAGAACCACTGACGCACTGAAGGTCAGCTGGAAGAGCTTTCCTCATTATGTCCTCCGCTCAAACAGGGACTTGGACCATTGCTTCTAAATGATACTTGTTCAAAGACATCGCCTGGTAGCTACTCCAAGTGTATTAGTTTTTGTTAAACTTTTGCTATGCCGCGACGAAGCACTGATGTAGTTGTCGTTAATATAATAAAATACCTCCATATTGTGTTGATATGAAGCAAAATTGTTTAATTTTCCAGTCGTCATCTACATTAAAACAATGACTGTATTTTTTATTCAGCTTGTGCTCCTGAGATCCCTTTGGCTTTGTTGACACACGCAAAGCAATCTTGTACTGCAGAACCACACCAAAACCGTCCATATGCAAACACAGTCAGTTGAAAAGAGACATTTATACATCTTGATGCTTTCGGGTCAAAGGCCATTCATGTGAACACACGTCGACACATCCTCTAGAAAAGCAACATGCACTAAATATTCTGCATTGTTCATTTATGGATATCATTTAAGAACACAAACATCAATATAATCAAAGGCTACACCCTACACAAGTGGGCACATTATTGTCTCTTCCCAAAATTCAATAAAAAATTCAAGTATAAGTACTAAACTCCTGGACATCGTACGGGTTTATATTATGAAAATATTTATTAACTTGCCGTACCTGTAATACGATTATAAACATTCCTTGTACACTCACCGTAAAGCTCCGTATAATTGATCCTATTA
Source organism: Sinonovacula constricta (assembly GCA_007844125.1). Taxonomy (NCBI): domain Eukaryota; kingdom Metazoa; phylum Mollusca; class Bivalvia; order Cardiida; family Solecurtidae; genus Sinonovacula; species Sinonovacula constricta. The sequence continues at coordinate 2,429,631 of CM017562.1, read as the reverse complement.
TACAAATACAGAGGCGCTATTGTATCGTGTGTCCATTCAAGCATAGTGGTATCGTGAATTGAAATGTGGAATGTTCAATAAGGGTCACCCTAATAGCTCTAAGTGCAATACTTATAATTACACTTATGTTTGTTTTGAGTCAACACTGTTAGAGTATATATTAACACCGAGAGAAGGGACGAATAACTACAAATATTTGTATCGGGCTAACACAAATATTAGATGATAATATACCTATCTGTTTGTTAAAGCAAATACGCACCATAGAAAAAAGTACTTTAATAATAGAGAAGACTAAACTGGGACATCAAACTATATACACCTTCATCGGTTATTCGTTACTTTTGCAGATATTCAAACACATATCTTTTGCAGGGTTTCTTTCACCACTTCAAGGCTATAAATCACAATCGATGCATGGTTAAATCATTTTACTCTCACAGAAACAAAATAAAATTATGACCTTGATCTTAGGAAACTAAGGTGTGTACCTTTTGGTCTGTCGAAAGCATTCGGATAAACGAGTACGATAAAGAGTTATGTTATTTTAAGTCAATTTAGTTGCTGCAATTAAGCATAATATTCATAGTGGCTTAAGTCTAATTATTGCAATTCTTTTTCAAAAGTCAAACGTTTTACATCATTTTGCATCCTTTTTAATTCTCTGATTTTTTAGATTATGTTTAGCGTTTTCTAACGGCACACATTATTTACATTGCACACAGGAGCTGACTGCTGATATAGAGACATCCCTGGCCGACATTGAAGAGGTGAAGGACGCAGACATACCGTCCAAACGTCTCTTGGCCCTCAGAACAGCTGAAGCCAACTTAAAAATGGTCGACGTTGAAATGAGCGCCGTCTCAATTCCAGTTACCAACTTCCGGTTACAAATCAGCGCCAAAATGGAGGCGTGCTTAGTGATGCTTAAGGATGCTGTTGACGTCACGACGGAAGAGTCCAGTTTTGAAATTCCCCCGCTGCCTCCACCAATCGTAACGCACCCAGCTACGCCAAGAAAGCCACCGAATAACCGCAAGAAAATAGCTCCTCAAGAATTATGCGCAGTGAAGGTTGATACTTTCGGAGCGCGCATGCACAATGATAAAAGTCCATGTGATGTAACAGGTTCAACAACAATGGCCGACGGAAGACTGGTGCTCGTTGATTACAACAACAAAAAGTTAAAAGTTTTAGATCAGGATTTTAAGTTGATCTCCGACTTCAGAACAGATGGTGCTGCATTTGACGTTGTCGCGATCGGACCAAATCAGGTTGCTGTGACTATTCCGAAAGAGAAGAAAATACACTTTTTGAGCCTACAAGATGGCATGAAAACAGTGGAAAGTATTCACACCCGACTTGAATGCTGGGGTATAGATTTGTTCGAGGACAAACTCGTGACTGTTACGAACAGTGATGAACACATGATTCTATTTCTCAATCGCAAAGGCACAGAAATTACATCATGTAGCCTCGGTTCGCAGGACGCCAATATGAAGTGGCCGATATCTGTGTGTGTCGGGTCAAAGGACCGAATCTTCGTGTGCTGCCAGGGTGATGGCGATACAAAAGACGTCACTGGTGCGTTGGTTGTTGTTGATTGCGCGGGGCAGGTGCGCAGTATGAATATGGATCCCGGCTTGCGGAAACCCACCAGCTGCACTAAAGATGAAGACGGGAACCTGTACGTGTGTGGATTGTCGTCCGCAAATGTGTTTCAAGTACAAAAGTCAGGAAACAAACTTCAACAGATTATTTCCGGCCTAAGTAAACCGATTCACGTCAATTTTAACAAAGAATCGGGCTGTATTCTAGTAATGGAGAGGTTTTGTAACGAGGTGGCGCTGTATCAAATGCAAGAATAACGGGAAGAGTGTGCATGCGACTGCTTGGATAATACCTGACAATAGATACATGTAGTTTCTACATCAGTGAAGATCCCTTATCTTGGCAGCCATCTAACTGTATAGTTTGTTTGTTTGCTGGATGTATCGTCCCACCAACAGTACTTTAGCTGTCTCGAGACGGTGTAAACTTGAAGCAACTTGTGCTGCCTTCACTGTGTATAGCATGCCGTGAACACCTTGCATGACACCACACCCAGTCAAATTTTCCTGACACCGGGCCAGTCAGTCGTGGAACTGTCATTATATTTGCTTGAGCGTTTTCAAGGGAGCATTACCACTACCATTTTTAACGACTTTGGTATGTCGCGGCCCGGGATCGAACCCTGCGACCCCCCCCCCCCCAATCCCCCACCCCACCCCCGTACAAAATATATTCTTATCGACAACTGGGGTATTATGCTTCACTTTCCTTATACATGTAGATGTAAGACATTAATAAACAACATTTCACGGAATCTGCGCAGGTCACAGTATTTATTTTTTAATTTGAGAAATTTGGTTATTTTTGTCCAAACTGCTGGAAACCACCTTTTATGGCCAAGAATTTATAGTATATCAACTTGACCTACTCAAAAGTATTTACATACTCAAATTTTTGACACATAGCTTAGGCATGTATACACGAATGTTTTAGTCATTAAGATATCATTTAAGTTGGTAATTGGTTGCGTCTATAATGTAATTGTCTTATTGTTGTCTTCAATGCTGTACAATGATTGTTTGTTTAATTGGTTTATCGTCCCACCAACTGTAGTTCAAATATTTCCAGACGGTGTCATTTGCAGCAGATATAGTGAAGCCATCACTGTGTAATTACATATACATCCAGTGAACACCTGGCAGGATACCACGCCCAGTCAAATTATCCTAACATCGGCCCAGCCACTCGTGAAACTACCCTTATATTTTCTTGAGCGTTAGCAATGTAGCTTTACCATTATCATGTTTAACGAATTTGGTATGTCGCTGTCCGGGATCGAACCCGGGGTCTCCAGTACATGAAGCCGACGCTCTATTGATTGCGCTTCCAGGTCCGGTCAGTAGTACGATCATGGGATGACAATATATATATATATATATATATATATATATATATATATATATATATATATATATATATATATATATATATATATATATATATATATATATACATGTGTGTCCGTCTTTGCTTTTTGACAAGCGCGCAAAATAAAGCATGGCCACGCTGTCTGAAACAGTTTGTGCCATATGAAATCTTTGGACACCGACAATGTAGAGCATAAATAAATTGTATAAATTGATAGTAAAAATATAATATTTTTATGTTAATTAATAATCAGTAAATAAACTATTAGAATTATATACCGTGTCCTTTTGTTTGCCATTATTTAAGGTTATTTAAGAGTCTTGCAAACATGTTTTAATCACTTTTATGTTTTTACTAACTCACGAACATTCGGAAATCATACAAATCATATCACAGTTCTTAAGGGGATTATTCATCTGTCGATGCTGCCTCATACTAAATAAATATTAGTAATTAAAATATCGGCTTTGAAAAATAAAATCTCCTTTTTTTTGCGTTGTCACTCTCCTTGTTATCATAATTGTCCCCTTCCCATATTCGGATACCCACTCTCGGCTATTTCGTTTTACTACATTCGTCGACCGTGGGTTTATTGGTTCTGTCGTCTTATCGAACTGAATAGAACAAGAATTGGCCAATCATAATACTGCTTACAAAATCCATACTCTTCAGCGTGGAGACTAGAAGTATAACAATGGCTGCGCACTGTCTCACAATCTAAAAAAAGAGCTTTATCATTGGACTGAAATCTTCATTGGATTATGAAGAGACCAATCAAATATCATTATCAGAAAAGGCGAAAAGTGAACTAAATGTCCCACGGACGATGAATGTAGATTAACGGAATGGGTGTCCGACCATGCTCCCTCCCTATGCGGTAGTAACATGTAAGGGATTCTTTACTTGTTGAAGACGCCTGAAAAATATATATGTATAAGCACAGACTTTTCGCAATAGAACCACAGACTTATCGCGATATAACCACAGACCTACCGCGATGGAACCACAAGACTTTTCACAATAAAACCACATACCTATCACGATAAAACCACATACGTATGGCGATTCTACTGAAAATTTTTAAATAAGAGTTCTCGCCTTTACGGGGACTCAAACCTAAATGATGATTGTAATAAATGCGGGGAGTTGCAGATTGCACTGTTAATAATGCTACCTATTTATTGAATGAATACCATATCAACAAATAAAAATGCAACAAAGAAGAAAAGAAAAAAAGAAAGAAAAAGCGGTTTGTAATCAACATACAACCATGCCTTTGCACTGTTTTTTACACTTTCAACATTCATTCATCTTGAAGGTGATATCCGACAGTATTACTTCAACAAATACATGTACATCTGGTCTGGGGGATTGGGGCATAATTTATGCAAAAAGCCAAACTTAAGTCCAAGACAAGACGATTTGAACACTGTCTTAATTGTGAGGAACAATTGTGAAATAAATCTCTCTAAATGTCCGTTGTGTCCAAAACAATAAATATGCATGATTTGGATTTCAGATATAAATAGACATCGGCGTTAGAGTGGATTATCCGGATGATAATTTTAGGGTAGAGGTCACGTGGTTTACTTAGTTTAAAAATCGCTAACTGTGCAGCGTTGCGTAGATAGAAAATACATGTTTGTAATGACATGTGTGGTGCTATGCTCCATTTTTCACATAGTTGAAGGACGTCAATAAAAATGGGGGCGCCCGTGGTGTAGTGGTAGTGTTACCGACTTGAACTTTTCGGACCGCTTAGTTTCTCATCGCTTAGATTCCAGTCCCGCTCGGTTCGAGGGACTCTACGCGGGAAGGTGTTCCAGCTGACATGCGGTGCGCCGATGGTTCTATCTAGACATTTGTCTGATCTGTCTGAGGTCTTCCTCTGCCAAAAAGCTGAATGTCGCTATAATGATCATAAGTGATCGCTGGGGTGTATTTCAAAAACAAAACATCAATAAACAGCACCTCGTGGGATCTTTAAAAGTTATAATTATTGATATGGTTGTTTGAGGAAATAAGTCTGGTTTAAATTTCAGGTAACACCTACAAATTGTAAATATATTTTACGTGTGCAACGCATTTTGTAAATGTAAAATACAGTGTGTCGGCTAGTTAACAAACACACAATACCAGGCGCGTTTCTGCCATTACGCACTTTACGCACGTGCGTAACCTCCGTTCGAAAAATCGAAAATCTAAAAGTACCAAAAACACTCAGAAAGTCGATGCCTAACCCGGGTTAGGAATAATATATTTTATTTGCGTAGTTTCTATGTTATAAAATCTTTTTACCACACCAATCAAGTTGAAAAGGTTTAAAATGATTAAATTTATACACGTCAGAATTTTAGTCGCATATATTTTGCTTATGTTCCCCGCATGTCCGCATTTTACCTGTTATTCATTTGAAAAGAACTGGATATATTCAAAAGTATAAGTGCAAATGTTATGTCCCTTGTTAATGTGCGTAACTTCAAACACGGCCCAGATACGCGCCTGCATAATACACAGGTCCGGATCCAGAACTTTTCAGCTTTGGGGAAGTAGGGTTTGGGTTCAAAGATTTTTGTTCTTTTTTCTAAATTGTCTAAGAAGCGTTCTGAAGTGTCTATGAACACGTTTATTCGTTTTAATGGCTTTTTAAACAGACTCTGAAAGACATCAACCTTTAGCAAAATAACGCTGTTGTTGAAAACTGGTTACAATCCTTCGCCGTAGAACGTCGGCTCCAGATACGGGAGGCCCCGGGTTCGATCCCGGGCCGCGACATACCAAAGTCGTTAAAAATGGTAGTAGTATAGCTCCCTTGCTAACGCTCAAGCAAATATAAGGGTAGTTCCACGACTGGTTGGCCTGGTGTTAGTATAATGTGACAGAATGTGGTATCATGCCAGATGTTCACGGCATGCTATACACAGTGAATGCAGCACTATATCTGCTTCAAGTTTACACCGTCTCCAGATAACTAAAGTACTGATGGTGGGACGATAAACCCAATAAACAAACACACAAACAAACAATGCTTCACAAAAATATGCTGAAACCGGCAAACACATACTTCCCCTCGAGTTGGACATTAAAATGTAGCTAGATTACATGTGTAGCTCTGTTTTTCCTCGATCGTCATTTGCATATATCGGGAAGGAAATAATTAAAAAACAGTCTTTCTACCTTAGTTTGTCAGTAAGATTTCATTACAGTATCGTCGTTATTTATGCTTAACAAATACACATTAATTGAGACTTCAGCTGGATTTTCGAGAATGTACTGTGCATAATTTCGATGCAGAGTTTTTATGGAAACAAAACCGTACTGAGGTGCTGAGAAGGCTTTATTGGATGTTGGACCAGACGAAATATACAACTATTAGTAAATATTGTTAAACAAACAAACACAATTTAACTAAGCATTTTCGTGGTATTTTCTTAAACTTTACGATGGATTTTCTGAACACCAACCAAGCAAAGCGTTTGTGAACACATCGTGATACCTTCGAGTTTCAATTTGGATTTTAAAATAGATATCATTACAACAATTATCAAAGCAATATTTTTATCAAACCATTCAGAACAGTGTTAGTTAAGGAAATATTAACAAACAAGCAACATTTTCCAGTATACATATAGACTTTGTACTTTAGGCAACACAAAATAAATTTTAAAAATCCAAATAAGTGCACTTTCCGGTTAACATATTATAGATGTGTATAAATGTTTGAAACAGCAAAATTTTTAGGTGATTGAAAACTGCACCATGGGTGCTTCCTACAGCAGCAGATCACTAGATTATAAAATCATCATCAACTAAACTGTGAATTTGTGCATAATTGCTGCATAAAGTTCTATGCACTTTAGTTTAAGCAAAGGTTTAACATTCCTTCTCCTCTTAAACAGTGAGTATAAATGGTGATAATATATGGTAGTAAATGACAATTATTTCTAAATCTATAAATAAACATGTTGGACATTTCAGCTACAAATAGATATGGACGTCAGAGCTGATTACCCAGAACAGCATGTAACTTCCATTGGTAGATCTAGCGGGGTGGGGTGGAGTGGGGTGGTGGGTGGGTGGGTGGGTGGGGGTCAGGGGTTTCGCGGACCCCCCCCCCCCTCCCACTGGAATTTTAATAAAATGCCTTCCATTTTTACCATAACATGTGTCCAGTATAACAATATAAGAAAGTAAGCACTTATTTAAACCTAAATATATTTAAAAGCATTGAAATAAAATTATTTATGTAAAAGTAAACTTTTTTTGGAATGTCTGTCAAGTATGGGAAATGCAGGAAATGACACTATTTGGCTTCGTAATGTCATCACAACTCCTGTGAGAACATGCCTCCAGACCGCCTAACACTACTCGTACCTATGGTTCTCGCTTAATTTGACCTCTCCCCCAATCCCATAAAAATATGGTTATAGATTATCTTTGTTGCCGAAAATATAAACAATTTGGACTCCTGTAAAAGGTTTTAGCAGCCTCTCAAAACGCAGGAAATGACTCTATTTGGCTGCTACATTTTAAAAGTTTCCTGGGGGAGCATGTCATTTCGAGGGATCTTTTCAATATATTGTTGTATTTTGGTCCTATATTGAATGCCATACTACCTTTCATTTGCCAGCAACTTTTGTTAAGTTGAATTTTTAATGTCAGTTCAGTGTGTAATTATTAACCACAGTAGCACATATTTACGTAATACATTGCTTTCTTTAACATTATTTTCACCGGGACCAAGGATATTCCAGATGGTTCTGTTTTTACTGTTTCTCTCAGTTTGTCTTCATCCATTTCACTTTAAACGAGTGAAGTAGGTTAAGTTTAGGAAATGCTAAACATTGTTCACTGTATACATAATCTTGATACAAAAATGCTTCCATACAAAACAACTTTGAAAATAAAAATAAGATACAGGGAAAGAAAAAAACATAACATGTCCCAGAAAAATACTACCTAAACAACAATGCTTTGTGTATTAATGGATACAGAGTGGAGTGTGTGTGTGTGTGTGTGTGTGTGTGTGTGGGGGGGGTATGTGATATTCCCCACCAACCAGGTAAATGAGTTGTGAAAACACATACATTTAAGGATAAAACTACTTAGCTTTTAAAGTTCATTCTGTCTGTTGACTGCTTGTGTCGGAAAAATGGGTCACTCACGGTGTATATATATTTAGTATTTACTGCGATAAAGTTGAATGGATCTTGATTCAGCCCGCCCCCCCCCCCCCCCAACCTCCACTATCAAATTTTATTGATCCGGCCCTGACTTTGTGTAATGCGAGGCTGCTGCACATGTGCATATTATGCTTGTTTTTAAGTTCTATAGTTAACTGTAATAATGTTGGCAACCATTATATAAATGGTGTCGGTTTTTCTTGTAATTTTGTTTTAAATCATTCTATGGTCTCGGGAATTACCATTATACATATTTTTCTGAAGATTTATAATATACTGAAACTTTCTTATAAAAAACATAACTTTTCATATATGTATTTGTTACTTGCTCCCATATTACTTTAACCTGTTTACCTGTTCCAGTTTTTGCGTCGCCTTTGATGCTTCGCACCAACTACGTTTCTTGTATGACAGTCCAACACTGCAGTTTCAAATAAGCCTTCAAATGGTTACCAAGCGTACCCACGACCCAAAAAAGTAGAATAACCTTGAGTAAAACTGATACGAAACACCAAGAGCTTTATTATCTAGCTATCTTTAAGTTAATCTTAACTATATCATACTTTTTTGTGAAAGTAACAAGGCCTTTACAGAAGGAAAATATAAGGCAACGAAAGCTGAAAGCGGAAGTCATCGTGTCATCTGCTCAATATTGTTATGCAATGCGTAGAAGCCGTTTGTGAAAGAAATTCGCAACGAAGTAAGCTTCCTGTTGTTATATGGGATGAATAAATAAACATGAAATTATTCACATGCGCAGACTGGCAACATGTTACACTGTGGTCGTACTGACAGTGATGTCATTATTTGGATATGTGGATATTCATACATGCTGATGTCCTCAAATAAGATTGATGATTGATTTTGTGTACATTTCAACATGGAGAAACAGTCATCATTGGATATGTGAGTATGCATACATGTAGGTGTCTTTGAATAAGCCTAATCTTGGGGTAGTTTTCAACATGGCGGAAAGGAGCAAGGAAAAGGCCCCTCTCTTGCATGAACAGACAAGCAGGCTTCAGAGAAAGCATTACATTTTAGTACTAGTAATATTTACATACATGCAGGGCGTAGGATTTTCATTTTTTGTGGTGAACGAGTGGATTCATCACTTCATCAAATCGAAAATGGAGTCAGTGTCTAATACTAGTATGTTGCATGGTTGTGTATCCAGTAACCATAGCGATCCAGATTACAAAACGCACGAGAAAGCGCAAAAAGAGACAGCAAGGTGGCAAATGTATGTGTCACTGTCATTGTTACCGGCGCTGCTTGCGTTGGCCGTACTCCCGTCTATATCTGACAAGCGAGGCCGGAAATTACTCCTCACCATTGGAATCACCGGAACTCTGTGGCGTCAGATTAGCATGATCTTCATCATCTACTTCCGGTTAGATCTTATCTACATAGTGGTTGTTACGTTGATCGAGTCTCTAAGCGGAGCGTCATATTCATTCAACTCTGCCGTCTTTTCATACGTTGCTGACGTAACGTCACCAGGCCGTCAGCGCACAGTTGGTATTACATGTACAGAAGGGTTAATTATGTTATGTAACACTTTTTCGTCACTTATTGTTGGATATTGTATCCGGCACTTTGAGTTCTTGACTTCTAGTATCTTAGCAGCGTCATTAGGCGTTTTTGCCATCCTGATTACCGTCCTGGCACTTCCGGAAACTTTGTTGACGCCGGAAACGGATTTCACGGACAGTTTTGACAGCAACAACAGCAACATTGACGAGTTGACATCAAGTTTGGAGCGGACTGTTTCGTTCTACCGAAAAACGTCAGAAAATTCCAGTTTCCTACGTCGTCAATACGCGCTGTTACTCGGAGCGTACTTCTTGACCGAGTTATCACAGAATCATAGAGGAGCCATTGAACTGCTCTATCAGCTGGGTTCACCGTTGTGCTGGTCTGCAGAAAAGATCGGACAATTTGCTATGATCCGCCATGCCTTGCAAGGTCTAGTTGGACCAGCAATGCTCGCACCCACCCGTTCATGCTTATCGGATTTGACACTGGCCATGCTGAGTACGGTTGCAAACTGTGTATCATACGTTATTGAGGGCTTCGCAAAAACTGATGTGGTCCTGTATATTGGTATGTAACTTGATATGTTTGGCAATTTAATTGAATTAAATGTATTTCTTAACGGATGACAAATATAGCTTACCGTTATGACATTAATTTGCCAATCTACATATCAACTTCGTTTAAATGTCTATATCATTTGATTTACGATTTTTATCAGTAAAATGGCACATTTTAACTATAATTTAACAATTTTACATATGCATGATTCGTCTTAAACAATTTTACGTACTTCACTTCTTTTCGGTTCTGAATTTATTACAAAATGCATTTCGTTCAAAATATTACATACGTACGAATATCTTTATTAATGGCTAAATGTGTGTTTGATGTATTACATTTTAATAATATTATTAATAAATACAGATTACTAATCATCTTATTTCAATCGGATTCAGCTGCAGTTCCCGTTACTTTCTCCTTTCTGACAATTCCACTGTTAAAGAGCATCATGTCAACTATGACACCCCGTGAAAAACAAGGTAGGAACACTTTATACACGTCTGAATGAAAGTTTATTACATTAAAATCATAGCCGTTTGCTGGTTACAATGTAAACCTTACCACCCTCCGGCTGGAGTGGCATCAAGAAAGGGGCGGATACTTTATTCTTGCTGACCAATGACAGGGCAGTAAGCCCATGTTCTTGAGGCGTGACGAATTATTTTTACGATCTCCACCCTTTCCCCATGACATCATCGCTAAAAATACACAATATGTACAATGTTAATTAAAGGTGGTATCAAGCACTTTGGACCAGTGTTTTTTTCTGTTCTCAAACAACCAAAACAACATTATTGTTACATGATAAGATTCTACGAATGATTTGGTGTCCTTTATCTATGTGAAAAGTGAAGCACAACACCTCCTTCGTTTATTACAAACAAGTATTTCCTATCTGAGCCATGCTGAACAGTTTATTACCTTTAAACTAAGAAAACCACGTGACAACTTTTGTCATCACGTTAAATCATCATCCGGGTAATGATAATCTGCTCTAAATTCAATCTTTTTCGAAGTCCCCTTAAGCTTAAGTATACATTCGGATATAAAGAACGTTTAGAGTCATTTGTGTCACGAGTTGTATAACAATTGCGGGTGTGTTAAAAACAGATTTTGCCTAATATAGTGGTACTTTACAGGGGTATATTAAGAAATTTAACAGTTTTATTTTCTTAACTTACCACGGATATAGTTTACCGTTATGACATTAATTTGCAGATTAGATCTAACTGAACGCGAATGCACGAACCTAATTTGCATTTTTTAGGTTCCCATTTTCATTCAGATTTCACGGCTTTTATGTAATTCTGATAACATAGCCTTCACAGCCAAATCTACGTAGCGGTTAGTCCCTTATTTGTATTTTCCTTGTATAACTACAGTTGAGAAAATCATTCATTTTGCATTTTTAAATATTCAAATATTTAAGACAAGATATGTGATTTGGAAAAGGATAATGACATATCAATCCGACCACTCATAAATGACCAAAGATCAACACATGTGTACCGTGGTGATTGCCTTGATGTAATTGGCCTTACACCTATCACACAATCTCAATGTTTCATGTGAAGATAAATTAAATTAAGATGTGCTCGCTTTTTAGGGCATATTGTTGTAATAGATAACACGGCTGTGGGCCGTTATGTTGCGTCCCTTTGGGCTGTGGGGCAATCCCACCCCACCCACACGGACAAAATCCCTTCCAGTCACTTTGGCGTAGATAGACTGAATCCCCCCAGTGAATATTTCAAGACGGACAGAACCCTCCGGTGAATATTTCTAGACGGACTGAATCCCTCTCGTGAATATTTCAAGACGGACTGAATCCCTCTCGTGAATTTTCCAAGACGGACTGAATCTCTATCGTGAATTTTCCAAGACGGACTGAATCCCTCCCGTGAATTTTCCAAGACGGACTGAATCCCTCCCGTGAATTTTCATTGGCGAACTGAATCCCTCTCGTGAATATTCCAAGACGGACTGAATCCCTCCCGTGAATTTTCCAAGACGGACTAAATCCCTTTCGTGAATTTCCATTGGCGGACTGAATCCCTCCCGTGAATTTTCCAAGGCGGACTGAATCCCTCTCGTGAATTTTCAAAGGCGGACTGAATCACTCTCGTGAATATTCCAAGTCGGACTGAATCCCTCCCGTGAATTTTCCAAGACGGACTGAATCCCTCCCGTGAATTTTCCAAGGCGAACTGAATCTCTCTCGTTAATTTTTCCAAGCGGAAAAGTGTCTCATAGATAGTGGTCGTTACGGCACTCAAAAGTGACCGCAGTTTACTGTAAGACGTTGGTGAAAGATATTTGGATAATTGCAAATACTAAAAGGACCAGATTAACAAGATATGTGCTTAGTAAAAGAAGCAAATAAATTGTGCATATCTTTTATTCCTATTTTGGCTGTAGAAAATGTTAAAATGACAAGGCATAATTATTTCAATCACTTCATGTATGGGTTTCTATACACGTTTATAATGCACTGTACTTGCGCTAATACAATTACTACGCTCCTTCAAGCTGATAATGATGGCAAAGCCTGACATTATGACACATTTAAATAATAGTTTGTATATTTAATTTACTAATATAATGCATGTGATTTTCAAGTATGTAAAGAAATTTATTTTGGACCGCACGATTTTTATGTCTGAATAAACATTTTTTTCTGTGGATATGTAAGATGCGACCATTAACTACCAGGCAATCCAAACTTTATTTCACCACTATCTGTTGGCGTTAAAATGTCAAGCCTGAGGCCAAATTTTTATTTGATCAACCGAGAATTTGACAATGCTGGTCTGCATATAAGAGATGTTTAATTATCTGTCATCGGTAGAAATTGTAGTCATATTGACAGCAGTACTTTGTGAAATTGTGCTTGGTAGTCTGAGAAGACAACTTTGCATTATTAAAAGTTTCAATTGTTTAAAAAGGATATTATGGTGCTAAGAATAGGAAAGATGAGGAATCGTAAACTAGGCGTACTAATACTGTTACTAGTATGCTATATTTTGGGACTATTTTATATTGTTGCTAAGACGCCATGGAAAAATCAAGTTGATGTTGACAATGAACTTATCACTAGGAACATCAATTCAAGTAATGTGTTCTCAGCTAGAAAGACAAACAAGATCATCGGACCGGGTGAGGATGGAAAAATAATAAATGTTCCAATTAATATCAACATGACAAAGATTAAAGGTTTTCAAAGCAAAAAACATGGATTCAATCTGTTTGTAAGTGATCTTATAGGTGCGCACCGATCATCAGGAGACTGTCGGCCACAAGCTTGCAGAGAGAGGAAATATCCACCAGATCTTCCATCAGCTTCTGTTATCATTATATTCAGGGACGAATACCCAAGTATCGTTCTTAGAACGGCGTACAGTGTCCTAGATACAACGCCACCGCATCTACTGAAGGACGTTGTACTTGTTGACGATGGCTCTGTTGACGAAAACTTGAAGACCATTGTTGATATTCATGTCGCAAACGTGGACAAGTTCCATCTTGTGCGCAATGAAATGTCACTGGGTCTGATGATGGCCAGACAGAGAGGAATTGAAGCTTCGATATCCGACTATTTTGTCGTCATGGACAGTCACATGGAAGTATGTGAGGGATGGTTAGAGCCTATCATTCACCGTTTGGTAAATCAGCCTAGAACGCTTCTCACGCCACTTGTTGGTGCCATTCATCAGGAAACATTCCAACTACAAATTGGCCAGACGTTTGACCAAAACTTCATGTTTCTGAGTCAGATTTCAATGGGGCAAACATGGGGGAGCTATACGGATGATTTTGTAAGGCTGCGCAATAAAAGTATTGAACCTATTGACTTCCCGGTCATACAAGGCATGATTTTAGCGATGAAGAAAGATTTTTTCTTTCAACTAGGCGGTTTTGATCCCGGTATGCGCGTATGGGGTACGGAGCAAATGGAACTTTCTGTGAAAGTATGGCTTTGCGGAGGCCGTGTGGAATTAATCCCATGCTCTCGCGTGGCCCACATGTTTCGGAGAACACAATGGGGTGCCACAATTAACAAAACAAATCACATAGCAAACAATAGATATAGATTTGCCTCTGTGTGGCTTGAAGGCGAACATAAAGACATTGTGCTGGGCCTTCAAGATAAAAAAGACGGCAAACATTCTAACGTAACGGATAGAATGGCAATCAAAGTGGCAAACAAATGTAAACCGTATCAATACTTTCTCGATCAGATCAAACAATTTTCGGATATTTATGAGGTCAAGAACACGTTGGCGTATGGAACGATTTACAACAAATTGACGAACAGCTGTTGGGACAGAATTGCTGAGGAAAACAATGAGATAGAGCAGATTGGAACATATCCTTGCCATGGTAGTGACAATCAATATTTCCTCTGGACCGAGAAATGTCAGATTCGCTTTGAGCAACATATTATATACATGAAACCAAACAACACCGATCTACTTTCCAGAAAAACGATTCTGGAGTCGAATGACCGGAGTTCGGTATTCTTCTACAACTCTGATAACACGATTGTTCATGCAGAGAGCAAACTATGCGTTACTGTCGGTCCAAAGTTCTTGCAGATGAAAAAGTGCGAAGGATCTGCGCAACAAATCTGGGTGTGGAAGAGGTTAAGAGAAGCTAAATGCAAACCCTTGTAAAGTGCCTCTTACTATTTACATGATAGAAAGTGAAAATAACCCGCACTATTGAGGTTTTATTTATTCATGTACAGATTCATTTACTACATTTTTTCATTTTGTATTATTACAATTTGTGTTCATTGTGTTTTAATGTTAATTAAATAAATACAATGATAATGTCGTATACTTTGTGTTTTGTATTAAGCACCGAGCATCATGTTGTAGAAATAAGAAACACTTCCAACAGGAGATATTAGTGTTGAGTCACGTTTATCAGACGTACGCGTTTTAAAGCCCAACATAATGTTTATGTAATCAATTAACTTTTTACTTCCATCAGGTAAAGGTCTGAACGCGTCTCGCACTTAAAACGGTATCCGACAGTTTGCCTATATCCAATGCAAATACATGTAACACTATTTTCCCATTGTTATGGGGAATTTAGGCATAAATTTATACTTAAGTCTAAGTAAAGACGGGTTTGAACGCTACCTATATTATCAGATAATAAAAATCTGAAAAAGAATCACTCTAAATATTTACTCTTCTAAATCTTAAAACAACACCGATATTATCGCGAAAAACAAATGTCGACTTCAGGGTCGATAACCCGGTTGACGATAGTGACCATATAACGTCATCTGAAAAGTACGCTTTCACGTGGCTTTCTAAGTTTAACAATAAGCTATCTCTGCTTTAATAGAAAATACCTTTTTGCAATGCAGAGTGTGGATTTATGCTTCGCTTTTCACAAAGATCTGGGACATCAATGAACAGCCGGACCTTTTCATATAACAATGTCTTTTTGGGTTATTTGAGAATAAAAATATTTGGTCCAAACACCTTTAACAGAATCACATACGTCTAGTTCAGTGTCCGGAAAATCTTCCCTTTAAATGATCGGAAAACAAGATCGTCTGTTATTGTCCACTATTTCTTACAGCAGCAACAACATTACAATATGTACATTTATTGACAATATTATAATCCTTATATTACAAAGATTAAAAACGAGTCTTAACATGAAAAAACAAACCCAACAATACTTTTGATGTGTGTACATGATTCCTAAGTACTGTTTTACAGAATACCAAAAAATAAGGATTCAAAGATACTGCCAGCTCTAGCATCACCACTTAGATCTCCAAACTACTTAATCCTTGCTTAATCATGCAATCGAGTTGTTAAATACTTTGAAAAAGTGTATGAAAATTCATGTTCGTCGACAGAAAAATCTGATGTCATAGACGAGTTTCATGCTTTCTACTGCAATGGCTTTGCAATTAAGGGCTTATAATTCCCTGGGTCGTGCGTCCCTGTACCACATGATTTAAGATCAAAATGTTAACTTATTAATTTGGCGTTAATTTATATTAACACTATACCTTACCCAAATCCAAACCTGAAAAAAGGCGCGGAGATGCCAGAAAATGCACAAGTTATAATTTAGATCCAGTAGAAACAGAATATCACTTTTTGCTTATTTGGCCCGAAATTAAAGAAATAAGATCTGTCTGTCTGTCTGTCTGTCTGTCTGTCTGTCTGTCTGTCTGTCTGTCTGTCTGTCTGTCTGTCTGTCTGTCTCTGTCTCTGTCTCTGTCTGTCTGTCTGTATGTCTGTCTCGCTTTCTCTCTCTCTCTCTCTCTCTCTCTCTCTCTCTCTCTCTCTCTCTCCCTCTCTCTCTCTCTCTCTCTCTCTTTCTCTCTCTCTCTCTCTCTCTCTCTCTCTCTTTCTATATATACATATATGTTAAACGATATTATTAAACTTGGCCTACTGAACCAAAATTTAATGATCCAATGATAAATCAATGCACAACACTCACAGAAAATCTAAATAGAGGTTATGACACGAGATGATTTAATACAAATATTTATTAAAAAGAGTTCAGGACAAGTAATTGTAAGCGAGCCTATATATATCACACTAAGTGTAAAAGCACTTGCTATGTTCTTAAGAAAATATATGTATTTTGATGTAGACTGCTATTTTTATAATATTCATAATATCATGTCTTTATGGTACAAGGTATTTGTACTTACACCAGTTACATAATAATTGTGTCAATAGTAAAGTACTTGCCGAAAAAGGTCCAAACCTCATGCTTGCATTGTTTGTATTTTATGAATGCTATAAAACATGTATTGTTTTAATGCAATAAAATATTTGTACTTGTATTGTGGCTGAGGCATTAACTTCCGCACACAGGTTTTTAAAGAAACATCTACACCGATACAATTATTGTAAATATATGGAGGTACGCCCATTGTTTGTGGATGAAGATCGCAGACACTTCTCATACTAGAACTACAGCCGCACCGCAGATCCGATAGAAGACTGCTCACATGAAAATTGCAGTCCAGGATTCGAACCAACGCAGAGAGGATATGGAGTCAGAGGAGTCACAAATCGGTGACTCCACCCACTGCTACTACTACGATTACTACAACTACTACTACTTATACTTCTACCACTTTTACTACTACTACTACTACTACTACTACTACTACTACTACTACTACTACTACTACTACTACTACTTCTACTACTACGTCTACTACTACTACTACTACGTCTACTACTACTACTACTACTACTACTACTACTACTACTACTACTACTACTACTACTACTACTACTACTACGTCTACTACTACTACTACTACTACTACTACTACTACTACTACTACTACTACTACTACTACTACTACTACTTCTACTACTACGTCTACTACTACTACTACTACTACTACTACTACTACTACTACTACTACTTCTACTTCTACGTCTACTATTACTATTACTACAACTACTACTACTACTACTATTACTACTACTACTACTGCTTGCACTACAGAAAAATGTAACCGGCGTGAGCAATTTTTTGTCTTGAAAGATCTCAATCTATTCCGAGTGATTAAATGTAACGGCAAGCAATAGCTTATCATTTCCCTGCAGCAAGCAATAACGGAAATACTATTACCCCAGGCAATGACGATAATTGAAATCGGAGTTCAAATTAGTTTATGTATCAACATAATTAACACCAATGAAAATTATGTAAGCGTATTTAAAGGTAGTGTCCGGCAGTTTAAGTCAATTTTCTTCTCCCATTATTATCACCTGAAAAAAAATCCCACCAAATACTTTTATAGGTGTACTCATCTATGTGAAAACTGGAGTAACACTTCACTCATCATTACAAACATGTTTCCTATCTTAGTCACTGTGCACAGTTAGCTTTTTTTTAATATTTACGAGAACCACCTGCCCACTTACTTTTGAGATCACGCTATATCAAAATCCGCTTAATCCACTCTGGCTTCGCTACATACTTCTTATCAAGGTTATTGAAGAATGTGGAAGTTATGATAATTTGGAGCGATCTATTTCATGATGTGTACTGTCTTTCAGTTAAGGAAGTGTTCAACATCGTCTTTACTTTGATGCAGACATTGTGTACACATTTCCAAAAACAGGATTTAGATTTACAAAATTTCGGACAACAATATTTAACGGTTATATACATTATAAAGTGGGTGAAGTAACGTGAAAAATGCTTAATTTGCACCCCCAACCTAAAAACAACACAACAAACAAACAACAACAACAACAACAACAAACAACAACAAACAACAACAAACAAAAACAACAACAACAAACACACAAAAACACACACACAATAAACAACAACAACAACAAACAAACAGACAAAAAGAAAACAACACACACTTTCGATTAAGTTAATTTAAATTGAAAGGTGTCAATAAATTAATATAAGGTATTTGGGATATTTGTAATATAATTGAAAATAAAGCAAAAATTGTCGTTCACATGGTCCAAGAAATACTAACTCGTATATAAAAGTAGATATTACTTTTATTTGCGACACCTTTATAAGTAAAATACAACTTTTTAGATGAAGAAACATAAAAGAGAAGTGTTATTTGAAAACATGCTTTAGTACACTGCGAAAAATAGTTACAGCTTTACAGACGATGCTGCAGACCTTGCAACTGAGTTGGTCACACGGTCCAACGGTCCGATCCGTAAAAAACTTCTGTTGATTTCCACAACATTAAAAGCGGAGTTATAAAGTTTGAGTAGGAGTTGTTCATAGAGCCGGCAAATTATTTACGACATTTTATCTCTGCCTCGTTATCCACGTGTGACTGCTTTTCCGAATCAGAGAATATCACGGTGATTGCAGCGCTTTGATCTAGATCATCAGAGATAAAAGTCATTTAAATACGCGAGCACTTGACCAATGTATAAACAATGAAATAAACAAAATTTGCCAAACTTTCAATAGACCAGAGGACAGTAGAACTGAGTAACATCTGAGTAACATCTGGTTGTATTTTAGTTCATATTAATACTAGTACAAAATGGCGTGGTGTCATGGTTAAACTGTCACTTGCCGTTATTTGTGACAAGAAAGTAAAACTATTGAATCAAAAATGAAGTTTATTACAAAACAATTTGGCCGATGTGAAACAGTTTAACAAAAAAGTTAGTAAAATTACTTCTCTTTAAGGTCTCCATAAATGTTTGAAAGAGAGACAGCTGCGTATAAACATATTATTGAACCAAACCCAACGCATTTGTTCAGAAATCGTCAAAATTCTGGACAAAAAGCTAAGTTCATGATAAAACGGGTTGTAACCAAGACACTGCTATCTTGCCGAACACTCTGTGACGAAAAATTCATCTAACACTAGAAGCAATTATCATTCTTAACCATGTCTAGATTCTGTGTTTGTCGGTGTATTTGTATGTGCAAGTCTTTGCTCTGATCTCTAGATTTCTCTTATTTTCTATATATTTGTGCAGTGACAACTATGAATTTGCCCAGCAACCGTTGTACTATTCGTGTATATATATTTCTATGTCCTTCATCGACGTCTTTGCTGGAACAGATACTATGTTGTTATTACAGAACCGGAGCAATGAAAATCTATATATTTATTGACAAATTTAAAACATGAATCTTTAAATGACAATTTTATAATTTAAGTTTTTTTTTTAGGTTCCTTATTTGCCGGGATGCTACTGGTACAAGTAGTGTGTTCAGTCATCAACAGTTTCCTGCTAAATTCCATCTATGTGGCGACCGTCTCTCTGTTCAACGGATTTGTGTTCCTGCTGCTGGCCGCCATTTGTATCATCGCCCTCCTCATCATGATGTGAGTTGTCAGTTTTTATAATTTTATATTTAGTGCTGCCTTCAATGTGATAACATTCGTTATACATATGACATGATACCACACAGTCATATTATCCTGACACTGATTAAGCCTAGTAAAATTTGCTTGAGAGTATGCAATGCATACAAAACAGAGCCATCCTTTGCTCTTTTTGCTAACTCGCGGCCCGGGTTTGAGGTCGGGGCCTCTCATACCGCCTGTAGCCGACGCCCGGGTTTGAGGTCGGGGCCTCTTATACCGCCTGTAGCCGACGCCCAGGTTTGAGGTCGGGGCCTCTTATTCCGCCTGTAGCCGACGCCCGGGTTTGAGGTCGGGGCCTCTCATACCGCATGTAGCCGACGCCCGGGTTTGAGGTCGGGGCCTCTCATACCGCCTGTAGCCGACACCCGGGTTTGAGGTCGGGGCCTCTCATACCGCCTGTAGCCGACGCCCGGGTTTGAGGTCGGGGCCTCTCATACCGCCTGTAGCCGACACCCGGATTTGAGGTCGGGGCCTCTCATACCGCCTGTAGCCGACGACCGGGTTTGAGGTCGGGGCCTCCCATACCGCCTGTAGCCGACGCCCGGGTTTGAGATTGGGGCCTCCCATACCGCCTGTAGCCGACGCCCGGGTTTGAGATTGGGGCCTCCCATACCGCCTGTAGCCGACGACGGGGTTTGTGGTCGGGGCCTCTCATACCGCCTGTAGCCGACGCCAGGGTTTGAGGTCGGGGCCTCTCATACCGCCTGTAGCCGACGCCCGGGTTTGAGGTCGGGGCCTCTCATACCGCCTGTAGCCAACGCCCGGGTTTTGAGATTGGGGCCTCCCATACCGCCTGTAGCCGACGACGGGGTTTGAGGTCGGGGCCTCTCATACCGCATGTAGCCGACGCCCGGGTTTGAGATTGGGGCCTCCCATACCGCCTGTAGCCGACGCCCGGGTTTGAGGTCGGGGCCTCTCATACCGCCTGTAGCCGAAGCCCGGGTTTGAGGTCGGGGCCTCTCATACCGCCTGTAGCCGACGACGGGGTTTGAGGTCGGGGCCTCTCATACCGCATGTAGCCGACGCCCGGGTTTGAGATTGGGGCCTCCCATACCGCCTGTAGCCGACGCCCGGGTTTGAGGTCGGGGCCTCTCATACCGCCTGTAGCCGAAGACGGGTTTAAGGTCGGGGCCTCTCATACCGCCTGTAGCCGACGCCCGGGTTTGAGGTCGGGGCCTCTCATACTGCCTGTAGCCGAAGCCCGGGTTTGAGGTCGGGGCCTCTCATACCGCCTGTAGCCGACACCCGGGTTTCAGGTCGGGGCCTTTCATACCGCCTGTAGCCGACACCCGGGTTTGAGGTCGGGGCCTCTCATACCGCCTGTAGCCGACGCCCGGGTTTGAGGTCGGGGCCTCTCATACCGCCTGTAGCCGACGCCCGGGTTTGAGGTCGGGGCCTCTCATACCGCCTGTAGCCGACGCCCGGGTTTGAGGTCGGGGCCTCTCATACCGCCTGTAGCCGACGCCCGGGTTTGAAATCGGGGCCTCTCATACCGCCTGTAGCCGACGCCCGGGTTTGAGGTCGGGGCCTCTCATACCGCCTGTAGCCGACGCCCGGGTTTGAGGTCGGGGCCTCTCATACCGCCTGTAGCCGACGCCCGGTTTTGAGGTCGGGGCCTCTCATACCGCCTGTAGCCGACGCCCGGGTTTGAGGTCGGGGCCTCTCATACCGCCTGTAGCCGACACCCGGGTTTGAGGTCGGGGCCTCTCATACCGCCTGTAGCCGACGCCCGAGTTTGAGGTCGGGGCCTCCCATACCGCCTGTAGCCGACGCCCGGGTTTGAGGACGGGGCCTCTCATACCGCCTGTAGCCGACGCCCGAGTTTGAGGTCGGGGCCTCCCATACCGCCTGTAGCTGACGCTTTTCTGCTGGGCTACTGTTCAAAACTTAATAACTGTCACAGTATTTGACAATTTTGTACATAAATAATGTTGAAATATATATGCATGTATATACTTCAATTAGAGTATATTTAGCCTAATTTTGAACCACCCCTTGTACACAGTTAGCTGTTGTATAACAGGTTGAATTTTTACATGTACAGCTGGTATATTTTGGTAGTGTCGGTAAATTAGGCACTTTTCAACACAAAACATGTATACCAGCGTGCTCGCACTATCAAACACAGGTACTTTGTGATTTAAGTTAGGTGGATTTATTGTAGTCTCGACATCATGGAGAGTACATGACTACATAACTTCACTGTCCTCACTTCTTATTTATTAAAACTATCCAGTCACCTTCGGGCCAATCAGTTTACCGTTTATAAAGGACGTTAACATAAATTTAATTAAGCATTACGTATACCCTGCAGGAGTAGGAGTAGTATGAACACACCGTGATTCTCGATATGTGCGTCGGTCTTCCTACACCGTTAAGTAGTTCTCGTACACTTGCAGAAATTAAGGATGTCAGTTAGAAACAAATAGCACAGTTAAATTGTTTAATGGCGTCTTTTGAATAACGCTTTGATAGTACACAGTAGACTCTGAAAGCGCATTTTCTAAACAGCTTTCACATACATACCACTCTGCAGCGTGGCTCAGGTAGGAAATACATGTTTGCAATGACACGTGAGGATGTATGCTTCACTGTTTACACATATCTAGTGCATCAATCAACAGCATTTTGCTAGACTTTTTCTGGTAACAATGACTTATTTTGTTATTTGAGAGATAAAGGTCAAAACGGTCTGATACCACCTTTTAAGAAAGTAATAATTCCCCGAGGTGTTCCGATATGTATTTTTAAGACAAACTAGTAGATTGATGAGCTCCTGATAGATGCAGTACTTCGAAAACCAAAACCAGCAAAATACGATACTCACAATCTAAAGACAACAAAATATTTTAAAAGACAGCAAGTTAGCATAAAAAGTGATCAGATATAATCACTTTCCATTATTATCTTCTGACTGCTCGCCTCTCTCCGCGTGGTTTTGAGTTCCAGTCGGTTCGGAGAACTTGATGTGGAAAGGTCTTTCAGCTGAGCTGCGTGGCACCGGGTGTAGTGCCCAAACATTTTTCTGTAGCTGGACGTCGCATTAATGAATAATAATTGTTATGTACAGTAGTACCCCAGCGTTTAAGGGTACGCTAGTCAGGTTAAGGGTTGTTTACCGTTGTAGTTTTTATTACGCCATAGATTTAATTGTTTATTAAAATAAAACATTATTGTACTAGTTTGTTGCTGGCTTGTTCTTTCTGTTACACCATTTCGTTGTTTAGTAAACGTGCCATTTTATAAATAAATCTTAAATAGCGACAGCGGTCGTAACATAATTGTGTCGCTGCATTAAGTTTCTAAAAATAAAACAATCATACAATCGTTCACTGTTTGTTGTTTTGTGAAAGTTTAGATTTCTTAAGTACATGCAAACAATGAACAAAAACAGACAAGACAACTAAGTCCAAGTTGCTTGAAATCAGTTTTATGCGTTTCATTTACTTTTATCGTTCAGCAGTCAACAAGTGCGTGCTTTAACACAAATCAGTATCCCTTAATTGAACTGAATGTCAAAACATTTTAATACAACTATACAATGAATGTCCAGGTATTCTTTAAAGAGGCATGTTTATATCATTTTATTCCTTTGCCACTCAAATTCCACGAAAGCCGAATAGCGCCAAATTTGAGTAAAATAAAAATATAATTTCGAAATAATGAAAAGAAAAATCTAGCAATGACTAATCGTTGCATGACACTTATGTTTCCATTTTTTTCTTGTTGTGACATCGCACTGACACAATTATGGTCATATTGGCGACGTCCAGCTTGTTATTGCTGGAGGAAGACCCTATAATTCTGGGAAGAACCAGTGGCGCATCGCAGGTTAGCTGGAAAACATTCCTAACTGAAGGTTCTCTCCCCGATCGGGACTCGAACCCACACGGCAACACTAACTACTGTCAACTATAGTACCAGTCTGCATTTTCCAGCTGACACAGCTGAACCTTATAACACTGTTTCGTGTGTGCATCATTTATTTACTTTATGTTGACAGGAAGCGGTAAAATTACGTCAGTTAAATATATGTCCTGTTTTGTTCTAACCGCACGGCCACGGCCGCCCCGTTTCCGTATAACTTTTGAAGAAGGCGATAAACACGTGTCCTAGTATCTTGTTTACGAAACTTGGCTGTGCTTCTCACGCCCATTAAACAAAGATAGTTGCTTCCTAACACGACTTATACATGTCGTAAAGGAATGAAGTACGCTTTTCTTTAATATCCTGGTATCATGTATCCTCATGACTGTTACTGACACCCAACGGGTTACGCCGTTAGGACCTGATGATAATACT
Source organism: Sinonovacula constricta (assembly GCA_007844125.1). Taxonomy (NCBI): domain Eukaryota; kingdom Metazoa; phylum Mollusca; class Bivalvia; order Cardiida; family Solecurtidae; genus Sinonovacula; species Sinonovacula constricta. The sequence goes on along the minus strand of CM017562.1, from coordinate 2,405,184 downwards.
ACATATAGTATTACAGTGTTGATTGCGAATAGGAGAAGTTTCTGTGTGTGTTTTTGCTGCGATGGTGAATGCGTTTTTATTGACGGAAGTTAAATCTAAGTTTAATATACATGCACTATGTTATTTCTCTTTGCAGTTGTTTTGCGTGTATAAGGCCGAAAGACCATACGCGCCAACACATCAGAGGTACAGCTGCAATCTGAGAAATCAACGAAGGTTGACTTTTTTTGATAATGGGATTGGAGTGGGGTGGTGGTGATGGTTGTGGTGGTGGTGGGGTAGGTTTGTTTCTGCTGCATTAAAGTCTATATATGTTAAATAATTATCTAAATTGTATGTATGCCAAATCAAAGGTATCCGAAAAACTGTTATCTGATGTTAAAGGGGCATGCTGAGATTGGAAGAAAAACTGGGTGTCAGCCGTTAAACATTTGCTTTTTCAGTATGGATTTTGTCAAGTTTGGATTAGTCAAAACATTGGCAATGTTAATATATTTTAATTTATACATAATTTTAAGCAAAGACTATTGGATTGTTATTTGCAAAGTTAGCATGTCAGAATTCAAAATTCACCATGTTGTGATACTTATAAATATTTTAAATCCTTGTTGAGTCCAAAAAAAAATTTCTAATTATTGATATGCCTTTTTACGTTAAGAAATCTTTAGCCAGATTTAAATGTTCAAGTCACAAATTATTTACTGAAACTGGGCGACATTTAAGGATCCCCAAAACAGATCGTATCTGTAGATTTTGTTCTCAAATAACTAACACCAGGCATATAGAAGACGGATTTCATGTATTTTTTGTTTGTCATAGATTTTTCCAGGAAAGACAAGGGTATATTTTCAGTGGTATTGCGGAGAATGTAATTTTTAAAATTTCTGTAACTTATTACATTCTAATAACGATGATATAATTAAAAGTATTGCCTTTTTGTACACGAAATTTTGAAACTTAAAGTCACTGAGTGATTTTTAGCCTTTTTTGTTGTACACTATATTGAAACTTAAAGACAATGACTGATTTTTGATTGTTATATACATGTATTGTTGATAGATGGACACAACTTTTTGTTATATATGTTACACCAAAATTGTATTTTGGGCCATTGGCCGGCATTAACCAAAATAAACGAGTTGGGTTGAGTTGAATTGAGTTTGTTGGGTTTATCGTCGCAATATCACTCTTTCCGGAAATTTAGAAAAGGGTGTAAACTTGAAGCAGATATAATGCTGCCGTCACTGACTTGTCGGAGAACTCCTCTTAATAATTTTTGTCTGAGCATGAAAGTGGTATCCGACAGTTGTGTTTTGTTTCTCAGACAACCTTATAATTTATTGTTTACCGAAAAGGTTCCTACCGTCATGAGAAAAAATGTATTTCTTATATGAAACACGCTTCGAGTGAACTTAAAAATAATTTTTAACGAAGAAAATTACGTGACCACTTAATTTTTAGATTAGATTTCATTACATCGTCATATGAGTATTCTGCTCTAATATCTATTTTCTAGTAGATATCCCCGTCGTGCATATTTATAGATTTGGACAGAAAGAACATTTAGAGCAGTTCACTTCACGATAGTTTCACGGTAGTGTTCTCTGCTAATAATACACACCGAGGAAACACAGAGCGGATTTCTTATTTTAAAAATAACTATCTGCCGCGTGACTCAGATAGGAAAGACCTGTTGGCAATGACGACCTGTTGGCAATGACGACCTGTTGGCAATGACGACCTGTTGGACTGTTGACAATAACGACCTGTTGGCAATGACGACCTGTTGACAATGACGACCTGTTGGCAATGACGACCTGTTGGACTGTTGACAATAACGACCTGTTGGCAATGACGACCTGTGGGCAATGGCGACCTGACGACCTGTTGGCAATGGCGACCTGTTGGCAATGACGACCTGTTGGCAATGACGACCTGTTGGCAATGACGACCTGTTGGACTGTTGACAATAACGACCTGTTGGCAATGACGACCTGTTGGCAATGACGACCTGTTGGCAATGACGACCTGTTGGACTGTTGGCAATGACGACCTGTTGGCAATGACGACCTGTTGGCAATGACGACCTCCAATGACGACCTGTTGACAATGACGACCTCCAATGACGACCTGTTGGCAATGACGACCTGTTGGCAATGACGACCTCCAATGACGACCTGTTTGCAATGACGACCTCCAATGACGACCTGTTGGCAATGACGACCTGTTGGCAATGACGACCTGTTGGCAATGACGACCTCCAATGACGACCTGTTGGCAATGACGACCTGTTGGCAATGACGACCTGTTGGCAATGACGACCTCCAATGACGACCTGTTGGCAATGACGACCTGTTGGCAATGACGACCTGTTGGCAATGACGACCTGTTGGCAATGACGACCTCCAATGACGACCTGTTGGCAATGACGACCTGTTGGCAATGACGACCTGTTGGCAATGACGACCTGTTGGCAATGACGAGATTTGTGCTTCGCCGTTCACACAGATCTATGGCTTCAATGAACAACATTTCGCAGGACTTGTTCAGTTAACTATGAATTATCTGGTTATTTGAGAAAAAGGTGGTATCTGACAATGAGTCATTGTTACCTGAAGAAATCTTGAAAAAATGCTGCTCATTAGTGCCCTAATTCAGCGTAAACAGTGAAACACATATTCCCGTTCTTCATTGCGATCATGTCTTCTATCTGAGCCACGCTGCAGAAATAGATATTTCCAACTAGGGACCCAACGTGACAAGTCACTTTTGACATTACGTTATATCGTCATCCGGGTAATCTGGCCCTATGTCGGTTTCTATTTTTAGCAGAGATCACTGTTGTGCTTTTTTTTTTATAGATTTGGAAATATTTAAGTTTTACAGTGTTGTTTTTTTTTTGGTCGCGATTTCTACTGTCTAGCAATGCAGGCAGTGTTCAAAAACGTCTTTACTTATACTAAAGTATGAGTTTATGCAGAAATTATGCCCTAATTCCCCAAAGCAGTGGTTAAGATATTGTTACATGAATTTGATATAGGGAAACTGTGGGATACCACCTTTAAATGGAGGAAAGTTATATGGGGCATGAGAAATACACGCTTAATTGGAGGTTTACATTCCAATTGGACCTCCTCGGACGTTGTTATCAAACCCACCTCGGACGTATTTACAAGACTTAACATTTAAAACAACATGCAAGTGTTTAGTTATTTATATCCATCAGGGAAGGTCGGTTTTAAGATAAAATTAAGGATGACAAAATATATGTAATTTAAATCGCAGCATCTTGTCTCCTTTCAATGAATTACATCCTGTGTTGTTTCATAGAAATAGCCGAGGTATTCCGATTTCAACCAGCCTTGATAACAATATGAAACCGATGAGTGTTGAAGTTATCATCGTGATCACACTAGCCAATAAAGTTGGTTTTACTTAGATATATAATCTTAGTTATATTGTTTTTTCTATGCAGAGTTATAATGATACATGTGTTGTTTAAATTAGAATTTTCTTATAGATCTAGCTCCCAGTTGCAGAAACATATATCAGTTGAGATTTTTGCTCTGCCTCAAACTATTACTTCCAGAATGCTTATTATAGGGACATGATGTTAAAATTCCTTGTTGAATTACACCGATAAAATTGACAGATGGGGTAGTTAAAGATCAGAAGGAAGATTATAAGACACAACATACTGTTATACTACCACTATGTCCAGGGATGGATCCAGGGATGGGGATGGGGGATGCACCCCCCCCCCCCGCACACACACCAACCAGTTAAAAGACTAGAGTTGTGAAAACATATACATATAAGCTTGAAAAATACTAAGCTTTTAACGTAAATTTTGTCTTGACTGCATAGGTCGAAACTAGGGTCCATAACTGTGTATGTGTATCAGGTATTTTATGTTTTTCTTTATATTTTCTTTCAAATTGTATGCAGATAATTTCAGTTTGGAAGCCATGCAGTCTTTGTAGGTAACACTACATCTTGTAATAATGTTACATCTTTGTATGTAACTTATTTTATGCAGGTAACTTCAACGTGTAAGACTTCAAATCTTGTAATAAAAGTGTGGATTATTATTATTATTGTATCATTTTATCAAAGAAAATATGAAAGTAAGTTTAAGTGACATAAGAGTACTAGAGACAGTTTTACTTCTATAACATTTGTAGATATTGATACATGATTCGTGAATACTGCGATAAAGTTGAATAGATCTTGACCAGGTCCGGTCCAACAGTCTGACTAGATATAATACATGTAACAACATCTATCCTATGTTCTGGAGAATTTGTGCATAATTCCTGCATACACTTATACTTCAGTTTAAGTAAAGGCTATTTATAACATTATCTTAGTTGTTAGACAGTGCAAATCGTGAAAAGATCATTTGGGACAATTGCACTTTACAGGTACGTAAAAATGCTCTGTTGGTTAATGTTGATTTTTTTTTTGGCATAGTTCAATTTTCTCTACTGTTTCACGTTTGATGGTATCGTATATCGGGGGCCGCCCCCGAAACCCCGTTTTGAAATTTGAAGCTAGAGAAATATGCATGCTTTGTCCGGAGACGCATGCACAGAAGCGGTAAACATACACGTACCGGTAAAGTGCAATCTGGCCTATCATTTTAAATGTCCTTTGTTTCCAAGTATGTAGAAAAACACGATGGGGATTTCAGCTGAAATAGATATCAGAACTAACAACAAGACATTAAGTCATTTATCTTTGTTGTTTTGATGACGTCATAGGCACCGACGTGTTTATTTTCGTGGGGTTTTCCAGTCACACATCTGAGAGATGATTCGCGAATTATCCGAGGCGTTCCGATTGGTGGTGTTAGATTTAGTATGCATCATTATATCCAAGTACTTCATCTGTTAGATGGATCATGATATTAATTGATAATAAACAATTCATATTGTTTTAGTTACATCACACCATCACAGTTATGGTCATTTTGGCGATGTCCAGTTATTTATTGGCGGAGGAAGACCCCAGAATATGTCTGGGTAGAACCACTGGTGCTGGCAAACAAACTATTGATAAATACGTCGTAAATGTCATAAAACACACGGTGTATGTTATCATTAAAACTGCTTCAGCTGTACAGTAATAAAGAGGCATGTTAAATATATTGAGATAAATATCTCGAAAATATGGGGTGAATTATTATCTCAATTCAACATCATGATCTATACTACAGAGGATAAGTTGATGAAAAAGAACACGTAAGAGGACGATAAACGCACTGGGACTGCCTTTGTTGAGACAAACAATACAAAGAAAATTTCTAAGGCAGTATTATGTATCAAATTATATATTAATGTATACATTTTTATGTAAAAATTGCCATTTGTGCACGTTCAAAAATCTAATGAAGCGCGTTCTACACATGGATTAATTATGTCCAAAAGTTAAAATTAAAGCAGGTGAAACAAATACTGGTATACAGACATGTTCTAAAGAAGTATACGAACATTTTGATAACGAGTTGATTATCACACATGGATGGTCAGATGTTTAATCACATGTCCTTGTTTTCTTGTCCAATCAGGTGCTAGAATTCATTTACAACCACAACGTAATCCCAAACTTTTCTCCGAAAGTGTGGTGCTATTTTGATCATACCTTCCTTCCCTCGTCAAATCAAATTGCCTGATTTCCAAAGTATATTATATCCCATGTACAGCTAAGACAAGCCGTATAACTGATGCAAGACCATACCTTCCCTCCCTTGTCCTGTTAAATTGCTTGATTTCACCTGTATATATCCCCTGTACAGTCCACATAAGCCGTACATCTATAACTGATGGTATATTTACGCACGGATTGCACGTGAAGTAGCTGGCTTTGTCAAGCAGATACGTGACTCCTTGGAACACTTTTAACACGAAATAAGAGAGCTCAACAAAACAGTTTTGATATAAGCACATATATGTTTTTATATAAAATTATAAAAAGCAACAAACACTTACTAAAGTCATCTGAAAAGACATTCCTTTCCACTAAATCCCAAAAAACCACAAGATATGTTTTGTTTGTTTATTGGGTTTATCGTCCCACCAACAGTATTTCAATTATCTGGAGACGGTGTCCACTTGAAGCAGTTATAGTGCTGCCTTCACTGTGTATAGCATGCCGTGAACACCTGGCATGATACCACACCCAGTCACATTATCCTGACACCGGGCCAACCAGTCGTGGAACTACCCTTATATTTGCTTGAGCGTTAGCAAGGGAGTTATACCACTATCATTTTTAACGACTTTGGTATGTCGCGGCCCGGGATCGAACCCGGGGCCTCCCATACCTGTAGCCGACGCTCTACCGATTGCGCTACCAGGTCCGGTAGGTATGTTTTGTTATGATCTCTCAGAGAATACTTAAAAATGCTAAAATGCTGAAAGAAAAAGAGTTTTTTTATGTTTTTTTTAAAAGAGGTTTAGTTGTTGTTGATGTTTAAATAAATACATATTTATTGTGTTCAGTTCCTGTAAATGCTGATGGTGTAGTTTGTTTGTGATGTGATGCTAATAATGGTAATGGTGATAAGATTACTAATTATTTTGTTGTTGATTATTAAGATAATGATGTTGCCTCTTCATGTTGATATTGTCGATGATGGTGTTGTTTTTTTAATAATGATGGTGGTCCTGCTTGTTGGCGACGATGGTAGTAATGATAATGGTGGCTGTAATAATAATGTTAGGGATGACAGTGGTAGCAGTGGAGGTGTTATTGATGGTGGTGCTGGTAGTGGAGGTGGTGATGATGAGGTCAGCTTGGTGGTCGTGATTATAATGGTGTTGATATAAGTCGTGGTGATGATGATGGTATTGGTAGTTATGGTGATTTTTGTAGTAATGTTGGTGTTGTTAGCAGCGGTAGTGGTGATGGTGTTGGTAGTGGTAGTGTTGATACTTACATGGCTGATGCAGACCGGGACGCGAGCACACATGCCGAGGGATAAAGCAGTTAGATGTCGCGGTTCTACCTCTCTGCCACCCCACCAGGCAAGTGATTGTGGCGATGATGGTGATGGTGGTGATTTTTGTGGTAGTAGTGGTGATGACAGTGGTGACAAGGAAGAGGAGGAGGAGGAGGAGCCAGGGGATGATAATGAAGATGATTGCATATCTTACTTTTGTTCGCAAGCATGGTCTCCGACTGTGTGTTGTATCGACACCTAGTTTAATTTTAACTCAAATAACGCCAGTCCGCGTTTAGAATTACCTGTTTCTGTATACCCAAAAATGGCATATTATCGAGTTTAACAAGCAGGTGCATCCGGTGGACAAAGCACTATATACCGGGTAAGTGTTCTTTGGTTGATGTGGATAAGGGCAGTAAGAGCCAAATTTAGTATGAAGTTCAACCTGAATGTGTACCTTGCCAGGAACCTCTTACAGTTAATCATAATTCACTACATTGTATTGACACAAACCATATTAGTTCAAAATATTTTATTGTCAATAACATATACGAATGATTTAAAACAATGTCCGATTCCAAGCTTGTTTGCTTCTTGAACGCGATTGGTATTCTTAATAAGTTATAAATTTTTAAAAGGTGTATTAAGCTAACGTTATACATTTAAATGTTTAATATATTAACCTGTTTTCACTTATAATTCACATTTTAAACTGATAGATTTTTATTTCTACTCACGTATTTTAGTTTTAACTTGATTATATTCTATTGCCGTTAAACTTAACGTATTCGGCGCCGTATGACCTATCAAGTGTCGGTGTGCCGTAACCCCCACCCCCTCCATAAAAACAAAACAAAAACAACAACAACTAGTGAACCGTGACCAATGAGATGCTTGTTTTTCCCGTGTCTACATCAAGAAAAGAGAAATGGCTTCGTTCCTGATACTATGCCGCGTACGTAAATGCTATCATGAAATAAACTTACATCACCAAAGTCTCGATTAAATTATTTACTTATAGTTTTGCTTCATTTTCTTTGAAAACCTTATGTTTTCTTTTTTTAACTTGCTTCACTTTTTAGGGAAGTTCGTAACGTCCATAGACCTTGATCATAATTCTCATATGATATCCATTAAACGTGCGAGAAAACAGTTCTGTAATAAATATTGGCGTAGTATGAAGATTTTAACTTCATAGAAAAACACATATCAATGTCTGTTCCACTCATGGTCAAACATCTACTTAATTTATTGTATATAACACAATGGGCACATCATGGTAAAAGAACGTCGTTATAGCAGAAGACAACACTTAACTCATGAACATGTTCGCCTTCTCAACGAAATAGACGCAAACAACAAATCATTTTCACTTAATGCTAACTCTTAAGAAAATTGTCCATCAAGTTTTGATTTTATAGATATTATATCTTCTAAAATTGATATTTAAGGTGTCTCTTTTTTAGAAATAAGAAAATTACAAATCGTATGTTCTATCCTCTTTAAGAGAAGTGTTTTGCTATTGTGTATCATTTGAAAACAAATTATAGCATTAGACAAACCAACAATGCATATAACTTGATTGGTTTGATTAAAAACTATCCCAGATATGTAACTAATTGTTTACTAATCACACACCTTTAAGACTTTTTTTTTGGTTAATGCTGCAAAATATAAATAGTTTTACCACATGGTTTTAATTTTTTTAGACTTTGACTATATAAGATAATGAATTTGTCATGAGATTTAGCACAAAAATACAATTATAACAAAATACACATGTTTCCCTCTTAATATGGTAGACTGATGCAGAAATAATTGTCAAAATGAAAAGAAGGAAGAAGGAAAGAGCTGACCATCGTGCCCATATCAGTATTCGAACCTTCAACCCACAGTTCTGTTGCATTTTAACCCTACTTTCAATACACTTCAACTGGACGTGCAGTATTACATTTTCTCTACCTTAATCTATTTACAATTCTTTTTGTCTGTAAATTTAGCAAATTCGCATACTGATCATGTTCAATACATTCTCAGTGATTAAGACTTTTAGCAGAAAAAAACAAACAACGCATCTAGACAAATTGTCATGAAAAGAAGCACTACGGCCTCCAAACTGTGCCATACCACATTTCGTGATCATTTCTAATAAATCAATTTGCATTTCTTACGTCACTGTTTGGCATCAACGGTTGACTACACTTGTTTTCTTGGAAAATATCCCATATGCTATTGGATATGATAACGCGTTTTATTCTTATATAAAATAGTTACAAGTGTGTTTATTTTAAGGAACATTGTGACAAAGAAAAGGAGACAGCACACCATATACTGATACGAGCAATCACGAAGGTATTAAAGCGTTTGATGCCTACTCCGATTTTTTCCGATAATTTTACGATTTATTATTGGTTGATTTTTAAACAAATCATTAAAGGAAACAGGGAACTATAAAATATGGAAAAGGTTACGCGTCTTGGTCAGTTTTGCGTAGGTCTATAATGCATTGAATTCTCTGCAAGTAGAGATATTGGCACCGACGTTAGGTTTAATTACATGAACTTTGTTATAAACAGTATTGTCCCAAATTGTTTGCCACTTGGTTAAACAAATATCGATTGATAACTGGTTTAAAATCTGAGTGTGGGATGCAAAGATCTGTCTTAGTAAGGATTAAAGTAGATTTTGCACCACTTTTATCTGCATCCTCCGGATGCCTACATGACTAGGTAGCCAGAAGAAAACAATTTTCTTGTTAGGACACGTTTCATTAAGTTCTAAAAGTAATTTCTAATGAGGGGGTTGGAAATTTTGAGATTTTTAATAGGCTGTAATACCGACAAAGAGTCAGTAAATACTACAAATTTATCGCCAGGATGTTTTGAGATGAAATCAAGTGAAAGGTTAATAGCCTGAATTTCGGCTGTAAAATGGACGAGTCGGGTGGTAGTTTTTTATTTAAAGCAATGAAGTTTACTTACGGGAAGCTCAGCCAACATATAAATTAGCTTTTTGAGCCATCAGTATATATTTCAAGGTAGTTTAGAGTATTTCTTGTCGCGCAGTTCGATAATTTTTAAGCGAACTACGAGGGGGTCTGTTTTTGACTTACTATTTGTGCAGAGAGTTAAATCAACAGAGGGAGTTTTTAAATTGCCATGGTGGAAATTCCAAGACATTTTTTTTGATAACTTGATTAAATTAACGCGTGATGAGTGTACGATTTTCTAACATTCGCAAACCAAAAGGTTTAATTGCCTTTGGTTTATGCCCGTACAAGTGTTCATATTTAGGATTGAAAATAACACTATGTGCTGGATTTTTAGGGTTTGATTTAACTTGTGTAATGAACTGAAGTGCAAGTTTCTCTCGTCTAAGGTATAATGATGACTCATTATCTTCAACGTAAAGCCTCTCTACAGGAGAGGTCCTGAAAGCTCCAAGGGCCAGGCGGAGTCCCTGGTTGTGGACAACGTCCTGCAACTGGAGATATGATCTCCTGGCAGAGCCGTAAACAATACTGTCATAATCTAATTTTGATCTTACCAATGATCTGTAAATTTGTAATAAAACTTTTCTATCAGCTCCCCAGTCGGTATGGGATAAAAATTTCAACAAGTTAAGAGATTTAAGACATTTAGTTTTTACATATTTAATATGCGGTATAAAAGATAGTTTACTGTCAAATATGACACCAAGAAATTTCGTTTCCTTGACGACAGGAATACAAATGTTATTAAGAAATAACTCAGGATTGTTGTGCAAAGTTCTTTTCTGACAGAAATGTACGCAGTTTGTTTTGGTGGGTAAAAATTTAAAACCCGTTGTTGTTACTCCCAAGTATTGTAATTTATTGAGGTATTGTTGTAATTGCCTTTCTTTCATTTTCATATTTTCAGAACGATAACATATAAGGAAAACGTCCACATATAGTTAACAATCTACTCCATTATTTAGAGTTTTTACAATGTTATTTATTTTGATGTTAAAGAGGTAACTGACAATATACTACCCTGAGGGACACCTCGTTTCTGTTTATGAACAAAAGACAGAGTACACCCAATTTAACTTGAAAATTACTGTCAGACGAAAATTGTTAATAAATGTGCGAAAACGACTCTGAGACCAAGGTCACCTAAATCTTTTAAAATCCCTGTTTCCAGGTTGTATCTTATGCCTTTTCAGGTCAAAGAACACCGCTACTAGGTGTTCTTTCTTGATAAAGGCATCGCGTATAAAAGTTTCAAATCGAACGAGAATGTACTGCGTTGGTTGCTCATAAGTCCTAAAGTTTAACAAATACAGCTAGTCAAAGCAATAGGTCTGTAACTAAATGGATCTGTTGGATCCTTTCCTTGTTTAGCTATAGGAATGACGAATGCATTTTCCCATGAACTTGGAACTTCTCCGGGAAACCAAATTTCATTATAAATAGACAAAAGTAAATTTAATGATGTATGCGGCAGATGTTTTAAAAATTGGTAGGGAATATCATCTGGTCCAGCAGCGGTATCGTTGTAGTTTTCATTATTGATAGACTTAAAATTGATTTTAGCTTTTTTAGCCTGATTCTTTACATTTTGAAATTCTTTCGAGTAATTTTCTGAAGACGATTTTTTTCAAAACTTTTAGCAAGAGTGTCTGAAATTTCTTTTTTGTTTGTTATTATTGAGTCGTTAGATTTTAAGTGATTAACTGTTGTTGAAGAAGATTTACAGCTAATTTTCCTAATGGCTGACCAGACATTTGTGACCAATGTTTTACTGGTTATGCCAGACGCAAATTTCTGCCTAGATGTTCTTTTGGCTTGTTTTATGATTCGCCTACTCTTCGCCCTTTCATTTTTGACATTTTTAAATTAACAGTAGTAGGAGGAATAATAAATGTCTTAAATGCTGCTCTACGTTTCCAAATGGATTTTTTGCATTCATCATCAAACCAAGGTTTGTTACGCTTTGACTTTGTCGTGGTCTTAGGTATACACTTTTCTGCTATGCTATGAAGAATTTTTGAGAATGAATGTATTTTATCATCAGCATTCTCAAATGTTGAATTAGTCGATTCTTCAGTGCAAAATATTGAGAATAATTCCCAATTTGCTCTGTTCATTCTCCAATAAGTATTACATGTATTCTCATTTACGTTGACAGATACGTTGGTTAATATTACAGGAAAATGACCACTTCCACATAAATCGTCATGCACATCCCAACTATAATCTAAATATAAAGAAGGGTGACATATCGAAAGGTCAAGAAAAAGGATAATGCCCTGAAGCAGGATGTAAATAAGTTGCATTTTTGTTATTCAATAGGCATATAATTTTGGGCAATAAAGTCCTCTAATGTTTTACCCATACTGTTATAATCAGAACATCCCCATAATGGGTTATGTCCATTTAAGTCCCTACAATAATACAAGGAGAAGGTAATTGATTTATTAAGTCATCTTTTTGATTTTGAAATGTCTGAGTTAGGTGGAAAATAAACAGAGCAAACTGTAATGACTTTATGAACTGTTACTCGAGTGGCAACAGCCTGTAATTCAGTATTAAGGTTGACCTTTGAATGTTGCAGTTTAGAATTGACAAGTATTGTCGATCCTACAGACGCCCTATCACACATTATATGAATGTGATTATATATAGAATAACCTTTAAAGTCAAAATTATCATTTTCCTTCAGGAGTGTCTCCTGAAGGCATAGCACTGCAGGGTTTAAAGTGGCCAATAATAGTAGAATTTCATTAAAATTGGCTCTAAGACCGCGAATTCCACTGTATCATCTTGGTAATCATGGGATTAAATTAGAAGTAATCTAAAATTATTTTGGACCTTTTACTGGTGACCTTTTTTTTTGACTGGCGACTTTGCTTTTTACTTTTTTCATCGGACATGGAAGGCTCACTAACTGAGTAGTCCATATCGTCATCGCTAGTCAAGGAGTTAAACTTGTTGGCAATTTTGATGGGATGTTTTGATCCCTTCTGTTGACGTCCGGAAGGAGGGCCGTTGTTAATTGTTGGTTTATTTTGCTTGCGCTGTGTTTGAGATGTTGGTTGTGTCGTAGATGTTATAAGAGTTTGTTTTGCTGGTGTTTTCTCACTTTCCAATATTGGTTCTGTTTGTGTCTGTGCATCTTTCATGATGACCGATTTGAAGTTTGTTTTAATTACGGACGAATATTTTGATGGAGTTTCGATTAATTTTCTTGCTTCAGGATATGTTATTTTGTTAATTGTTTTGATTCATACTATTTCTTTTTTCCAAATTTTACATACGTTTGCGTAGGCTGGATGGTCTTTGCCACAATTTGCGCACTTAATTATAGTACAAGCAAATTCGTTATGGTTGTCTCCTGAAGCACTGCATTTACCACAGACTTAGACATTTTTGCAGTCACTTTCATGGTGTCCGAATCGTTGGCACCACATTGGTTTTGGTATGTATATGTTACTTTGATGTGACTGTAGAGTATTTTGATGCTCTGAGGTGCCTGTGGTGAATTGAAAGTCAAATAACTGTATTTGTTTCAATTTGAAGTCTATCTTTTGTTATTTTAATTCTTTTTGCTGCAGTAACTCCTTGACTGGCGAGATTAATGACAATGTCTTCTGCAGAAACTCCAGCTAGTAAAGGACTTTTCATTACACCTTTTGAAAAGTTAAGTGATTTGTGCGGCGATGGAGTAACGTCTGTGATAAATAACTTTTTAAGTTTAAGAGTTGGTACGATTGTGTTTTCTTAATTACTTCAATCAGGAGAGATCATTTTTTTTTGACAGATTTGGGGTCACCAATTGTGCCTTTTAATGATTTTTCTATTATGAAGGGGGACATTTTTGAAAGCGGTTCGAAATCTTTATCTGCAGTTAATACAATGAATCTTGGATACTGTTCTATATTAGTCGTTCTTCATCTGAGTCTGTATCGATAATATTCTGTCGTGGTCGTTTTAAAATGTTGGATGCCATGAGAAGAAATGAGAAAAGATTCAACACCTGTTCCCCACCCACCACGGAGTCCAACAAGGGGACGCTTATATGGAGTGGATCTCCTACACCAAGCGCTAGGGTTACATAGGTGCTATACTCGAAAGGGTAAAGTATTAAGAGACTTTAAGACCTCTCGATTAACACATAAGCCGGCGTCAGAACACAGTGTTATGCCTTACGTCAAAAAAGAACAGGAAACAGAACAAGACAAAAGAGTCCCTGTTTCGGCTGACGAATACTGATTAAAAGTTGAATGAAGAAGACGGATTAAATGGCATTTTCGCACAAAGTATGTGTAAATCAGTAAGTAAATGTCCGTTTTGATGGAAGTTTAATGATTTATTGTTGCAAATCAGCTATTGAACAGGGATGGATGTGGCCTGTTTACCGCCGAGATTATTGACCTGTCAAGTCACCGGATATACTTTTGAATTATTGGCCTAGACTACTGGTCAACGTGCAATTTCTACGGCTAGAAAATGTCGCAATATTAGTATTACAAAGTTCAGGTAAGATTTTTCTGTTCGGGAAGTAAACAAAATGTTCTGTTCAAAGATGCTTATATGAAACATATAGTAAAAAAAATGTGTTCTTAGGCCAGCCACCGCCTTTTAGGTTATGTATAGAAGAAAGTTAGGAAGCATCAAGCCGGTTGTATTAAAGAAGAATTGATACGTATTGACAGAAAGTAGTAGAAGTAATATAACCTAGGGCTCGGCGTGACCAGCAGATTGATCTTACCGGGTCCATATGACCACCCATCTACACCGAATACGGGGTCAAGACGGTGTGTTGCATCCCACGGGTGACTACGGATATACTGTACGCCAATCCCGTGGGTGCTCAACCGCCAGAATCACCATCTCAGGTTTCACGGAATGCCATGCACGGCAAACACATGGTCCATTTTCGGAGGAGTTTAACCGCTCTGCATGAATACAGCCGGCGTATTCTAGGCCCCAGCCGGCAGGGCCGGTATGGGTTGTGAAAAGAATGGGAGTTATGCGGAAAATACTTTGGCCGTCCTTATGTATATAAAAAGTGTCGAAAATACGTTGTAGAATATTATAACTATACACGAATATTAGCACGTGATCGGACAAGTGAGCAAGGTTCTGTGCGACGTAAATATAACAAAGAATAGGAAGACAAAAAGTGGTAAAGAAATGAAAACATATGCTTAGAAGAAATATGTTAAGAAATAGAACATGTAGCAAAAATGATGCTAAAAAGAGGAAAGAGGAAAGAAAGAGAACAGAAGAAAGAGAACATAAGAAAATGAAGAAGAAACGGGCAAGGAAATAAAGAACATAAAACAAGTAGGTACGCCAGAAGAAAGATATAGATCGTTAAAGATAAAAAGGAGAGGAATAAAAACAGTAAGAATGAATTACAAATAGAGATGACTAAAAAAATGAAAAAGAAAGAATGAACATGA